>OX451735.1:1310786589-1311134758 GCA_948472305.1 Vicia faba
GTTCATTCATCATCTTTTGAAGCTCCAGATTCAGCTCCTGTAACCAGTCAGGACAAATTTATACAAAGCATCTGAAAACAGCTCCTGCAACATGTCAGGTAATCATTTTCTGTTTTGCAGGTACGCAAGCTCTCGCTAAGGAATCCCTTACGCGATCAACACCCATATGGCATCTATAAGCCCATCAACCTATTCATCAACCTCTAAATGGCATCTGTAAGCCCATTCCCATCATCACACTGCTACCATGTGAGCGCAAATTTCTGGGCACTCTAGTGTTCAATCATCTTCTACCCTCGGATTACGAAAGGCACGTCAGCCAATCTGCATCCTCAGGTCTAAGAAGATTGAACAGGGGCAACTGTTGTACCCCAAAATTTGCCCTCCCATATTCTCCAAGAAATTGCAAAATCAAAGCTTCAAAATTCCCCAAGGGTTGCACAGTGCAAGGGCCCCATAAGCAGTCAAAATTAGGGTTTGTGTTTTGATCAAGAAAATGAAGTTTCCAAAGGTCCAATCAAGTCTCACATGCCTATAAACATGGTCAAGCATCCTCATACCAAGTTTCAAGACTTTCAGCACAAAATTGCACAGTCAAAAACCCTAATTGCACTACAGTCAACTACAGAGGCAAAATGGTCATTTGACAGTCAAAAGTTCAAATTTTTGATCAACATATCATTTTAAAGCCACAAACATCATTTGATCAATGCTTGATCATGATTCTCAAAGCTTGGCTCAAAAATCATCAAGATGCAAAAGTTTCCTTATTTGGATAGTTGAAAAAGTCAACTGTAAATTGACCAGGGCATAACTTTCACATGGATTATCAGAAAAATTCCATCCAAAGCTCATTTTGAAGAGAAAGACATTTCCTACAACTCATCTTAATACTTCAAGTCCAAGAAATGCTCTCACAAAAAGTTATCAATTTCAACATTATAGGTCATTTTCAAAAGTCAACAAAAAGGGACTTTAAGTCAAAGGCCATAACTTGAGATTGGTAAATAGAAATGACATGGGACCAAAGGCATTGGTTAGAGGACTCAAAGACCTTTCCAAAATGTCCAAGAACATGAGCAAAGCTTAAAAATTGAGCAAGTTATGCCTTGTAGAAGTTGGGAAATATTTGGATATTTTGAAAAGTCAACATTGATTCAAATGACCTAAAATTGCTAATGGGCCTATTTTTCTTCCATAATTCATTATCCCGAGCATGCACACGACCATTAGGCCCAAAGGGAAGTTTTTCTCCATTTTTATTTATTTATTTGGATTTTTTATTATTAATAAATCATTTAATTAAATAAAATACATGAAAAATACAAAACTAATGAAATCAAATCTCTTTGTGCAGAAAACACTCTCATTGGACATTCAAGATTCGTGCATGATCATTTTTGGAAAGTTTTGGCATGATTTGGTATCAAATTGCATGAAAAAAGATTGAAAAAATAATGCTTGAAAATCAAATATTGAACAATCAAATCTTGGATTCTTTTGATCAGATTTTTAACCTAAATCATTACTATATATACAAGGAATCAAAACCTAATGAAAGAGACCATCAAGCTGCGCAGAAAACCCTTGCACAAACTTGAAATTTTCTTTGAAAACTCAAATTCTGAAAACCTACTTGCAGGTCGATTCAAGCCTCAAAACCTATTCCATTAGCTTGCCAGGGTTGCCAGTAAACAATTCCAATCAAAAACTAAGCCTCACACTCAAGGAAACGTGAAATCACCATTGAAGTTGGTAAAGAAAATTTCAGAATCGGTTTCTATCGTTCATGCATTGTTAACATGTTTCATTGTTATTTTTGTGTTTAGAATAATGTTTGCAAGCTAATCATATGTTTTAATTGAAGTTTTACGCACTGTATGCCAAGATGCCATTATTGTTTTTTAGGGTTTACAGGATTTCGAATTGGGGGTTTCTTGGTCCTATAAAATTAGCAAACCACAGTGCCATGAACGTGTTCAGCATACTTGGACGAAGAATTTGAGACCCTCGCGCTCAATTTATGAGCATCACAGGGCTATTCGCTATTTTCCCGAAACAGGCCTAAAAGAACACTTGAAAACCGTTGCTTATTCTGTTTATATTTCAGGAAAATAAAAAACCAACGAAGAAGATGATGTGGTGGCCAGCAGCGATTGGCTCTTTTAAGTTTTCGCGCTAAAACATCAACAATGTTTGTTTTTATGTTATATTAATTGTTTGATATTAAATGTACAAGCGCGTTGGTTGGAGCAGTTGGTAAAAGGCGTTGTTGGTAACAATCATGACCTGGGTTCGAGCCCCAGGTCTTCACCCTTTCCATATATTTTTCCAATTAATAATCACATGCAGGCTCAATGTTGTGGTCCATGATACACTCTCAAAATCAAACGTCCATGCATACCTGGGCATCAGATCAAAGGTCATGATCTGGAGAGCACGGTGAACTCCAGTCAACGCGTATACACGCTAGTGCCAAAGTAAACAAGGCCAGGCTTTTTTGGGCTCAAATTCTTGGGCTATACCTCCACATTGGGGACTGATACCCCCCTAGGTTTGCCATTTTAAGTATTTTCTTTTGCATTATTTCTATTTTTATTTTAATTATTGTGTTTAATTAATTTATTATTTTCACAAAATATAAAAAACCCCATAAAAATCAGAAAAGAGGAAATATAATAAATATTTTTATTTTAAGTACTTTTGTAAATAAATTATATTAATTCATTTAGTAAATTAATTAGGGTTTAATTTAATATTTTCATAATAAAAATCTAAAAAAACATAGAATTAGGGTTTAATTAATTTTCATCTTTTTTTTCTTTTATTCCATAATAATTAAATATTAGATATTTATTTTTATAATTAAATTTGCATATAAAATAATTAGGTTTAATTGTAGGATAAAATTTGATCTTTTCATAGTAAATTAAAATAATAGAATTAGGGTAAGCATTTAATTTCAATTAATTCTTTTTTTTCACTAAAATCATAAATACCAAAAAATACCAAAAAAAACAACTTCTTTTCCTTTTAATTAATTAATTTCATCCTTTAATTTAATTTAGTCAAAAAGGGTCCAACGCCCTCGTTTTTCAATTCGCATATTTATTTTATTTCTTATAATACTTATGTATCTCTCCCAAAGCCGTGTAACTAATTGCTCGCACTTTATTTTTCATTAATTCTTTATTTTTCTGTCAAATCGGGTCCTGGTTTAATTTTGACGATGTGGACCCGCGCCTTTTGTAATAGCTTAGAATTTTTACTTCTCGCAAATATTTTAACTGTTAATCAAAGGCATGAAAGAATGTATGGACAAAAATAAAAACAAACGCTAGATCACCAATGACATGACAAAAGACAAAAATAAACGAATCTGACACACGAATCGCACACACCACCCCTAGGGTACGCCTCACTGTTGCCTTGCCTCGAAAGGTGATCGTCGAGTAGAGGATGTCTTAGTAAGTCCTCATGATCCGGGAACCCGACATGAGGGTAGCTTCTAAGGTGTCTTCCCATTGCTCTGGTGATCACCATGTCCCGAACCTCGAATTGACCCGAACACCTCCAACGGTGGTGCTACCTACCTCTCAATGGTGGGATGGCACTACTTTAAAGGACATTTACACAGACGAAATCCTTAGGGTAGGTAGACGACTCTAGATACTTGCTCTAATTTCAAAACAAATTCAAAAAATACTTTTCACACCGACACATTTTCAAAAAGCTTTCGAAAGCAATTTTTCAAACACTCTTGAGGACCGATACAAGAGTCGAACTGAAATTTTCAAAGAAACTTTTTAAAACCCACAGTTGAAAAGCAAACAAACCATTTTTGAAAGCAAAATGAGCAAGTATCTAAGAGCCCATGGATAACCATGGATAGAAAGGGTGCTAATACCTTCCCTTTCTATAATCTACCTCCCGAACCGAGAGCAATCTCTTTAAGGAATTTTTCTGTGCTTTTGTCCTTTCCATTTGGAGAAAATAAAAGACGGTGGCGACTCTTGCTTCCGCGACATTTCGCGAACCAGCGTTAAACAGTCAGTTCCAGATCCACCGATCACAGTATGATGTCGTGATGTTATGTACAAATAATCATACATAAGCAAAAGCAAACAAGTCATATACACACAAAGCAGACAAATCCTTAGGTTTAGGCTTGCATAGAGTTTGTAGGTAAGTAACCTCTTGAAGTTTAGTTTGCTCAACCTATCTTAGTAATAGTAACCAGGTTCTAAGGAGTCTCAGATCGCTGATCTTTCTTTTATGCATTGTTCTAGGTCAAGCATCGAAGTATTGTTTCCAGAATATCCCAAAAGTCCAATCTCAATGAGTGTAGCATCAAGTATCAACTAATCTTCTGTCGGAACCAAAGTCGGCCATCTCACTACTTTCTAATGGCTTAGGATGAGTCAATTAAAGGTTCTAAAGGTCAGTTAGCGCTTAATGACACTATAAGGAAGCCTAATGTTATCCTTGACTGCCTCAAGGAACATTAGTACAAGCCAGAGTATCATGCTAATGTAGCTATCACTTTGTCCATATCGGTCTACGCCATACAACCTCCATGATTTATTGCTACTTACCTAAAAATCCTCCCCAGATCCGGGTGTAGGATCAAAAACCCAAACAAGGACCCAAAATGTAAAGCAAGCAAGTGAAACAAAGAAAGTATTTTAAAGGTGATCTAGCTCTAAGGTAACCCCACTTTTAAGTTAGTCCCCAGAAGAGTCGTCAGTTCTATAATACGGTGATATAACAGACTTGGGTGTTTTGCGTTTTGTCACAATTGTTGTGGATAGTAAGAATCACCACCGACTTTTCTTTTATCCAATAAAGGAAAGGGTGAAAAGAACAGGAAAGACCTTTGAGATTTTTTTCTTGAATTCGGGGGGTAGGTTATGAAAAGGGAAGGTATTAGCACCCTTTTCATCTGTAGTTATCTACGGGCTCTTAGTTGCTTGCTATATCACTTGAAAAAATGCTTTGTTTGAAAATGTGTTTTGTGATGGGTGTAAGTTTGAAAATACTTTGAAAACGCCTTTGTTGCGGCAAACTTTGTAATGATTCTCGTCTCTATAATAATTTATACAAAGTGTTGGTTTTGAAAATAGTTTAAAGAGATGTTTGTTTTTTAAAGATGTTTTTTTGAAAGTGTAAGTGTGAAAATGGTTTTGATTTGTGAGCAAGCAACTACGAGCTTCCTACCTACTCAAAAGTTCCATGTTCTTTTCCTCCTCCTTTATATTTTTCTATCTTACCATTGATTGGTAAGAAGTCCCGTCATTGGATGTGAAGGGATAGGCGTGGGTCAATCGTATAGTCATAGAAGATAACTTATGAGACGTTTCAGCAATTTTCCTAAGGGACTAGATCGTTTAACGGAGGAAACATCGAGGGACATCGAGGGACTACGATCTTTTTTTATCGAGAGTCTTTTCTAAAATGCCCATATTCGAGGGACATGAATATTTTCCGAGGCAACAAGCGTGGTTACCCTAAAGGTTCATGTGTGTGAATAGTGTGTTTGATTGCATGCATTTTGTCTTTGAAATTAGGGTTTTCTAACGGTTGATTTTATCTTGCCATACACGCCCTAATTACTAACAATTTATATTAAAGCGGTAAATTGCGGAAATTAAAATCCTAAGCTATTACATCACTTTAGGGGATGGGGGATACAAATGTATAAATGGGGGTGGAAAGCAATAAAAGTCCTAATTATTAAAAACATATTGAATAGCAATGAAATAAAATATATAGAAAATATAAATAAAATAAAAACAAAAACAGCGCAAAGGAAAGAAAAAACAAATCTTTTGATTCATGCAGTATGTTAGAAGCATGCATGCTTCGATTTACAGAGAAAAAACAAATCTTTCGATTTATGCAGTATGCACCCTTCGATTCACACACCCTTTTTTCTTCTGTTTGGGCCTGTAAAGCAGTGTGTGTCGAAGCCTGAGGCTTTGTTTCAAAACATGTTGTGATTTCTCACTCCAACATTGTTTTATGGTTTGTACAGGTTAGTTCTTGACAAGAAAGGAAAAAAAAGTGTAGCTTAGAATGCAATGATTAATGATGTTTGAAACGAAGGGTTTAGAGTCAAGAAGACTTACCTTGAAGCTGAAATGTGTGTTTTGGACTTGATTTGCTGCCTTCGAATGCTCTTGGGTTTGAAAGAAAAGAAAAGAGGTGTTGTCTTTATTGGTTCTGGATTTGAAAGAAAAGAAACAGAGGTGTTGTGTTTTTTTTGTTCTGGGTTTAAGAGTGTTCTAAGGCTTCAGCCTTGGGTTCTCTCCTCTCTCTTTTTTCTTGTTCTCCTTTTTCCTTGTCCAAAAGCCTCCACTAGATGTGTTGTAAAACAACTTATTTATAAAAGAGTTTTGCTGAGGTTTTGGGGGGGAAATAAATGAAATTTGAACAGTTTGGGTATGTTCTTTTAATAGATTTAAAGGTGTAGCTCTTATGTGCTAGTTTGGTGCAAATTAGGAGCAACATAGCAGGACTGTTTTGCTGCAATTTTGGAGTGTTGTGGCAGCTTGGTGCAGGGTTGTTTCGTAGCAGTGCAGCAGACTGCTTTTGACATGGTTTTAGGCTGTTATATGGTCAGTGCAATAAGCTTAGGCTTGGAAGCATATTGGACTTTGTTCAGCAAGAATCTTGAATACTTCACCCTTTCGTTTTGATCACATAGATCCATAACCTTCGACCAAACTGATCAATAGATGAAACAATATTTATTTCTAAGAAATGTGTATCCTTCTAATGGACCACACAACCTTCGACCAGACTCAAACAACAGACGAAACAATATTTGTTTCCAACAAATATGTGTACTTCGAATGGACCACACAACCTTTGACCAGACTCAACAACAGATGAAGCAATATTTATTTCCACCAAATACATGTCCTTTAAATGGACCACACAACCTTCGACTAGACTCAACAACAGATGAAACAATATTTGTTTCCACCAAATGTGTGTTCTTCTAATAGTCTCAAATATTGAGCATGCAAGATGATCTCATTGGCATAGTCAAAACGAAAGAATTTCTGGATTGCTTTCCTACCAGTAACCATCAGTTGATTAAGTGATCTGAAGTTCACATGTCCAAACCTTAAATTGTAATTCATAGTGTAGAAACTATGTGTGTCGAAGGGTTTAGAGATGGAATCGAAGTAGGTTGTTTTAAAGGTATCTATTGCCTTGTGGATCGAAGCAATCATGAAGGAAGCCATTGCCTTGTGGATCTAAGCAAGCATGAAGGAAGCCACTACTTTATGGATCGAAGCAAGCATGAAGGAAGCCCTTGCTTTATGGATTGAAGCAAGCATGAAGGAAGCCATTGCCTTGTGGATCGAAGCAAGCATGAAGGAAGCCACTGCTCAGTCGAAGCTGGCATGAAGGAGGCCACTGCTTTGTGGATCGAAGCAAGCATGAAGGAAGCCACTGCTCAATCAAAGCTTGTGGATCAAAGCTTCTTCTTCGATTTTTCCAAATCTGCTAACCACTCCTTTCGATCAGTCTTGTAGCCTGAACTAGATTTTGAATTCAACATAGTTACCTACATCTGCACACCCTTTTTGTCTGCTTTGTACTTGTGCAAACTTGAGCTTTTGAAAATCTCTGTGAGAAATGTCTTGAGAAAAGAGAGGGAAAATTTTGGGGTACAACACAGTGAAATAGGTTGAAAGAGATCGTTCTCCTTGCTGATTTGTGTCGAGATCAAGAAGAAGATAAAAAACCCTAAAGAAGTTCCCTTTAGTGAAGCGATCTTCAATATTTTCCAAGGATCAGAGGAAGATTTGATACAAATTGTAATCTAAAAAAGGTTAGGGTAAAGGTTTCAAATGATCCAGGAAATTACCATATTGTTGCATCTCTCCCAAATATTGGAATTGGAATCCAGAGGAGGTTGTTTCATAAGAGTTCCATTGATGAAAGAAATTTTGTTCTTAGAGGAAAGGGCTTTTCTCATCGATCTGCTCCAATTGTGATAATTGTATTTGGTGATAGAATTTGAAACCAAAACAGCGTTGGGATTTTCACTCGGATGGAGGAAGTATGGGCTTCTTGGGTCTTGAGAGAGGTATTTAACAGTTTTGGGTAGAGGAATCAGGGTTTGTTGTTGATCATTGTTTATTTTTTGTGTGTTGATCATTATTTTCAGATGAGGTTTAACTCATGTTTGTAGATAGAACAAAAGAAGGGAGAAACTGAGGTTAGATGCGACGAAAGGAATGAGGAAACCTATGATTTCTTCTGATACCATATTACAACTATTGGCTTGAAAGAAAAATTCATTCTAGTGGATCAAAAGAGAAAAATGTATATTAGATAACCCAGTTCAGCTATTGGCCCAATGATACATAGGCACCATCAAAACTAAGGGAATTTATTAGTCCACCCTATGAGGTGGAAAAGAACTGAAATTATGGCACACACAATATATCAGAAGTCAAGACAGATGTCTCAACAACACATAATATCAAGACAGGTGTTATAACACCTGCTGACAGAACAAGAACAATAATAACAATGTAGAAAAACAAATTCCAGAAAGTAAAGAACACGAAGATATGTAAACCCAGTTCGGTACTGACTCACCTACTCTAGGGGCTACCAAGCCAGGACGAAAATCCACTATCTGTAGTACTAGTTCAAAGCTAAACTACACCGTTTACAACTTCTCGCCTAATCGCTACCCAGTGCAACTTCTACCTAGGTCCTCCCTAAATATGAGAAATTGATATCCCACTTCCAATCACCGTAGTGATAAAAGACCTATCCTAGTCACAGGGGATATTTATAGAAACCAAAACAGGAAGAACACACTTTCAAATTACATATACTTAGTTTTCTTAAAAGCTACACTAAGAACAACTCACTATTGCTTCACAGCTTTTGTTATTTCTCTGTTTACTATGATTGGCATTATGTTTGGTAAAACTAACTTAGCTTAGACATGTTGAATAAAGATGTTATATCAACTAGAGCAACATGTCAAATGCGATGTCTTATGCTGGTTCTTTCGACATCGTGGTTTTATACAGTTGGACTGTTGCATATTTATTTTGTTACAGGTGCATAATATTTTGTAAAATATTATCTATCCTATGTGGAGCATGATTTGAAGATTTAAAAAGATTCAAGTTGATTTCAAGGAGATTCGTTAGTTTCTAATTGTGGAGATAATCAAGGAAACTAATTATTGATGTCCTATCTTTGAGGAGATAATTCTGCAGTGCCTCTATCACATCCAGCTGCATATGTGAAGCCCAAATATAGTTCATTGAGGATTATAAATAGAGGGCTTTAACCCTAGATCAAGTGTCTAACTTACATTGTATAGTGTTAGGGTTTGCGTGTTTACTGTGAGTCTCTCAGTTAACATATTGATGAACGAGTAAGACTTTATTTTGAGTTGTAAGTTATGTTAGTCATTCCAAAGCTTTTAAGTAGTGAACGATTGTGTGTCTTTGAAGAGTGACTTCTGTGTTTTTCTAAGTGTTTAGAATTGGTCAGTCATTGGGTCGTGATTGTAAGGGATTTGAGAATGGTCTCATACCTAGGTGAGTCTTAGGTAGAAGTTAAGCAAGGGTAATGATTATGTGAGAAGTTGTAAAAGGGGGAGTTTAGCTTCAAATTGATACTATTTTAGTTAACTTGATCCCTGGCTTGGTAGCCCACATAGTAGGTGTTAGTGTACACCAAACTGGGTTAACAATCATGTGTGTTCTTTACTTTTCTACACTTTCTTTATCATATACATTGTCATTGTGTGTTTGTTTAGAGAAAGTTATCTCGACATCTTTTAGGACATCTGAATACTAGAATTTCAATTGGTATCAGAGCATGCATCCTGCTCTGACTCTGGGTGAGGTTATGGGAATATACTTTCTTGTACAATGGATAAGGAAGGAGGATTTACGAACAAACCACCCATCCTTGTTGGAACCAACTATGACTATTGGAAAGTTCGTATGATGGCCTTCATCAAGTACATGGACAATAAAGCTTGGAAAGTTATTGTCCAGGGATGGGATCCATCAAAGGTTGTAGGTCAGGATGGGAAGGAGACTAATGTTAAAATGGTCGAAGAAGATTGGAATGATGAAGATGAAAAGTCATTAGATGGAAACTCTAAAGCCATGAATGTTATGTTCAATGAGGTGGACAAAAACATCTTCAGATTGATAAGCAATAGCATTGTTGCTAAAGAAGCTTGGGAGATATTAAAGACTGCCCATGAAGGAACCTCTAAGGTGAAGATGTCAAGACTTCAACTGCTTACTACCAAGTTTGAGAACTTAAGAATGAAGGAAGAGGAGAATATTCATGACTTTCACATGAATATCATTGAAATAACCAATGCCTCAGGTGCCCTGGGAGAAAATATGTATGAAGCCAAGTTTGTGAGAAAAATTATCAAATCTCTTCCAAAGAAATTTGACATAAAGGTGACTGCCATTGAAGAAGCCCAAGACCTAAACAGCATGAAGGTTGATTAGCTCATGGGATCCCTACAAACCTTTGAGTTATGGATCAATGAGAGATATGAAAAGAAGAAGAACATTGACTTCATCTCCAATACTAATGACCTAGAAGGTGAGTGTAACTTGGATACATATGAAGGAATATCTAAAGCTCTTGTGTTAGTTAGAAGACAACTTAACAAAGTGATGAATAATATGGACTAAAAGTCCATATCAAATTTCTAGAACAAGTCCTTAGACATCAACAAAAATCAGAACTTTATGAGAAGGCTCAAGATTGAAGAAGATACTAACCAATGCAAAGAATTACAATGTCATGAATGTGAAGGTTTTAGACACATAAATACTGAATGTCCAACTTATCTCAATAAGCAGAAAAGGAGTTTGACTACATATTGGTCTTAAAAAGACTCTGAGAATAATCCTGAAGAAGAAGCTGCCAAACAAGTTAGTTCTCTGACCAGTATCTATGACTCTGATGAAGACTTCAATTCTGAAGAACTGAACTTTGAAAATCTTGCTGCCTCTTACAAGGAGTTATGTCTCAGAAGTGAAGAGGTATGTCAATTAGGAGAAAAGCAAAAGAAAACTATAACTCAACTGCTATTTGAAAAAGTGGAGCACATATCGATCATCTCTAGTCTTAAGGATAAAAACATGGAGCACCTGTCCACTATTTCTAGATTGGAAGGTGAAGTTATATTGCTCAAATAAAAAATTGCCAATATGACTAAAATTGTGAGAATGCTTAACAACAATTTTGATGTTATGGATGAGATTCTTCGATATGGAAAGAATGTTGCAAATTTCAGAGTATTAGTTTTGATAGCCATATGGTGAAAAAGAAAGTCAGAAATAAAGTTATTTAAAGGAAAAGGGAAGCAGGAACAAAATATGTCAAATCAAATATCCCAAC
This sequence comes from Vicia faba, assembly GCA_948472305.1. NCBI lineage: Eukaryota > Viridiplantae > Streptophyta > Magnoliopsida > Fabales > Fabaceae > Vicia > Vicia faba. Next base: position 1,310,798,017 of record OX451735.1, read on the forward strand.
ATCAGCAAAGACATCAAAGTAACCACTTAGGGTGCAAGTTTCAAAAATGGAGATGTCATCACTGTGGGAGATTTGGTCACATAAATACCAATTGATACATGCTATATGGTTATCCTAAATCTGTTGCTCAACCCAAAAGAGAACAGACTTTATCAAAGCTAAGAAGGAGTGGATTCCTTAAAATGGTACCTCTATGGTTATGACTCACATCTTCTCAGAGCCTTTGTCAGGGAAGATTGGTACCTTGATAGTTATTTCTCGAGACACTTGATTAATGTTAAGAAAGTATTGGTGGACTTTAAACCACATTCCCTAAACAATGTCACTTTTGGAAATGAATCAAATGGTGAAATAAAGGGTCGTGAAAATCCAAGACATTTGAGTCTAAATAAATTTGGGAAAAATCTACCTAATGAAAATTCCAGAAGCGTTGATAAGTGGAATATTGAAGAAGTAAAACTCAGAAGTGGTGATGACACAGTGATACAACCTCTTGATGAACAGATGGTGTTTGAGCATAATGTACCACAAGATGTCATGACATCATTATGTGACAACTTGAATGCTAGGGTCAATATTTATAAACATTCAATTCACCATGGTAGATCTAAACCTATAAAGCATCATCTCATGAGAGGGATTATTGAAGACAGTGTAATTCCTTTTATTGATATTATTGCGAATGACTTAGAGGATGTAAAATGTAACAAGTTAAGAGGAATACTTGATACTGATACTTATGAGAGTCTATAGCAATTATTACAATTTAGGTAGGTAAAGCAAAATATCAAATCTTATGATACCCACTCTCACACTTGCCTAAGTCCATTAAGTCAAAGTGTGATTAAAATTTGCTCTCTTTACCAAACCCCCCGCTCCAATATTCCTTTTGTTTTCTCATTCAAAAACTTGGAGTCTAGTTCCAAATTATTCATTGCGACATCTCTTTAGTTCGAAACAAATTCAAAGATGTCTCAACATTATTCTTCCAATCACATGTATGCAACCTCTAAAGATCAACATTCTTTTTATCTAAATTCTAGGGGTAAGGAACCCTTCCAAATGATCAATGTCTTTGATATGGTGTTGAATGTTATTCCACTATCCATCGTCCATCCTCAATCTCATACAGAAGGAGGGTATTTTGCTGCTGACAATGTCAAGACTTCTGGTAAGTCATATGTGTCTCACACTAAGACTGATAGGATATCTAGGTTAAGTAAGACTGGCAGATCAAATCCCTCTGGATCCTTCATCGGTGATAAGAATAAATCTAAACCTAGAAAGAATGTTGTCGATAAAGAACTTAGGAAGTTTTTTGCTACTGTATTGGATGAAGTTTATCCAGATGATGAACCTGATGTTCAAACATCTCTGCTAAAAGTCGTTGGGACTAAGTAAGATGCTGATGTTAATGCTAATTTTGAACATGTTACTCGTGAAAGAAGAAGCAAGAATAAGGCAGATATGGTTATCGATGATGATGAGCTGACATCTGATGAGGAACCTATAACCAAAAACTTGTCTTCTGAAATAGTAATAAAACTTCAAAGAAGGAAAGAAAATACTGTGATGGTTGAAGGTTTTCCTTCTAAGGAAGACAAAAGGAGACCAGATGATGAGAAGAATAATCCTTCAAGAACTGCCAAGGGAAAATCTCAAATTGGTTCTTCAAAACCTTGGAGAAAAGTTACTATTACCCCTAGGAAGAGAAAAGTTGTGAGTTTTAGTGACTTTGACTTTGATGTTAAGGATGATGTCCATGACATCATTCCCATCAAAAGGTCTGCATCTAAGAAGACTTGTGTTGATGGTCACAAAATAGCCGAGGATAAGGTGATCTTCCATGCTAAAGAAAATGTTGATAAATGTAGGAATGTTGTGTAAAGAAGATTAGATTTGGAAAGGGAATTGGGCAAAGACTTTCAAAAATGCAAAGATGTCGTAAAGCTTATAGAGGTGGTTGGTCTTATGAAAATTGTTTCAAGCTCTAGCCCTTGCTACGAAAGACTGGTGAAGGAGTTTGTGGTAAATATACCTGATGGTTGGGATGTGGTGGGAAGTGAAGATCACATGAAGGTTTATGTTAGGGGGAATACCACGACCTTTTCTCCCATTGAGATTAATAAATTTCTAGGCAGATTTGAAGATCCTCGAGCTGAACTAGAGGCTACAAATAATGAAGTGTGCATAGAAATCACTAGTTGTAAGGTAAAACATTGGCCAAAAGAGGGGAAGTTGTCCTCTGGAAAACATAGTGTGAAGTATGCCGTTCTTTAGAGGGTGGCTACTGTAAATTGGGATCCCACAAACCATACCTCTAATATCTCAACTGGAATTGGAAAATTCATATTTTCCATTGAAAAGTAAAAATCATTTGACTTTTGCAAATACATTTTTGATCATGTCTTGAAGCAAGCATCATCAAATGTTGATAAGTTTAGAATCTGTTTTCCTTCTCTCGTCTGTGGACTAGTCATAAGTCAACACCCTAGAATATTGTTACCATTTTATAGCATAAAGAAAAGGGAATCTCATTTAACCTTACACTATAAGTTGTTTAGTGGTGAACATGTCAAAGACATTGTTAGGACATATTATCAGGCACCTGGCCCTGAAACTTCCAAGGCGGAAACTATTTCTCATATAAAGGAGACTTATAGGGAGTTATATGAAATCATCAAGACTAGCTCTGGTAGGAAGATCAAATTTGAAAGATTAATCAAGGTCTTAATAGAGTAAGAGAAGAACCAGACTGGACATGGTAGTGATGCTGCTGATTCTGGAAGTAAGGAAACCGAAGATGATAGTACTACTGAAAAAACTGCAATTGATGATGCTGATGTGACTGGTAATCATAATGCCTCAAATGATGATGAAACCGGTGAGATTACTTCTAGTGGTAATTTTGGGGAAGAAGAGACATATGAGTCTGCTGATGATGAAAATGCTTATGCATAATCTGCTTCCTTAAGACTTTTTTTTTGTGTGTTTGTTGTTTTGTTTGTATTTGGTTCTCGGGTCTGTAGGGGTCCTGATACCCAAACTTATTATGTGCACCTTGTGTGTCACTTAACTTTTTGTGCCTCATTTTTTAGATATTATACCTTTGTTATATTCTGGCTAAAAGGGGGAGTAGTATTTTAACTAAACTATAATAATTGTGCCATCTGTGTCATTTGGACTTTTATCAAGGGGGAGTATTTTTGTATGAGATAATAATTATCCGTGTCATCATGTTGAATGTGATGTCCTATGTTGGTTCTTTCGACATCGTGGTTTTGTACTACTGGACTATTGAATATTTAATTTTTTATAGGTGCAGAATATTTTGTAAAATATTATATATCATATGTGGCGCACGGTTTGAAGATTCAAATAGATTCAAGTTTATAACCATACTTATCCAAAATTTAGCCAACCATAAAAACATGGAACTAACAAGAACCCTATGGAAAACTGAAAATGCCCCTCAGCTTTCAAAAATACATTTCGAGACGCATCATTTGTATCATATGTGGACGAGCAAAAATGGTTTCATCCTGCAGGCAATCAAATTTTTTTGAGAGATACATCTTTGTTGAATAATATTTAATGTATTTTCCATTTACAAAGAAGTATCTTTGAACATTTAGATCGGGAACTTTAAAATATTTCACCTTTTCATGTCAGATTATTCCCAAGATGCATCTTCGAAAAATAAAATGTTTTATCTCTAAAAAGAACCACCTGCATGATCAGATTCCATATCAATTTTTTCCATAAACCCATTCCAAAAAACCTTCCATTCTCAATCAAGATTTTAATTCCAAAACTTCATTCTATTGTTTCATTAAATCAAAAGGAGCAAAAGAAGTTAAAATTCAAGGTAAAGTTCATTCATTTCATACCTCACTGCTCACATTAATCATGTTTTGAAGCTAAAAAAAAGTTACATTGTATCTGGAAATGTATCTTCGAATTCTCTATGAACTCATTTGGAGATGCATTTCCGAAAGTTGTCTGTTCTGATAATCCAACAATTTGACTTCTGTTGTAGATGTTTCTCATTATTTTATGTTTTTATTTTCATTAAATATGGTGCATCCTGATGTTTTTTCCAAACCTATTGTGTCTCTGGATGCTTCACGCGTAGTTTTGAAGGATGTAGATATTGGAAACTAATTTAAAAATGAATAAGAGTTTGAATTTCATGATCACATGCTTCAATGGATTCATATAGAGGCGTCCAAAATAGGTTTTGGTGTATTAATCAGAAGGTCCGTTAATGGTTCGGATAGAAGAGGTGCATTTGTCACATTTATATGCGATAGAAGTGGGAAATAAAAACCTCCTCTCTAAAATTTCAAACGAGAAGAAACTTGTTCAAGAAAATGTGAGTGTCCCTTTAAGTTGCGTGGTTTTTGGTTGGAAAATAACAAATGGGAATTTAATGTGATATGTGGTTTACATAACCATGATTTGTGTGAAAATTTAGTTGTTCATCCAATTGCATGTCGCCTCATTCTAAAAGAGAATGAATATGTTTCTGACATGACATTGAATTTGGTGTAATCTAAAAACATACTTGCAATCTTGAAGCGTAAAAGACTCGGGAATATCTGGAAAAAAACCTATGGTCTCCCATGTGCTTGTGTTATATATAAGAAGGTGAAACTTGATAGCCCAATATGAATGAATGAATTTGCAGGCATTCGAAAAGGCTCAGTTTTGATAATGATCGTCTCATGAAAGACGGTAAATTGAATATCTCTATCTTAACCAAATGGGAAGTGATACAAGAAATATTTATGAAATCTGATGATAATATGAAACTCTACATCAAAGAGAAAGTGAGAAAGATTGCATATCCGGAGACCACAGACTTGAAACCACCCTCTCAACCAGTAAAAATAAAAGGAACACCTAATTAAGAAGGCCAAACCTACATCGAGTGACAATTCAATGATGTAGTCTCCTTCATATTTTGAACATGTTGACAAACTTTTTCCCGATCCACCAACTCTGAAATCTCATAAAAGTGTTTTCAAAGGAGCTCGCATTAGCAAACCACCTACTTCATCGCCTCCATAAAAAATCCCATTCATTGAGAAGATGTCAATTTTTATGCACAAATACATGGACCGGATCTTAAATGTCAAGGGTGATGGTAACTGCGATTTTAAAGTTGTTTATGCTTAGCTCGGTAAAAGAGAAGAGGATCACACACTTGTCTGCCATACTTTTATCCATGAGTTGAGGGGCAATAAAGAATCATACACTCGACTATACGGGAATAAAGAAAATTTTGAAAAAATTTATCACTCTCTTATTCCTTGCATTAGTGGACCTACACCAGAGGATAAATGGATGAGCTTTCCTGAAATGGGTCATCTCATAGAAAGTGCGTATGATAGAGTGTGTATTGATCTTAAAAGATACAGTTTCTTAAAAACTTTTTTCCACTGGGCACTACACCACCTCCAAATCCAAATGACTGTATCATCTGTGTTGTATGGGTTTTAAATTCGTTGCATTTTGTTCAAGTTTATTTGAAATCGCGATACCCTATACCACTTACATCACCGGAGTGGGAAGCTCATTCAACAACCAAAGTCGAGACTTGACCAGACTATTTTGTTGAAAGGATGCAAGAGCTCACCAAATTGAGTAAGATTGAAAGAGAAACAAATAAACAAAAGTCAAAGGGGGTACCACCAGTAGTTGTAGATTTGACTGTCGACAAGTCCTTCGGTTCACTTTAGCATTTATTTATCAATTTATAGTAAGTAACATTGTATTAAAGTGTTATAATATCTAACATATACATTTTGAAGTTTGTAAAAAAAACTACATTGTTACATGTTATGTTTTATTTTGTTCTTCTAGAAAAGGTTCCGGAAATATATTTTCGAAATAAAGGGTGGTACCAGAGATGCATCTCTGGAACGTGCCCAGGTACAAGATAGAATATTTGATGTCCATATTAATCTACAACTACTATAAATATAGGGCACTTGTCTTATTGTTTCATACCAAAATACATTACACCATAATGGACATCATTTGACATGTCAGAAATGTTAACTTTAACGGTGTGACACCCTTAAGAGAATTTAAGATCATTGAGTACACTCCTCTCGAAGATCTGGAATACACATTGCATGAGCTCCTACCATATGGCGACAATCGCAAAATTGTAAAGATCGAGTACCGCTCGCCATTCGCTGGCAAAGAAGGGAAGATTGAGTTTAACAACTATGAGCTGAAGACAAGCGTTTATTTAAGGGTTATGTGGAAAACTTTTTTCTGTTTAGAATCAAAAGTTTCGATCGAGCTGAATTCGATTGTTTTGAGATCGGTCGATGATATTATCAAGATGTTGCAATGTCCACCTGGATATTAAAATATAATGTTTGATCTATGTTAAATTCCCTTATGTATTCTTGATTTTATGATATCAATGACAATTTTATTTTGTCAACATACTGTTTTTTATTTCTGTTTTTCTGTTAGTGCATCGTAAGACTCTGAAATACATCTACGTAATAATTACAAACTTGCATCTCCAAAATAAAAACCTATTAATATATATTTTAGTACATCTAAAAATACATCTCTAAAACTTAAAGACATTATTGTATTTTCACATAGTACGCTAAAAATGTCTAGGATTCATTAAAAAATTCTCATAACTAAATACATGAAAGGTTAATGGGCATATAATGATATTAAGGCCCAATAACGAATAGAAAATATTTGTTATATACACACAAAGAACATTATTATACAGACTAATAGTAGTTAAATTAAAAAATATTAAAAGAAGTGCACCGTAATTTTCTAAACTATGTATTTTTTTACATATATATATATATATATATATATATATATATATATATATATATATATATATATATATATATATATATATATATATATATATATATATATATATATATATATATATATATATATATATATATATATATATATATATATATATATATATATATATATATATATATATATATATATAACCTATTTCACGAGCTTCAAAATCATTCCGCTATTTTTTTATATGAATCTTATTCATATTTGCCATTTATTCATATAAAAATTGAAAAATATTTATATTTGTATTTAAAAATTATACATCTTTACGGAATATTCATGTTAAATATGTAAAAATTTCAAGAAAAGAAATATGATCATTTTAATTAAACTTTAAAAAGGTATATTAGTGACTTAAATAAAGCGTAGAGAGTGAACATATGGCTCAAAATATATAAAACCAAATGGGCTGTTCTACATAAAATAAAGGGCCACTATTTCTACCTCTCTCTTTTGCTAATATACTCTCTTATAGAATCTTTGCCAGTATACCATCATTTTCATCCACTATTGTTTTTATTAATAATAAAAAGTGTTTAAATAAATTAACGTGTTAAATAAAATTACTATTTTATTTATATATTTTTAGAAATAAATTCAAAATTATTTTAAGATGAATCGGATGGTTTCTATTTTCTACTTTCTACTTTCTAAATTAATGAATTGTTTTAATTATTATGTCTCAATCCATTTTATGAAATCTATCCATTTTCACATAATATTGACTAAAGCCCATGAACTATATTGACAGGATTTATTAGTCCACTATACGGAGGTTCTAATAGCCTACTCAATAAGTGTTAGATAGTGTAATTTATATTCAGTCAAAATGTCTGTATAAATAGTATGTCAAATTAGTTTTGGGCTAAAAGTATGTATATAGTCGAATTGAGCATGGGCATTGTATGCTTATATAAAGAGCTTTCTAGTTTGTAATTTGATAATATAATCACAATTCAGTTTTATAATTTGAGATCAATAACATCTTTCTTAACGATTTCTCTCTCTTCTTATTCTTCTTTTTCTTCTTTTATCAATCATCTTTCTTAAAAACCCTTTGTTCCAATAAATTGGTATAACATAGCTCGGTTGCATTTCAGAGAGAATCTAATATCAAATTGAACAACAATATCAACACAATTTCCAGCGAATCTACCGCTTTTCAAAGGTGAAAACTATCAACGGTGGATTACACAGATGAAGGTTATCTTCAAATTTCAAGATGTTGTTGAAATCTTGAATGATGGAGTATCAAGACTAGAAGCAAATGTGATGTATGCTCAGAAAGCTGCGCACAAAGATCAATGGAAGAAATATGGTAAATGTTGTACCCCAAAATTTGCCATCTCCTTTCTCAAGAAATTACCCTGGATTCTCAAAGTTTTCTCTCATACAAATCCAAGCCTTGAATTATCATTTCTTTCCAAGCAATCCATTTACAAGGGCAAAATGGTCATTTACACGCTGAGAAGTCAAACTTTAGTTTTTGGATCAAAATCAAATCTCAAAAATCATATTTCATCAAGACATGTTGGAATATGAAGTTTGTTTCATCAAGAAGGTCAAAAGTCAAATTTTACCTTGGAAAAGTTAAATTCTAAGTGCTTAGAATTTTTCTAAAGTATTTAAGAAAAATGACGCTTCAGAACTTCTGAGCTAGCCTCCAGGCAGGAGCAGTCAGAAGTTGTAAGTGTGTTTCAGCACATAACATTCAGTCAGAATGTGGCCCTTCAGCATCTACGCCAGCTCAGTCAGAAGTTGCCAGAAGATTATAAAACATGATGAAAAATCTGAAAGCTCCTTCAGAACATGCTGGAACCAGAAGGTAAGAGGGTCAGAAGATTGGGTGCTACACTGAAGCAGGATCTCTAAGTCCAGAGTTTTCAGAAGCAAGTCAAAGAAACATGCTGGAAAGCTTGGGGATTCCTCAGAACTTGCTAAGGCAACAAGATATCAAGATCAGAACTTGGGTACTTTGTCCTAAACTACGTTGAAATGGAACTTCTAGCCTAGATTTAAGTAATGATGCAAATCTCATATTACAAGATTTCTGATTTTTGACGAATCTCATCATCATTTAATGCTCATTAATACTCACAACCACTTTTGAGTCTTCATCCAAAGGATCTCTCCACGTGTAGGGTAGAAATAATTTTGTGAAGGATTAGGTAAAGGCCCATACGCTACATTTCGCTTATAGGTTCACTTTTCCTTAATTCTTGCTTACTAATCCAGCCTAGGCTAAAGGCTGTCAATCACCACAACCTTTTTGGAACTTGCTTCAAGAGTAAGTCAGCATCTAATGCATGATATTGGCGCCACTTGACATGTAAAAAAAAAACCACAAAGCTTTGCCTATAAATAGAAGGCCATTGGTCACTAAGAAGGGGGACCAGGAAAAATTGCTGAAAAGAGACAGAAAGTTTGAGAAAGAAAAGTCTTGAACCTCTGCCCAAAATTCCTAGAGTTTCAAAAAAACTGTAAACACAGCGTACAAACCATTAACTTCGGATCCCTTGCTTTCAAACTCCATTTGTTCTCAAAGTATTTCTTGACTAAAAAATCTTTCATACAGTTTCTGACCCACACGTTGGAAATTGCCACAACTTCTGTATTCATACCACTATATACCCTTCATCCATCCATTCAAAGAAGCTACTCAAAACGTCATCAGAGTTAAGGCTAACTCCAGTTCACAGAGCTCCTTCCAACTGCAAGGTAAGCACTTGCTGACTCTCACCACCTTGCCTAAGCATTACCAGATTTGCATGCTCAAAAACACAATGTAGATATCATGCTTCTGATGTTGTACATGTTATGAGGTTTTCACGCATCTGTACGCTTAAGTAGAGAATGAATCAGTTCAGAACTTGCCCCTGACTTTTTGGTTCTGATTTCTAAAATGCTATGACACCTGCTGAAACTGTCCTAGGAATGTTTTCTGTTTTGTGGAAAAATAACAAAACTGCAGATGTTCTGGCCAGCACAGGGAGAAGCCAAGTTCTGACTTTGACGTTAGCACATATGAAGCCTGTTTTGCTGTCAATAATATCAGAACTTCTGAAAATTATTGTATGTCCAGCAGGGTCAGAACTTCTGACTTCCCCACTAACAAACTTTTGTCTTGCAGCGCATGGGGGTCAGAACTTCTGACCTTCCCACTAACATGTTTCTATTTTGCAGGTGCCAGAGTCAGAAGTTCTGACTCATACAGTTTCACCAAAAGGTTGATAATCTGGCAGCAGGCCTGGGTCAGAACTTCTGACTTTCTCTCAGCAGCGCGCTGGCCCTCTCTCTCTTTCTCTCTATCTTCCCTTTGTTATTTTATTTTCTTATCTATTTTTCTCGTTGAACCACCCCATGTACAAATGTGTATCCCCATCCCCCAAATGCTGTAATAGCGTAGGATTTTACATTTCCGTCTTTTATTACTTTCAAATATAAATGCTAGTAATTAGGATGTGTATGGCAAGATAAAATCAATGAAATAGAAAATCCTAATTCAAGATAAACTCTTGCATGCAATAAAACGCACTTGCACATAAACACCCCTAAGGTATCTCCACTTGGTTGCCTAAACAAATGGCCATGATATGCATGCTGAGTATCTATTGGCAAAACAAAAACAAAACAAAAGATCATAGTCCCTCGATGATGCTATCTTGGTTGCCTATACAAAAATGATGTAGTCCCTCAGAAAATTGCTAAAAGATACTTGACACAATTGCTATCATGGTTTATACGATGACCCGCGTCTGTCCCGTTTAAACATCCTAACACAAGGTTGTTCACCAAATACAATGGTGAAACAACACTGTTAAAAGGGTTAAAGACATAAGAAATATCCTTGAGTAAAATAGGGTAGATAGCTCTTAGCTACTTGATCAAGCTTGCAAAAACATCCTCGCTACTTTTCAAAACACACTCCACAACACAATTTCAAAACCCTACTTTCAAACATTTAAAACTTTTCAAAAGACAAAAACACCTTTGTATACATTCAAACAAGAATCATTACAAAGGTTGCCACAACAATGGCCTCTTTTCAAAACATTTTCCAAAATCACACACAATGCACCATTTCAAACAATTGAAAAGCACTAATTCAAACAATTGAAAATGCAAAGCAAGTGATCTAAGAAAGTAACTAAGAGCACATGGATAACCATGGATAGAAAGGGTGCTAATACCTTCTCTTTCCATAATCTACTCCCCGAACCCAAGAAAACATCTCAAAGGTCTTTCCTGTGCTTTTCGACCTTTCCTTAGGATAAAATAAAAAGTCGGTGGCGACTCTTGCTAAACCGAAACATTTGCGAACACAAAACGCAAAATCCCAAGTCAGTTCCCCCACCGTATCACAGTAAAGCATTGTTCTTGATTAGCCAGTGTGTGGTTGATGTATTTGAGAAGATAATTGAAGAAGAAATGACAAAAGGAGTGTGGGACAAATTAAAGATCTTGTATGGTGGAGATGAGAAATTGAAGAAGGTGAAGTTGGAGATATTAAGGAAGCAATACGAGATGATTTAGATGAAAGAATATGAATCAATCTCTACACTTTTTCAATAATTGTGACGCTAACAAACCAGATGAAGGCGTATGGTGAATCAGTTACAGATTTACAGAAGATAAAGAAAGTGTTGAGATCTCTGACTGTAGATTTTGACTACATAACAATGAAAATTGAAGAGGCCAAGACTCTATCTGAGATGATGTTAGAAGAACTTTAAGCTTCATTAGAGGCTCATGAGATAAGGTTGAAGCAGATAAACTCAGAAAGAGAGAAGGTGGCTGAACAGGCATCGCAATCAAGATTCAACAAGAAAGCTGGAAAAGAGAAGTCAGAGCAACGAAAAAATATTGTTGGTGATGAGAAGTCAAGCAAGAATATTGATTTAATCAATAAAGGTGTGGGAAATAAGTATTATGGGAATAAAGTTGAAAAGAAAGAGGTGCAATGCTACAACTGTCAAGGTTTCGATCACTATGCTCGGGACTATCGAAGAAAGAAAGCAGTGAGGGTGAAAGATAGTGATGAATTCAATATGCACGAGCTAGAGATGGTGATTCTGATGACGTGCTGTTAATGGTCAACACTCATTCGAACACTGAAAAAACAACATGTGGTATTTGGATTCAGGATGCAGCAACCACTTAACTGGCAATAAAAACTGGTTTACCAAGTTAGATGAGTCGGTCGAAAAAGGTGATAAAGTTTGCAGATGGCAGGTACATCAAATCAAGTGGTAAAAGAGATATTTCGATTTTCAGAATGGATGGTCGAAAGGCCATCATCGCTAAGGTATTATATGTACCTTCTATGACAAGTAAATTGATAAGTGTAGGTCAGTTACTTGCAAAAGGTTTCAATATGAAGCTAGAAAAGAATCAAATGAAGGTATATATGGCTGATGGGAGGATGATAATGAAAGCACCATTAGCAGAAAGCAAAACCTTAAAAGTTGAACTCAACACATCGGATCACAAGTGTCTTGCTTTAACTACAGAAGAAGACAAGAACTGGCTAGTGCACCAAATGTATGGACATTTAAAATTCAGAAGTTTAAGTATGCTCAACCAAAATAGGATGGTGTTCGGGTTACCTTATGTAAAGGAACCAAATCAGGCATGCGATGAATACTGCAAAGCAAAACAGGCTAGGAAAGCGTTCAAACATGAATTTCCCATGAAATCTAATCGAAAACTGGAGTTAGTTCATTCTGATGTGTGTGTACCTTTTGAAGTAATGTCAAATGGAGGTAACATGTATTTCCTTACTTTCATTGATGAATTCACCAGACATATGTGGATTTACCTTATTAAAAAGAAGAGTGAGGTATTCACACAGTCCAAGAAGTCAATTTGCATGTTGAGAAACAAAGTGGATTCAAGTTGAAGAAGTTGAGAACTGATGGAGGTGGTGAATATACTTCTGCTGAATTTGCTAGATTTTGAAATGAGGAAGGTATAAAGCATGAGGTTATAACACCCTATACACCTCAACATAATTTCATAGCTGAGAGAAAGAATAGAAGTATACTGAACATGACAAGAAGTATGTTGAAATCTAAAGATATGCCTAAAAGATTTTGGGCTGAAGCAACATCGACAACAGTATATATTCTAAACAGGTGTCCAATGAAGAAGATGGTCGGAAAAACAACTTATGGGGCTTGAACAGGGTCGAAGCCAAATTTGAATCATCTTAGAGTTTTTGGATCAATGTGCTTCAGGCATGTATCTGAATAATTGAGAAAGAAACTGGATGATCAAAGTGAAATCATGGTGCTCACAGGTTATCATTCGACCGATGCATAGAAGTTGTATTCCCTAAACAATGATAATATTCTGATCAGTCAAGATGTTCTTGTGGATGAATTAAAGCGTGGGACTTGATTCAAGGTTCGATTTGACGTGAATTAGATACAGTCACAACTGTGTTTGAAGAAGATCAGCAAGAAGAGTCTTCAACTAGTCGAAATGAACCGAATGATACGTTAACCAGTCGAAACAAGGAACCATCTGAGCATAATTCTAGAAGGTCGATAAGATTAAGAACTGATTCAAGAAGGTTAGTTGGATATGAACGATTTCCATATCAAGCAGTTGATGCAGATGGTGATTTAATCAAATAAGTCATGATGATTGACGAGGCATAACAAATTAACTTGAATGAAGCCATGAGTAATTCGAATTGGTGTGAAGCTATGAAATAATATCTCAAAGTTATTGAGAAGAAAAGACATAGAACCTTGTCGAAAGAACTCATAAGAAGCCAATCGATATAAAGTGGTTCTACAAGATGAAACGAAGGCCACATGGTGAGATTGCCAAGTACAAAGAAAGGTTGGTGGTGAGATGTTTCTTACAAAAACATGGTATCGACTTTGACAAAGTATATGCACTTGTTGCAAGACTAGAAACAATCAGAATTGTTGTTTCAATAACAACATATAGACAATGGAAGATGCATCAGTTGGATGTAAAATCAACATTTCTGAATTGTCCATTGGAAGAAGAGGTATATGTTACTAAACCACTAGGATTCAAAATCAAAGGGAAGGAGTCGAAGGTTTATAGATTAAGGAAGGCTCTTTATGGTTTGAAACAAGCCCCTAGAGCTTGAAATAAGAGAATAGATAGCTTCCTAATCGAAGTAGGCTTCAGAAAGTGTGTCTATGAACATGGAATGTATGTAAATGATGTCAATTGTGATAGTCGAATTATTTTATGCCTCTACGTAGATGATTTACTAATTACAGGAGCAGACAAAGCTGAGATAATGATAGTAAAGTCGAAACTAATGCATGAATTTGAGATGTCTGACTTAGGGAATCTTTCATATTTCCTAGGGATGAAATTCAAAAATACCGAAGAAGGAGTATTCTTCCATCAAACGAAATATGCCTAAGATATAATGAAGAAGTTCAATATGAGCAACTGTAATGTAGCTGTCACTCTATTATAAACTGAAGCAAAGTTGAAAAAGGAAACGTATGATGAGTTTGTAAGTTCAACCCTATACAAATAAATCATGGATCCTTGAGTTATCTTTACAATACTAGACCAGATATCTGCCAAAGTGTCAATTTGTTTAGACGATTTATGGAGAAACCCCATGAGCGTAATCTCATTGCAGTAAAGAGGGCGTTGAGATAGATAAAGGGAAATATTTATCATGGTACGTTGTTGCCATAGAAGTAAAAAAATATCACAAATGTCAAAGTTCAAGGATACACTTACTTAGATTTCAGTGGAGATCAAGAGGAAAAGAAAAGAACTGCAGGCTACATTTCATGATCGAAGATGCTCCAATTTCTTGGAACTCGAGGAAGAAAATCATTATGGATTTATCATCATGTGAAGCAGAAGATGTGGCTGCATCATATGTTGCATGCCAAGCAGTATGGATCGAAATGTTACTTGAAGAACTTAAGATAATGGAACCTACGAAGATGAAGTTGTTTGTCGACAATGTAATGCCCCATTTAAATATTTAGTCATTTGATGATTGGATTTATAGAACTATGTTCGTTTGACTAAGGGGGTGTGAGAACTTAGTATGAATCGATAATTGGAGTAAGCTTTGAATAATATTATAATAATGGTAATTCTAGTGAAGGATGAAATATCCCATTATCATTAATAAAAATGTTATTTTGGTTAAATTGTGTATTTTCCATTAATGATATTATTATTATTAATGTTATAACTATTATTATTACTATTATTGTTATTATTATTATTTGGAAATAATAAGGAATAATTGGGAGAGTGGTAGAAGGAATTGAGAGAATTGTTTTCACGTGAAAAGAAAAGAAGAGAAGAGAAGAGAAGGGAAGAAGAGCTAGGGCAAAAAGGAGACAAGGAGAATCCCATCATTGTTGATGGATCAAAGCTCCTATTCTAGACTGGCCCGAAAGCTTGAGTGGACCCAGTCTAAGACATCTCATGGGTGCCACCCACCGACCATGACCAAGACTGCCCATACCTGTCTGGAAATATCACGCTCTTTCCCTTCTGGTCTAACTCCAACCCAAGACGCCCGTCGAGCATCTTCTCAGTCTTCCCGACTCCAGCGTCATGCAGACCACCAGGGACCGACCAGAGAGATGTCCGCAATCAGCCTCCTCCCCGGAACCAACGAATAGTTACGGGAACATCTGCCCGGTTTGACAATTTCCTGGCAGTTACCTGATTTTTTGGACCCACATATCTAGGTGAGAAATCAGGAACCAATGGCCACGCGCCATGGGAAGTATATAACCCTCACACCTGTGACGGCCAGGTATCATATACTTAATACTAACTACTTGATATTTTCTACCTTCTTGCTCCCGCTCTTACTTGATCGTTGGAGTACCTTGCAGGTACAACCCCCTCTCTCCTCTGCCCGACTGAAGATCATCCTCCGGCCACTCTCAAGGTTCTGATCAACCGCAAGATCAGTGGCACCGTCTGTGGGAAACTGTTATCCCCATCTTTCTTCCCTCAGAACCTAAGATCAAAACAATTCTTATTTCAAGATCCATCTCTCATATCATGGCCGACCATAACGATATTTACCTATCTGGAAAGACCATCCTTTCCCCTGCTCGCAAGACTGATGGAAGCCAAGAACACCCTCACCTTGAGGAAAACCTGGGCCTCCGTGATGGATAAACTGCGTCCCCTGATTTCGCTGATGCCCGGCGTGGCGACGACCAACTCTTGGACAAAGGAAGTTCCAAGAATCCTGCTGAGGAACTACCAGAAATTTTGCAGCCGGTTCCTATCCCTCTCAATGCCGACCCGGCCATGGCAGCATTGCCCTCTTCCCTAAATCAGATCAACACCCTCATCCTTCAACAAAATCTGAGGATAGGAGCCTTGTAAAACAGGAATTCAAGATCTCTTCCTCGGAGAGCCCGAAGACGAAGTTCCCCCAGTGCATCACCACCCAGGCGTGGTCCACCGCCGAAGAAGGAAAGGCACGATGTTTCTTTCTTCAAGAAACGCAATCGCACACCTCCTGCCCGAGATCAAGACTCCCCTACGTTCAAGAAGAGGAGGGGCAACAGGCAAATCGACCGCGCTCGATTGCCCTCTCCCGAGCCAAAACAAAAACAAAGGAGCCCCTCCCCTCGATGGAACCGCGACGACCGACGGGGGAGAAATTATCACTCTCCTTCTCCATCTCTCGTCAATAGTGAAGATGACGAGCCCCACGGCCCACTATCGAGGGAGATCACTGAAGCTCCACTCCCCATCGGCCTAGAGAAGCCGCCCACTCTAGGGACCTACGATGGCACGACAGATCCTGAAAAGAACATCAAGAACATCGATGTGCTCCTTGACTATAGAGGGTCAGGGGCGCCATCAAATGCAGACTCTTCCCGACTACTATCAGGAAGGGGGCGATGACATGGTATAAAAGTTTTCCCGACAAATCCATCACCTCATGGAAGCAGCTCAGGAAGATGTTTTCAAGGCATTTCACTGCCTCCCGCCGACATCCTAAATCAGAAGCTTCACTCGAAGCAATCATATAAGGCAGAGACGAATCTCTGCGAGCGTACATTAAGAGCTTCAACAAAGAAGCGGTATAGGTTCCGACAACAGACAACATGAAGAAATACTTGCTCGAGAGCGGGCTCCATCCCTGCAACGACTTTTCCAAGGCTGTGGGCATAGAAACACCAGCCACGCTCGATTTCCTTCTCCTAAAAGGCCAGGCATACATACAGTACGAGGAGAAGGAGGCGGACAACAGTGCCCGGGAATCCAGGCACAGGGAGAGTGCCAGACCCTCAAAGAATGATGAACCCTCGGTATCCCGTCGGGGGGAGAGGAAACGGGAGGACAAGTCCCATGATCCAAAATAATACAAGGTGCCGGCCAGTCGCTTCCACGACTACACGCCACTGACAACCTCGAGGGAGCGTATTCTTTCTGAATGCGCTAATTCTGAGTTCAAGCAAGCCGGGGTGCGCTTCCCCCGACAAACACCATCGAAGCCAAAAACTGACAAAAGAAAGTACTGCAGGTTCTATAAGAGTCACAACCACAACATAGAGGATTGCATTCACCTGAAGAATGAAATCGAAATACTAATTAGAGATGGGCACCTCAATCAGTACAAGAAAAAAGAGACCACCCGTGACGAAGCACCAGAGAAAAATAATGTCGAGGAAGGGAAAAAGTCCTCGACCTCGACACCTTTCCGGTTGCCCTGAGCATCTCACGGCCGGATGAATTCTACTTTTCGGACATGGAGGACACCCCCCTGTACTTCTCCACCCACAGTCCGTGGGAATCCTTCCCTGCAACCATGGTCATTTCCGGTGGAGGGTTCAACAGGCATACAGTAGGATCGGTGAAGAGAAGGTTCGACCAACTCATCGAGGCTAACTTTGAGATGGACGCCATGGTCGAAAAGTTTCGAGGAGGATCTCACCCCCTCATATTCTACAGGGAAGAGTTACCGGGAGGAGCCCCGAATTCGAGCATCCTATTACCTGTGAGAGCTCGAATGGCTAACTTTGACGTGCGTCACATTTTGGTCGACCAAGGCAGATCGATGGACATCATGTACGCCCAACTGTTCAACACTTTGCAGCTGAACAAGAGCCACCTAACCCCCTACGTGGGTTCTGATCTTCAAGGTTTCAACAGGGCCAACACTAAGCCATGGGGATACGTGGAGCTGATCGTCACTTTTGGCAGGGGATAACGGCCAGGGACATCAAGAGCCAATTCTTGGTGGTGGACTGCTCGTCTCTCTACCAATGCATCTTCGGGAGACCCACTCTCGCCGAACTCATCGTGGTCCCCTCCACCGTTCATCTCAAGATGAAATACTACACGGCCGAAGGTTTGGTTGCCACTCTTCACGGGGACATCCAAGCAGCCAGGAGGTGCTATGAGGCTTCTGCGAAGGTCCTCAGCTCCATCAACGCCCAACTTCAAACGGAAACTGGATCCATGCTGCCCTCCAGCTCCGAGGAATCCAAGCTGCTGCTGAGGGTCGACACCATTGACCTCGACGGTCACTTCTCCATGGAAGACGAGGTAGAGCAAAGTAAGAAAGGAAAGGAGCCTATGGTCCAAGACGAAGGGTAAACCTACTCTTCTATCCACAAAGAACTCTCAAGTCACGCACGGCCTATCCCAGACGGTAACTTCGAGCTGGTTCCCCTTGGAGAAGACCCCACCGAGGGAGTAAAGATCGGAGCGGACCTCCCAGACCTGGAGAAGAGGCAACTCAAAGCTTGCCTGCGGGAGAATGCTGATCTCTTGGCCTGAAGTGTGGCCGAGATGCCCGGTTTATACCTTGAGGTCGCATGCCATCACCTGACCATTGATCCCACCGTCAAGGGGGTTGCGCATCATAGAATAAAGCAGTCGACCGAGAAATCACTGGCTGCTGAGTTAGCTGTAAAAGACCTCCTAGAGGAACATTTTATTTCTGAAGCCCAGTACACAACATGGCTCTCCAATGTAGTCCTCGTTAAAAAATCTAATGGAAATGGCGAATGTGCATTGACTATACTGATCTCAACCGGGCTTTCCCGAAAGATGCTTATCCCCTCCCCAATATTGACAAACTGGTTGACAATTCAGCCGGATTTAAACTGCCATCTTTCATGGACGCATACTATGGTTACAACCAGATTCCCATGGCAAAAATGGACAAAAAATATACCGCTTTCATGACCGAGTCGGGAAATCATTACTATAACGTAATGCCCTTCAGCCTGAAAAACATGGGCGCTACCTACCAGCGCATGATGAACAAAGTATTTTGCAACGAAATAGCGACATGCTTGAAGTCTACATGGACGACATGATCATCAAGTCCACTGAAGTGCTCGACCATGCCGCCCATTTGAAAAAGGTGTTCGAGCAAATCCGGAGATGCCGGATACGATTCAAACCAGAAAAGTGCACCTTCACCATACGGGCAGGAAAGTTCCTCAGGTTCTATCTGACAAAACGGGGCATCAAGGCGAACCCTGAAAAATGTCGGGCCTTCTTAGAATTTACGATGCCCACCTCGAAGAAATCCATCCAGATCTTAAACGGCATGCTTACTTCTCTTTCCCAATTCGTGACGAAATCCGCCCAGCATGCGCTCCCCTTGTTCAAACTCATGCACAAAGAAGCCACCTTCAAGTGGACGCCCAAATGCGAGCAAGCCCTCGCCCATCTGAAAAGAGCGCTCTCATAGCTGCCCGTGTTATCGCGGCCCAGGAAATACGAAGTCCTCTACCTTTATCTAGCTGTCACCTCCGAGGAAATAAGCGCAACACTAATAAGGGAAACCCCAGGGGACAAAGGCCAATTTAATTCACGATCAAAGCCCTGCAAGGCCCGAAAGCAAGATATCAGTAAATCGAGAAAGTAGCCCTGGCCCTCGTTAACGCTGCGATGAGGCTAAGACACTACTTCCTGGCCCATACCATAGTGGTCCAGATGGATCAACCAATAAAACAGCTTCTCGGAAGACCAGACATGGCCAGAAGGATGCTGAAATGGTCTCTGGAACTCTCTGAATTTGATATCCAATATGAAAGCAGGAAAGCCCTTAAGGCTCAAGCCTTGGCCAACTTCGTAGAGGAAATGACCTCACCCGGGGATCCAGAAGGCTTGCGCCGCTGGACGATCTTTGTCGATGGCGCCTCCAGTGCAACCAGAAGCGGTGCGGGCATACCGTTCTCCATTTTGATCCATTTGATGTGATTCAAAGATCATATGATAGCTTAAATATCCAATTACAACTCCCTTTTGAATCACTTTTTCAACTGAATCTTGAATCACAAGATAAAGTCTCATGAACATGGGCACACTAAATGTTTAATGTAATGACTGGATTGATATGCGCGCGGGCAGCATTCTGTCCAGAAAAACAGCACATGATTCCCTTAAGTTCACCCCCTTACAACTTTCTCCATAATGCTCAAACTGAAACGAGCCTTGAACCAAAATTAAAGGGGACACAATAATCTCCAACTTTGATGTTCAAACATTTTTAAGATTATGATTAATTCAACAAGGAAAGTGATGGTGAAGGTATGCCCACCATCTGCTTGATCAAATTCTACGCGCAAGGCCTCGTTTTGCTAGGCAAACTTGCCATCTCCATACCTGAATACTAAACCTTATACCTCTCTCTACACTTGATTATTTAAGATGATTCTTGAATCAAAAGTGAAGACAAAGTTTCAAACTCTAATTTTGATGTTGATAACTTTTTGAATTAAATCTATTTGACACCTCAAAAATGATCATCAAGAAATCAGGACATGTGTACATATTTAGAAATTTCAAAGTGTCAAGAATTTTCCAAGCAAAATAACTCTTCTCCTTTCACTTTTTGGACCTGAGCCCTCAAAGAAAAAGTTTAAGAACTTTGTATCCTCTTTCCAAACATTTAAAGTTTGCATTTTTTCAATAATAAATGAAGAAGTTATGATCATCCAAAGTTTAGTACTAGTAAAATTTCAAAATTTCAAAAAAATTCTTTGACAAGTTATCTCTGAAGAATGGAAAAACACAAGAAGGGGGGGTTTGAATTGGGGTTTTTAAAACTTAAAGTAAGAACATGTTGTTTATCTTGGCTCGTTTGAACTCAAACTACTCCAGTCCACCCGCCAAGGTGATTTCGCCTCTCTCAATGAGGTCTTAATCCACTAACCAAACTTGATTACAAAGTTACTATTACAACCGTCAAAGTCTTCTTGAGTTTAAACCACAACCTGATTTTCTCAAGGAATTACACAATACAATATATGAAAGAGTGTACAATATGTGTTTTTTAATAAAAAAATATCACACAAGTGATGTTTTACACAAATGAAATTCAGTATGTTGAAGGTGATGAAAAATATCTCGTTTGTTTTGTGCACAAAATCGTAAACGGTATCTCCTTTAAGCTTTATTTATATAGGCAACGCATGTGGGAGCTTTTGGAATGTTGATAAATATTAATTAAAGAGCTTTACAAATATAGAGAATCTTGACTTCTTTGAGTCGTTACTTTTGAATAGCCATAAGTGAATTGTAACGCTTCAGAACATGCTTACTTCAGAAGATGAAAGTTACCGTTACCTCTTTCCATAATGTATGAATCAGAATAACGGAGTTCCTGTTCGCAGTGTTTTGGCACTCAGAAGTTACAGCTTTAGAACTTCTTTATAAAATATGGATTAAATCAGAGTTTGAAAAATGGTCTAACTCATATTTTGTGCTTCTTCCATCAGAACTTCTCTGCAAAACAAAATACTTATTTAGGGAGCATAATTGTTCTTTGAGTGTTTGTTAACATCAAAACTTTTACAAGGGTTATAGAATCAAACTATGTTCTAACAATCTCCCCCTTTTTGATGATGACAAAAATTTGGATATTACGATAGAAACTTAAAGAACATAAAGCATTTAAAGTCTCCCCCTGAGTTGAATACTCAGATAGAGAAGAAATACTTCCCTGAAGATTATTTTGATCAGAGTTTTTGAGAAAAGGATTTTTTATGCGTCCACTTCTGTCCTCAACTGAGTTTTTTCCTGGTTTGCTTTTAGAAAGAAAAAAAAAACAGTAGAAGTTATGATATTCAAAATGTTTGAGACTGGGTCTCGATACTGTTATATTAGAAATATCTTACGTTCTCCCCCTTTTTTGTCAAGAATCAAAAAGCAATAAAAACACTTTAAGCAATAAAAGACATTTTGTATTTAAAAGGATTTCAATAAAACACATTCTGAAGAAAACATAAACAAAATAAAGAAAACAAATTTCAGAACTAAGTTTGAGGTGGTAGAATTCGTGTGAACAGGGCTTCCAATAAACTCTTAATCTGACTGTTTGATTCCTCTTGTTTTCCAAGCATCCCCTTGATTTCCTTGCACGTATCATCCTGCTTGTCTGGCCTTTCCTTAAACACAACATTCTTTTTCTTTTACTCCTCTAGAGTTTGTAGCACAAGTGATGAATAAGGTATATCAGCAGAATGAATCACTTTTTCAGAGTAAGCTACGGCTGATTCTGACTCAGGAGCTTTTTTAAATTCCTTGCCTTTGTCTTGAAACATAACCAGAGGAAGAGGATTAGAGGATGGTTCACCATACTCTGTTGGCTGATGATCTTCCCAAGGGACATTGTCCACTAGAAGGAGTGGCTTCTTTTCCAAGTGACACAAAACTTGATCCTTGAAGATATTCAGATGATCACAGAAGTTCTATTGAGCAATTTCATAAGTTAGCTCCTTGTGTTTCAGGGATTCCGAGCTGAACCATTTTCTGAACTGGTTCTAATGAGAGTCAGAAGCAGCTGGATTAAGATTCTCTATGCAAGTTAGCTTCAGAGAGTTAACCCATTCCTGTATTTCTGTTTCAAAAATCAGCAGAGATTTACCAACATCTGCTTTGGAAATTTTTGGTTTTGGTTTGGGAATGGCAATTTTCTGAGAACTTGTGACGAGATTGTCCAAGGATTCTAAGTCTATAACTGTTCGAAGGGGATTTTCTGGGTGGTTATTGGGAGAGGGAGAGTCAGAAATTACAATGGGGGAATTTGGTGAGTTTGGTGGAGTGGATTGATATGGAGATGGGATATTTGGGATGGAGAGGTTTTGTGAGGAAGTTGAGGGAATTGTGGGTGGTTGAGATACGATGAGAGGACAGGTGATTCCAGGAATAGATGTTGTGGTATCAGAGTCAAAGTTTGGATTTTCTGTGTAGGGAGCTTCAAACAGCGGATAAAATTGGTCAATATCAAAAAGAACTTGAGCATGTTCAAGGTGATTTTGGTCAAGATGAGTAGTAGGTGGATTGTTCAGAAGGTTATCTAGAGATAGTGAGGGGTCAAATTCAATGTCAAAGTCATCAAAAGTTTGTCGCGATGGATCTTATGTGGTTTTTGGAGAAGAAGGGTTTTCATATGTTGATATCAGTACTAATTCAATATAATAGATAAAAGATGGATTACCTTTTATTTTATCAGCCTTGGGAATCTTCTAAGAAGTTCCTTCTGCAACAGCTTTCCTTTTCCTTGATTTTCTGGGAGCAATTTCCAGAGGTTGTTGTCTCAGATCACAAATTTTTACTTCTGGATTTGTCCCATCCCTTTTGCACGCATCTAGATACCTGAGAATAATATCTGGAGAAGCATCTATTTGATTGAAGAGTGGAAAGTCCTTCAGAGGTACTCTTCTATTTTTAATTACTTCCTTGGTTCTTATTGTTAGATCCTTCTTGATGGTTTAAATAATCTTCATCTTTTTCAAATTCTTAGCGTTGAGAGGTTTACGAGCACAAGCTTCCAGAGTGCTGACTTGTTGAGCCTCAGTCAGATGTTCTATCGGTTTGTTTTCTGTCAGAATATTTGAGATGAGTTTGTCCAGAGGAATCCAATCTCTCTTTGTTCTTTCTTCTTCTCTTGACTCTTTGACGCTGGTCCTCAGATGATTAAACAGAACATTGGGAAGATTAACCTTTGCTTTGGTTTCTATGAAGTACATAAGATACTGTTGATTAATATTGATATAGTCTGGAGAACTTGTGGGTTTTTTGTGATTGATGCATCCCAAAATGATTTTTGACCAAATTCTGAGGTAGTCTTTCAGATCATTGATTTTATAGGATGGTTGGCCATAAGTAAAAATATCTTTTGAAATCTTTGTTAGGTCAGAGCTTTTGTCAGCCATATTGCTACAACGAATACCGCCTCCATCGTGACCTATCAATTTCCTAATGAGATCTTCAGAGATAACTATTTTCTTTCCCATCACAAAAGAAATGACCTGATGATTTGAAGCTGTAGTGTGAATCCAGAATTCTTTAACAAGTCTTGGAAAAACTGGACCCAGTAGACGATCAAAGTACTTGTTTCATCCTTGGAACTCAACATCAGGGGTTAGATCATATCCGTTTTCCTTCATGCTAGAGAAGTCTACAATGAGCTCACATAGAACTTCCAGCGAATCAATGGTAGTAAGGAGTGTTCTTGAGGGTTCTTCGTACCTTTCTACTGTTGAGGAAGAAGAGTCAGGAATGCTTTGAGCAATTTGTTGGGAGGAAGCCATTGTTCATACTGACTTTTAGGGTTTTTGAAAGATTGAACATAATTAAAAGAGAGAAAAAGGAATTGAGAGTGGAAAAGTGATAGTAAAAGTGAGCAACATATATGTAGAAAAATAGGAAAATTAATTAACAAGAAAAGGGTTAAAATATGATTACTTAGCATTAATGATTCCTGAAAAGAGGGGTGGCATAGAGATATGAAACAATTATTGATATGACACGAGTCTCAATGCATCCAATCAATGCTTCAGTCTCTTCAGAATTTGAACACGTGTTCAGCCTTAGAAGAAACCCTTGTGAAGAGATGACAAATGTTGATATTGTGAACTACAAGCTTATATCTTTGAAATTAACCGTTTGGAGACCGTTCAAATCTTCTTAGATAAATCCTGATACAACTTTCCTTTGCTTTGATGTATGTATGTTTCTTCTGGAGTTTGATTAATTTGAATACCTAGAAAGAACTTGAGTTTTCCCATCAATCTCATTTCAAACTTTGCCTACATAGACTTATCAAATTCTCTTCCCAAAGAGGCTTTAGAAGATCCAAAAATAATATCATCTACATAAATCTGATAAACTACAATTTCATTTTTAAATAGTTTACAGAATAAATTTGTGTCCACCTTCCCTCTAGTAAAATCATTTTCTAACAAAAAAATACTTAGTCTTTCATACCAAGCTCTGGGAGCTTGTTTCATACGATATAGTGATTTCTTTAGTTTATAGACATATTCTGGATGTTTTGAGTTTTTGAAACCAGGGGGTTGGTGCACATAAACTTCTTCATCAATGTAACCATTTAAAAATGCACTTTTAACATCCATATGATAAAGAGTGATGCCATTATTTACAACAAAAGAAATTAAAAGTCTGATAGATTCTAACCCGACGACTGGAGCAAAGGTTTCTGTTAGTGTATCCCCTCTTGCTGAGTATAACCTTGTGCCACTAGTCGTGCTTTGTTTCTGACGACTTCTCCTTGTTCATTCAGTTTCTTTCTGAATACCCATTTGGTTCCAATAATGTTAAACCCTTTTGGTTTAGGAACTAGATCCCACACACCGTTTCTGGTGAATTGGTTTAACTCTTCCTGCATTGCAAGTATCCAATCATTGTCCAGAAGGGCTTCGTCAATGGAAGTTGGCTCAATCAGAGACACTAATCCCATGAGATATTCTTCAAAAATTTTGAATGTAGATCTTGTTCTGATTGGGTCTTCTTTCTTTCCCAGAATTTTGTTTTCTGAATGAACTAACTTGCTTCTGGATTGTCTTTTCTGGAAAGGCTCTTCAGATGTTGTTGTAATGTTTGTGACATCTTCTTCTGGAGTTGACTGTGATTCTTTGTGAGAAACTTCTGATGCAGTGTCTTCAGTACCTTTAAATTGAACTTCTATATCTACAAAAATTTTACCCTGCTTTAACTTTTGAGAGCCAAGCTTATCATAAAATCTGACACCGATGGACTCTTCTACAATCTATGTTTCTGTGTTATATACTCTATAGCCTTTTGAGCATTCAGAGTATCCTAACATGAGACACTTTTGTGCTTTAGAGTCAAACTTGTTCAAATGTTCTTTAGTGTTCAGAATAAAACAAATACATCCAAATGGATGAAAATAAGAAATGTTCGAATTTCTGTTCTTCCACAGTTCATATGGAGTCTTATCCAGAATATGTCTTATGGAGATTCTATAATGAATGTAACACGTTGTGTTAATTGCTTCTGCCCAGAAGTTCTTAGCAATGTTAGTATCATTGATCATGGTTCTGGCCATTTCTTGTAAATTTCTATTCTTTCGTTCTACAACTCCGTTTTGTTGAGGAGTTCTAGGACAAGAGAAATCATGATAGATGCCATTCTCATTAAAAAATAGTTCAAATTTTTTGTTTTCAAATTCCCCACCATGATCACTTCTGACTTTAACTATTCTAAGATCTTTTTCGTTTTGGAATTGGTTACAGAAGGCAAAGAACACAGAATGTGACTCGTCCTTGTGTCTTAAGAACTTTACCCATGTCCATCTGCTATAGTAATCTACAATCACTAATCCATACTTCTTGCCACTAATGGATGTAGTTTTCACTGGTACAGATAGATCTATATGTAGAAGTTCTAATGGTCT
Source organism: Vicia faba (assembly GCA_948472305.1). Lineage (NCBI taxonomy): Eukaryota > Viridiplantae > Streptophyta > Magnoliopsida > Fabales > Fabaceae > Vicia > Vicia faba. Next base: position 1,310,824,577 of record OX451735.1, read on the forward strand.
AGAAGTAGAAACAACATTTTTGGTTTTGAAAGAAGGTTTTGCAAACTTGCCCTTTTGACATGCTTCACACAGAGCATCTGAGTTGAACTTCAGGTTTGGAAGTCCTCTAACCAGATTGAGTTTGTTAATATGAGATATTATTCTCATACTAACATGCCCCAGTATTTTGTTCCAGACCCATTGCTCATCATTAACAGACAATAGGCATTTTACATTCTGACTTTTTAGTTCAGAAAGTTTTATTTTGTAAACATTGTTCTTTCTCTTTCTATTAAAGAGGACAAATCCATCTTTCTAACTAACTGCTTTACATGAATTTTTATTGAAGATTATATCATAACCATTATCATTTAATTGACTTATGGATAATAAGTTACACATTAATCCATCTACTAACAGAACATTAGTTATAGAAGGAAGTGTACCATTACCAATAGTTCCAGAGCCAATAATATTCCCTTTTTGATTACCTTCTAAACCTACGTAGCCTCGATATTTAAGCTCCTGGCTTTGGAACATATGCTTTCTTCCCGTCATGTGTCGAGAGCATCTAAAGACCAGTTACCAAGATTGGTGTTTCAATTTTACTATTAAAAACATCTCTTCTGCCTCTGAGTCTGATTCTGATCCAGATGATCCAGTGTCATCTGACATGTTATCCATTAGGGCTATGTTGGCTCTATCATCTTCTGATTCTGTTTCAGCTTCAGAAGAGTCTGAGTCATCCCATGTTTTATGAGGCTTTTTCTTATTTTCCTTAAATAACTTTTTTAGGTTTCTCTTTTTGAAGATTTGGACAATCGCTTTTGTAATGCCCTTGTTCATTGCATTTGTAGCAGACAATGTATCTGTTACTTGATTTTCTGTATCCAGAAGATGGTTCAGAATGATTCCCTGTTCTTTTAGAAGTTCTGAATTTCCTCTGCATGTGCTTCCACAGCTGATTGACTCTTTTGGAGAGAAGAGACAATTCGTCTTCTTCTGATGAGGATCCACCGTAGTTTTCTTCTTTTGCCTGCAAAACTTTCGGTTCATATTTTTGTTAGATTTAAGAGCTAAAGACTTACCTTGCTTTTGGGGCTCATCTTCTTCTAAATCTATCTCATGACTTCTCAGGGAGCTGACGAGTTCTTCGAGAGAGATTTTGTTCAGATATTTGGCCAGTTTAAGAGTTTTGACCATGGGTCTCCATTTCTTGGGTAAAATTCCGATGATCTTCTTTACATGATAAGCAGTTGAGTAACCTTTATCCAGAACTTTTATCCCAGCAACCAAAATTTGAAATCTTGAGAACATTGTTTCAATGGTTTCATCTTCTTCAATTATAAAGGCTTCATACTTCTAAATGAGTGCAAGAGCTTTGGTTTCTTTGACTTGCGTGTTGCCTTCGTGCCTCATTCTCAAGGAGTCAAACATGTGTTTTGCTGACTCTCTATTTGTGATCTTCTCATACTTTGTGTATGAGATAACACTCAAGAGAATAGTTTTGGCCTTGTGATGATTTCTGAATTCTCTCTTTTGATGATCTATCATTCTTTTTCTATCAATCTTCTGACCGCTTTCATCAACAGGATGTATGTACCCACCAATCACCATATCCTAGAGATCATTGTCATGAGCTAGAAAGAAATTTCTAATTTTGTCTTTCCAGTAATCGAAGTTTTCACCATCATAGATTGGAGGTTTGCCGCTGATTCTGTATTTCTCATCATGGTAATCATTGCGGATGTTATGACTTGGTCCCAACATAAATTTTTTCTTTCTTGGGTCTTTTTCTGACATGGTTAACTGCTTGTACTCAGAACCAGGCGCTTTGATTCCAATTTAAGAATGGAAAAACACAAGAAGGGGGGTTTGAATTGGGGTTTTTAAAACTTAAAGTAAGAACACGTTGGTTATCCTTGTTCGTTTGAACTCAAACTACTCCAGCCCACCCGCCAAGGTGATTTTGCCTCTCTCAACGAGGTCTTAATCCACTGACCAAACTTTATTACACAATTACTATGACAACTGTCAAAGTCTTCTTGAGTTTAAACCATAACCCGGTTTTCTCAAGGAATTACACAATATAATATATGAAAGAGTGTACAATATGTGTTTTCTAATAAAACATTATCACACTAGTGATGTTTTACACAAATGAAATTCAGTACGTTGAAGGTGATGAAAAATATCTCGTTTGTTGTGTGCACAAAATCGTAAACGACTTCTCCTTCAAGCTTTGTTTATATAGGCAACGCGTGTGGGAGCTTTTGGAATGTTGATAAATAGTAATTAAAGAGCTTTCCAAATATAGAGATTCTTGTCCCCTTTTAGCCATTACTTTTGAATAGCCATAAGTGAATTGTAACGCTTCAGAACATGCTTGCTTCAGAAGATGAAAATTACCGTTACTTCTTTCTGGAACATATGAACCAGAATAACGGAGTTCCCGTTCGCAGCGTTTAGGCAATTAGAAGTTGCAGCTTTAGAACTTCTTTATAAAAGATGTATTTAATCAAAGTTTGAACAGTGATCTAACTCATCTTCAGTGCTTCTTTCATCAGAACTTCTCTGCATAACAAAATACTTATTTAGGGAGCATAATTGTTCTTTGAGTGTTTGTTATCATCAAAACTCTTACAAGGGTTGTAGAATCAAACTATGTTCTAACAATCACTAATTCAACACTTCCTCTTGGTTTTATGCCACCATTTATCATGAAATATGGAAATAAGGACAATGAATTGAGGGTTGACCAAAAGTTCCGTTGGTCAACAATTGACTTTGGTTGACTTTAGTAAAAAATGACTATTTTACCCCTTTTGATCAATTGAACCCTTTGTAATCAAAATTGATGATCAATCATCCAATCATAGATGCTCATGAACATGAAGAGAACCATGGAATCAAGTCTTGTCCAAAAATTCATAGATTTGTCGATTAAATTCAAAATCCTAGTTACTACCCTCTGTGCTAGGAGATGGTCAGATGAATACAATTGTGTCATCACCTACAATATGAATATTCAAAGATACATATATACATATTTTGGTGTTAGTTAAAAGAACACATATACAAGATATACATTCAAGGTACTTGGTGATCCCTCAAGAGAAAACTTAAAGATGGGATAAAGCAGAAAGAGAGAACCAACCCTAATGTGTGATCTTGATGTATTGATGAAAGTGAGAGATGAGAAATATTAGGGGGAAAATTATGGTATAACAGCTTCCCTTATTTAAGTGTCTTCTATCCGGAGATACGAAAGTTAAAATCTTTGTCTCGACGCGATTGAAGATACTTAAATATAAAACAAGCTCTATTTTTGCCATAAGATGCCATGAAATGCTTATGATCATGCATGCAAACAGACAACTCCAAAGGTGACACAGAAATCCACTAGGGAAGCCAAAAATAAAACAAAAGATCAAAAAGAGAGTCCAACCAGGAAAATAAATCGTTGGGGAGCTGAAGACTCAACTCTGCTGGGGTAAAGCCCAAAGAGAAGATAAGGCATCACAAACTCAAATAATGAGGAAAAATCAGTGGATGACAATGATCGACAGATAACTTTGAACTATCTACTCAGAGAGGAGATAGAAAAAAGAGAGTAACATCGACTCATAGGGGATCAGAAGCTACCAACTTGAAAGATACAAATAGAAATGGTAAGATAATACCGACTCAGAGAAAACGATAAACATCAATCTTGAGGTAGGTGACGAATGATTAACATCAGTTACGACTGGAAATATGTGAACTCTTTTAGAGAAAAGTGAATCTCAATAATGAACTATCTTCCATAATGACGAGACTACCACTCATCGGAGTAAAACCTAAACAACGAATTATCTTCCATAATGATGAGACTACCATTCATTGGAGTAAACATGTAAACAACGAACTATCTCCCTTAATGAAGAGACTACCATTCATCGGAGTAACATCTCAATAACGAACTATCTCCCATAATGACGAGACTACCATCCATCAGAGTAAAACCTCAACAACAAACTATCTCCCATAATGACAAGACTACCATTCATCTAAGTAACATCTCAACTACGAACTATCTCCCATAATGGCGAGGCTACCATTCATCGGATTAAACATCTCAACAACGAACTATCTCCCATAATGACGAGACTACCATCCATTGGAGTAAACATCTCAATAACGAACTATCTCCCATAATGACGAGACTACCATCCATCAGAGTAAAACCTCAATAACAAACTATCTCCCATAATGACGAGACTATCATTCATCGGAGTAACATCTCAATAATGAACTATCTCCCATAATAACAAGACTACCATCCATCGAAGTAAAACCTCAACAACGAACTATCTCCCATAATGAGGAGACTACCATTCATCATAGTAACATCTCAACAATGAACTATCTCCCATAATGACTAGACTAATATTCATTGGAGTAAAAATCTCCTCTGGCATTAACAGACTTACTGGGGAAGAACAAGTTTCTCAAATAAAATACCTGCCACTAGCTATTTACAAAAAGGATTGCGATAACACTGTCGGGAAATGAATCTTGGCTTTCTAGAGAAGTGCCAATACATTCATGCTGGGGAGATAAAGTGTTCTCGTGAAAAATAAATGCACATTCTCAATCCAGGGCTCAAAGCCTACAGAAATCAAAATAATAATGTTGTTGGGGACCACAAATTCAAACCAGGAATAAACCAAAGTGAAATAGTCAACCAAGACAACACCTAATAAGGAATAAGCTCAAAAGGGGATCACATTCCATCCAGATAATGAGCTGAATAGGAATGCTAAAAAAAAATTCTTCCACGAGGGATAACTCAGTGGGGAAATTGAAAGGATATACACATTCTACTTAAGGTTAACAATCTATTGGAGAGAGGGTAACATAACTATACAAATAGGGTAATATACCAACAAAAACAATAATGAATGCAAATAAGCAATGAATTTTAAATTTAGCTATGTATGATGTATGTATGAATGTATAAATGATATCATGTACATACTGACAAAGTAGACATACACCACTGGGGATAACAAGACAAAAGTAATTCGGGTAAAGTTAACACTCGGCTAAATCACATCCAGGATGAAGATTCCATAAGAGAGTAAGCACCAAATGAGGAAACAAATTTCTTCTTCACGTCTTAAATTCACTAGAAAGAAACACGGTTTGAAAGTAATCACAACATAATATGATAGCAACAAACCAATACAGATGATGGATATATCACTCTCCTCCAAGCTTCACTGGGTAATATCATACAGACTTCACCAGGGAAGACAATGTCATATCGCCTAGACTTCAACTGGGGATTCTAAACCGACTTCATTGGGGAGGACAACACCACATCACCGAGGGGAGCCCAAATACAATCTTCGATATCAAGAGTAATGGTTGTGCAAACTTCTCTGGGGAGAAATTATGAAACTTCACGGGGATTTTAACTTCCAGGGAGAAGCATCATCTCAACTTCATTTGAGGATCTAAGAAATTTTAATAATACAATAAGAAGTCAGAATTATGGAGATTTAAAATCAAACTTAACACTTGGCGAGAGAAACACCAAAAGTTGACAGATGTCTCAACACTTCTTAGAAAAGATTCTACTCTTGTCTGGCTACTTAGTTGGAGAAAATCTGCGTCAAGTCGTGACTGGAGAATCTGGGATAGAGGCACCAAACCGTGCAAACCCAAACCACAATAATCAACCTGAGAAAAAATCTGGACCAAGACTTAACTAGGGAAAATGAGATTACAAACCCAACGTCACGTAATAACTCGGAGAAAATTTGAAATAAGACTTAACTGGGGAAAACGAGATTACAAACCCGGTATCGCACCATATGTCGATTGGTATGAAATCCAACTATTCAAAGAATTAAATACAAGTGGATCATGTGCATATCAACAAGAGTAACCCTAGGACACCTTTTTGGGAAATATTTTTAAAACTTAGAAGTTCGTCTATCCTTGGAATCACCACTTTTGTTCCACTTGAATCTCAAAATCTAAAGTAAAAATTAATTTGTAAATTCTTTTCAAAAACATTTTTTAGTAATAAGTCTTTTTGTTTTGAAAATTACTACCAATAATAAATGAAATCTTTGTAAATAGAATAAAATAAGAACTACAAAGAATTGGATAAAGGCTCAAACTTTATTAATAGAATGGTAGTCCGTAAATGGCGTGACTCCATGGATGAGTATAAAGTTTGGAAAATGGTAAATATATGGAAAAGATACATTGAAATACAATGACCAATATTCTCCCTAACAACTTTGAACTCCTGAGCAGAGGCTTCGGTTGAACTGTGATGAGAATCTGAGAAGATTGTTGCTTCAATGATCAAGTCTTGTATGACGCAGTTACTTGCCAAGAAATCCTAACTTTTTCCTAGGTTGCCCTCGCGGGTTTTCAAACTACCAGGAAAATTTATTATGTTTTTGTCTCTAATTTTTGCCTAGACCTCCCTTTCGGGTTTTCAGCCTACCAAGACGCTCTTTTTTTACCTAAGCCACCCTTTCGGGTTTTCAACTTAGCGAGCCGTTCTTTTATTTCTTTAGGCGAAGTATTTCTTGACTGCATCAGCATTTATAGGACGTGGGAACTCCTCACCATAAATAGTTTCAAGAATCAATGCACCTCTAGAGAAGGCTTTCTTGATAACATATGGGCCTTCATAATTGGGAGTCCGCTTTCCCATAAAATCAATGTTCAAAGACATGATCTTTCTGAGCACGAGGTCGCCTTCTCTAAATTCACGAGGCTTGACCTTCTTATCAAAAGCTTTCTTCATTATTTTCTGATATAACTGACCATGACACAAGGTTGTCATTCTCTTTTCTTCAATCAAATTCAATTGGTAAAACCTATTCTGGATCCATTCAGCCTCTGACAACTTGGTTTCCATTATTACACGCAAAGAGGGAATATCAACCTCGACAGGGAGCACTACTTACATGCCATACATAAGAGAGAACACGATTTCCCCTGTTGAAGTGCAGAAGGATGTGTGATACCCATGCAAAGAAAAAGGGAGCATCTCATTCCAATCCTTATAGATAACATTCATCTTCTGGATGATCTTTTTAATGTTTTTGTTAGTAGCTTCAACAACCACATTCATATTAGGCCTGTAAGGTGACGAGTTGTGATGGACAATCTTGAATTCTTCACAAAGTTCTGTCATCATTTTTTTATTCAAATTTGAGCCATTGCCAGTGATGATCCTGCTTGGCACACTATATAAACATATAAGATTGTTCTTGATAAAGCGTACTACCACCTGCTTGGTGATATTAGCATAGGAAGCTGCTTCCACCCACTTGGTGAAGTAGTCAATTGCCACTAAGATGAAACGATGTCCATTCGAAGCCTTAAGTTCAATCATTCCAATCATATCAATACCCCATATATAAAAAGGCCACGAGGAAGAAATAAGATTGAGAAGCGTTCGAGACACATGAATCTTGTCAGCATAAATATGACATTTATGGCACTTGTCTGCAAATTTGTAACAATCAGATTCCATTTTCAGACAATAGTAACATGCCCTACGCATCTTCTTTTCCATCGAATGTCCATTGGCATGGGTACCAATGGAACCTTCATGGATCTCATGTATCAACATGCCTACTTCGTGTCTATCCACGCATCTGAGTAAGACCGTGTCATGATTTCTTTTGTATAGCAAATTTTCATTGAGGAAAAAGCTACATGCCAACCTTCTCAATGCCTTTCTATCTTTGTTCGATGCCCCAACCGGGTATTCTTGAGTATGAAGGAAGTGCTTGATATCATAATACCAAGGCTTTTAATCTGATGTCCCCTCTGTATCAAACACATGAGCTGGTCTATTGAGACGTCGAACTGTAATCTAAGGTATATCATTCCAAGTGTTCACTTGATACATGGAAGCCATAGTGGCTAACACATCTGCAATCTGATTCTCATCTCTAGAAATATGATAGAATTCGACTTTATTAAAGAAAGGTAATAATCTTATTGCATAATATTTGTAGGGAATCAAACCTATGTGACGAGCATCTCATTCTCCTATGATTTGATTTATTACCAAAGCTGAATCACCATATACATCAAGATTTTTGATTCTGAGATCTATAGCCTCTTCAAGACCCATGATACAAGCTTCATATTCTGCCATGTTTTTGCTATGTTATTGGTACAATGAAATTCAAACCTTACAGTAAAAGGCATATGTGACCCATGGGGAGTGATAATCACAACACCAACTCCTTTCCTTAAGGATTTACAGCCCCATCAAACATCATACACCACCGAGATTCAAGACCAGGACCTTCCTCAAGAAAAGGTCCATCGCAATCTTTAACTTTCAAATACACCACATCCTTATCATGTACATCATATTTAACAGATTGGTAATCATCAACCGGTTGGTGAGCAAGGTACTCTGCCAACACACTTCCTTTTACAACCTTCTGAGTAAAGTATTCAATATCATATTCAGACAACAGCATCTGCCAACGTGCAATTCTTCCAGTAAGAGCAGTCTTTTCAAAAATATACTTAATTGGATCCATTTTGAAAATCAACCAAGTAGTCTTATTTAACATATATTGCTACAATTGCTTTGCTGCCCAGGCCAGAGCACAACATTTTTTTCTAGCATGGAATACCATGACTCACAGTCAGGGAATTTCTTGCTGAGATAATAAATGGCATATTCTTTTCTTCCCGTTTCATCTTGTTGTCCCAAAATACAATCCATGGAATTATCTAACACAATAAGATACATAATCAATGGCCTTCCTTCAACCGGAAGGAGAAATATAGGAGGCTCAAGTAGATACTCTTTAATTCTTTCAAATGCTCTTTGGAAATCATCCGTCTACACATAACCTTGATCTTTCTTCAACAGCTTGAAGATTGGTTCATATGTTGCAGTCATATGGAAAATAAATCTGGAAATGTAATTCAAACATCCAAGGAAGCCTCTAACTTGCTTTTTAGTTCTTGGTGCTGGCATTTCTTGAATTGTCTTAACTTTATCAGGATCAACTTCAATTCGTTTTTGGCTGACAATGAAACCTAACAACTTTCCTAAACGAACACCAAAAGTACACTTATTTGGATTCAAGCATTGACGATACTTCCTCATACGCTGAAACAATTTCAACAAGTCTTCTATGTGCCCTTCCTCAGTCTGAGATTTGGCGATCATATCATTAACATATACTTCAATTTTCTCATGCATCAGATCATGGAATAGGGTTGTCATAGTCCTCTAGTATGTTGCACCAACATTCTTCAACCCGAAGGGCATCACTCTGTAACAGAATATTCCCCAGGGTGTGATAAATGTTGTGTTTTCCATGTCCTCATGAGCCATTCTAATTTGTCTGTATCCAGAAAATCCGTCCATGAACGAGAAGACTTTTAATTTTGTTGTACTATCAACCAACATATCAATATGTGGCAAAGGGAAATCATCTTTTGGACTTGGTTTGTTTAAATCTTTATAATCAACGCACATGCAAACTTTTCCGTATTTCTTTGGTACCAGAACAATATTGGAAATCCACTAAGGGTATACTGATGTCACAAGAAAACCAACATCAATTTGTTTCGAAATCTCTTCTTTAATATTCACTACCATATCAGGATGAGTTCTTCGCATCTTTTGCTTGATTGGTTGACATTCTGGCTTTAGCGGCAAATAATGTTCCATAATATCAGTATCCAAATTAGGCATATCTTGATAAGACCAAGAAAAGATATCCATATACTCTTTCAACAATTCAATTAACCTAATCTTCAAATCGGAATGAAGAAGTGCCCCAATCTTGACTTCTTTTGGATCTTCCTCTGAACCCTATTTTCTCATCTCTAATGACTCTTTATACGGCTGAATGGTATTTTTATCATGCTCAAGCAACCATGAAATCTCTTCTGGGATTTCATCATATTCTTCTTCTTTAGCCATATACCCAGGATATTCAAAGTTATGAGAGGGTGTGGGGTCATTGCACTCAATGAGTTTTTTAATTAATCTTCACATATAATTTATGATTGATTTTAGAAACTGACACATGTAACAAGTGATTATGCATATTTATTTACAGTTATTATTTATTTTGAAAGGCTTTTTTTCTTATGATTACCATTTTCCAAGAAAAAGCATAAAATAAAGACATAATTTGGGAATCAAAAACTACTTTTATTAATGATCTTAAAAGTTAAAACAGAAGATACGCCCACACAATAATTTATTTCACCTTAGGCATAGTGAAATATTTTTGAAAAGACAAACAAAAAACAAATTACTTTGAAATATGAATGCAAGAAGGAATATCAACAGTGATCCAGTTCTGGACTCTGACTCCATGCGTCACGAAGTTTGGCATCTCTTGCTCTAACTCATCTTTGAGAATAGCATTGATCCTTGGAGTAGTTGGATGAAGATAGTCTGCACTGTGAAAGATATCTTGATATTTACTCAAAGTGAACTTTGGCTTCACGACTTCCTTCTTCATGGAGAAACCCAAACCAGTACCATTCCTGTTCATAAGAGTATTAATAACCTGCCCCCACACCTTGCTAGGGCCTTTCTGCACTACCTGATGTGCATCCTTAAATGAGGCGATAAAATTTTCATTCTTCCTTATATTATCAATGGATAAAGCTTGGAATTGAGTTCTAACAACAGTTTCATCAACATCTACAATGCTAAAGGAAGACAAATGAGATATCAATAGAGTTTGCTCACCGTTCACAATGACTACCTTTCCTTCACGAATAAATTTCAGCTTCTGGTGCAAAGTTGCGTAACAACTCCTGCTTTATGGATCCATGGTCCTCCTAATGAATATTTATAGGCAGGGACAATATCCATAACCTGAAAGGTAATATGGAATAAGTGCATGTTAGAACAATGTTTGAATCTAGTACCCTATATTTAAGTTTTGATGATAACAAAGTGAAAAGATATAGTATTTATATGTTTCATGTTTGAACTATATGCTGCCTAAAATTACTATGCTCTGACTTGCAGATACGCTGATTAAAATAAGCAAGATCACTTCTTCAGCATCAGAATTTGATTTGATACACCAGCATCAGAAGTTGCTGAATCAGAACGTGAAGATCAGATGATCAACGCTCATACATGCTGAAGCTTGATGAACAGAACTGCGCGTAAACACTCTGATACAAAAACAATAGTTCATCAGCAGCGAAGCAGAATCAGAATGAGCCAAGCCAGAACATGCATTGAAGAAGCAACGATACTGTGCATTGAATGCTAATTAATTCCAACGGCATCATTCTAGACAAGATCTGCTCAAAAAGGAAAGCTTGTTATTAGCATTGAATCAAGAATATTTGCTTTCAACGTTCATCTTCTCAAGTGCTATATAAACAAAGCTTCGAAGATTATAATGGCTAATGCTCTCCAATTCTCTACACGCACAAAGCTGAACAATAATCTTCATCTACCAGTTTTGCTAAACCACAAACTCTGATACTCCATTAGTGTTTAGCAATCTAAGTTTCTAAGCTTCATTTGTGTATACATCACAGTTGTGATAAAGTTTTGTAGAAAACATTCACACACATTTGTTTTATACCTTTGTAAGAAAGTGTTGCCTTGACAAACCGGATTGTGGTTTGAATCAAGAAGGCTTTAGCAGTTGTTAAAGCAGATTTGTATTCAGTTGAATATAGTGAATTAAGACCTCGTTGGAGAGAGGCAAAATCACCTTGACGGGTGGACTGGAGTAGTTTGAGATCAAACGAACCAGGATAAAAATAACTTGTCAATTGCTTTAAGATTTCAGTTTTACAATTCAACCCCCCCTTCTTGTGTTTTTCACCCCTTCAATTGGCATCAGAGCGCCTGGTTCTGAGCTAAAACACTTAACCGTGTCAGTACAAGATCCAGCGTCAGAAAAACACAATGGCAGGAAACAACTCTCATTTCAGCAATGACAACAATGAGGACAGAGACAGATTCAGCGGCAAACCTCCAGTCTTTGATGGAGAAAACTTTGATTACTGGAAAGACAGAATTGAAAGCTTCTTTCTAGCACATGATGCTGATCTGTGGGATATGGTGACAGATGGATACACGCACCCTGTGAATGCAACTGGTCAGAAGATTGATAGAAAATCAATGACTGATCAACAAAAGCGTGATTTCAAGAATCACCATAAGGCCAGAACCATCCTCCTCAGTGCCATCTCTTATACTGAGTATGAAAAGATCTCCAACAGAGACACAGCTAAGAACATCTTTGATTCTCTCAGAATGACGCATGAGGGCAACGTTCAAGTCAAAGAAACAAAAGCTCTGGCGCTCATTCAGAAGTATGAGGCGTTCAAAATGGAAGAATCTGAATCCATTGAAACTATGTTCTCTAGATTCCAGATTCTGGTAGCTGGTCTCAAAGTTCTGGACAAAGGATACTCTACTGCTGACCATGTCAAGAAGATAATCAGAAGTTTACCCAAGCAGTGGAGGCCTATGGTTACTGCTCTGAAGCTAGCGAAGGATCTCAACAAAATCACTCTGGAGGAACTTATAAGCTCCCTCAGAAGTCATGAGATAGAGCTAGAAGCTGATGAGCCTCAGAAGCAAGGTAAGCCTTTAGCTTTAAAATCTAACAGAAAATCTGAATCTAAAGTTTTGCAGGCAGTTGAAGAAACATCTGATGGATCCTCATCAGAAGAAGACGAACTTTCCCTTCTCTCCAGAAGAGTAAATCAACTGTGGAAGCAAAGACAAAGGAAGTTCAGGAATCCCAGAAGATCTGATCAGAACGAGTCTTCCTCCAGATACAGAAGGACAGATTCTTCCTCTGGATACAGAAGATCTGAAGGCTCCTCCGGTAGCAAGAAGCCAAACACAAAAGACATCATCTGCTACGAGTGCAATGAGCAAGGACACTACAAGAGTGACTGCCCAAAGCTTCAGAGGGAAAAGCCCAAAAAGAAGTTTGGAAGAGAGAAGAAGAAAAGTCTCATGGCCACATGGGATGACTCTGACTCGTCTGAAGCTGACTCAGAATCAGATGATGAAAGGGCAAACATAGCGCTCATGGCTAACATTCCAGATGACAGTGAAGCTTCTGAATCAGACTCAGAATCAGACACAGAAGAGGTATTCCCTAACTTCGCTGTTAATTTTACAAAGGCTGAACTTGCTGAAAGCCTCAATGAAATTCTGGAACGTTATCAGCAGATTAGAGCTAAATTCAGAGACCTGAAAAGGAATCTTGAATCTGACTCTAATAAGTCTGAGAGTCTCAAATTGGAAAACTCTGAGCTGAGAGATAAAATTTTGAAATTAGAAAACTCTTTACAAAACTCTCAGAAGGAACCAATTTCTGAAACTCCCAGCAACGCTGATGAGATCATCAAGGAGTATGATCATAGTTTCCAGAAGTTCCTTGCTAAAAGCATAGATAGAAGCAGAATGGCTTCAATGATCTATGGAGTTAGCAGAAACGGCAGGAAAGGAATAGGATACCAAGGTAAGGTTCCTACACCTAAGAATGTCATGGATTTAATTATTAAACACACTCCTCTAAATTCACACTTTGTGTATGGTCACACACACGACATCAAATACACTAGCAGTAAGCACTCTGTGAAACCAAAATTCAACCAGAGTTTTGGTAAAACTAACAAGTCAGGACCCAAGAAGATCTGGGTACCTAAGGACAAAATAATACATGTTGCAGATATCTTTAGCAGCAAGTCAGAAACACCAGTCATGGTACCTGGACTCTGGCTGCTCACGACACATGACGGGAAGAAGGCATATGTTCCAAAGCCTGGAACTTAAGCCTGGAGGCCACGTTGGCTTTGGAGGCAATCAGAGGGGAAAGATTATTGGCTCTGGAACTGTAGGTAACGGAAATCTTCCCTCTATTAATAATGTTCTGCTAATAGATGGATTGATGCATAATCTGTTATCCATAAGTCAATTAAGTGATAACGGTTATGATATAATCTTTAATCAAAAATCATGTAAAGCTGTTAGTCAGAAAGATGGGACTATCCTGTTTAATGGAAAGAGGAAAAACAACATTTACAAAATCAAACTTTCTGAACTAAAGAGTCAGAACGTAAAATGTCTTCTGTCTGTTAACAACGAGCAGTGGATCTGGCACAGAAGATTGGGGCATGTTAGTATGAGAAGAATATCTCAGATTAACAAACTCAATCTGGTCAGAGGGCTTCCAAATTTGAAGTTCAATTCAGATGCTCTGTGTGAAGCATGTCAGAAAGGCAAATTTGCAAAACCTTCTTTTAAATCCAAAAATGTTGTTTCTACCTCTAAGCCATTAGAACTTCTGCACATTGACTTATTTGGACCAGTTAAAACTGCTTCAGTCAGTGGCAAGAAGTATGGGTTAGTAATCGTAGATGACTATAGCAGATGGACATGGGTAAAGTTCTTAAGACACAAGGACGAGTCACACTCTGTGTTTGTTACCTTCTGTAACCAAGTTCAGAATGAAAAAGATCTTAGAATCGTTAAAGTCAGAAGTGATCATGGTGGAGAATTTGAAAATAAGGATTTTGAGTCATTCTTTAATGACAAAGGCATTATGCATGATTTCTCTTGTCCTAGAACTCCCCAACAAAATGGAGTTGTAGAACGAAAGAACAGAACATTGCAAGAAATGGCCAGAACCATGATCAATGAGACAAACGTTGCTAAGACTTTCTGGGCAGAGGCAATAAACACAGCGTGCTACATTCAGAATAGAATCTCAATAAGACCTATTCTGGAAAAGACTCCATATGAATTGTGGAAGAACAGAAAGCCCAACATTTCGTATTTTCATCCATTTGGATGTACTTGCTATCTATTGAATACAAAGAATTATTTGAACAAGTTTGATTCTAAGGCACAGAAATGTATTATGTTAGGATACTCTGAATGCTCAAGAGGGTACAGAGTATACAATACAGAAACACAGATTGTGGAAGAATCAATCAGTGCTCGTTTTGATGACAAGCTTGACTCTGAAAAGTCAAAGCAGAATGAAAATCTTGCAGGTATAGAAATTGAATTTGCAGGTTCTGAAGACAAGTCACCAGAAGCTCTCAACACAGACATTCCTTCAACGTCTGAAAGGAGCAATGCTAGAAATCCTACAACTGCTGCTGATCAACCTCAGAAGAGATTACCCAGAAGCAGTTTGGATCACCCAGAAGAGACTATCCTAGGAAGAAAGGAAGATCCAATCAGAACAAGAGCAAGCTTCAGAAACTCTGAAGAAACTCTTGTGGGACTTGTGTCTCTGATTGAACCTTCTTCTATTGATGAAGCACTTCTGGACAATGACTGGATTCTGGCAATGCAAGAAGAGCTGAATCAATTCACCAGAAACGACGTATGGGATCTCGTTCCCAGACCAAAAGGATTCAACGTCATTGGAACAAGATGGGTGTTCAGAAACAAGCTAAATGAACAAGGTGAAGTCATCAGAAACAAGGCACGACTGGTTGCACAAGGTTATAGTCAGCAAAAGGGGATAGACTATACAGAAACCTTTGCCCCAGTCGCCAGGTTAGAATCTATCAGACTTTTAATTTCATTTGCTGTTAATAGAGGCATCACTCTGTATCAGATGGATGTCAAAAGTGCATTCTTAAATGGTTATATAGAAGAAGAAGTTTATGTTCACCAACCCCCAGGTTTTGAAAATACAAAACATCCAGAACATGTTTTCAAACTGAAAAAGTCACTGTATGGTCTGAACAAGTGTCATCCAATTATCAGCAAATCCCTGAAGCAAAACGCGTGCACGCTTCTGAGAAGGCAAAGCGCTGATTGGGTGCATTGAGACACATGTCTGGTAACTGTTTTTAAGTATCTTTCTCAAATCCCCCAAAATCAGCAAGCATTTAATGAAAAGTAATCACGCTTGTTAAATGGCAATCATTATTTTTTTTCTCTCTCTTAAAAACGTTTAATTTCTCAAAATAATTTTTTGAAAACTCTATTTAAGCACGTTAATCCTTCACTCTTATTCTTTACGCTTTCTCATAATCATTCAAGTATTCTCTGCATATTTCTGAGTTTATCTCCTTCAAACCTTTTTTTTCAAATCATTCTCAAAGCTTTGTTGTGTGAGAACAATGGCATCCTCCAACATTTCTGCAGGCAATCAGAAGAAAGAAACCTCTGAACAATATCAGGTGCCCCTCAGAACTCTTCTCACACCGGTAAAGAATCTTGAGGTTCTCTCTGAGTTAATCATCGACTTTGAAAGTTTGAAGGAAAATGGATTTGACCTAACTGAAGAGATTAGGGCTCAAAAGTGGGAGAGGTATTTCGATAGGTTGGTTGGACCAACATTCCCAGAGCTTGTCAAGGAATTTTGGATTCACGCCAAGATTAATAAACATCTAGTCATCTCTTCTGTCATGGGAAAGAAGATAGTAATTTCTGAAGACCTCATTGCTAGGTTAATCGGTCAAAGTGGTGGTGGAGTCTGTTGTGTGGACATGGCTGATAGATGCCCTGATATAGGTGTGGTAGCCAACTGCATTTTCACTCTTGGATTTCCCAGCAGCAAAATTAAGGATCTGAAGGATCACTGCAGAGTATGGGCCAAGATTGTTCTTGGATGCTTCAATCACAGGAAACCAACAAGTTCTCCTGATTATATAAACGTGGATCAGCAATTTCTGATCTACTTTATTGATCAGAGGGTAAAGATCAATCTGGCACACTTCCTGTTCAACCATCTCAAGACCAGTGTCAAAGAAACAAGAGAAGAAGAAAGGACCAAAAGGGACTGGATACCGTTTGGAAGGCTCATATCAGATATTCTGACAGAGAATAAGCTGATAGATTATCTGAGCGAAGCTCAAGTGCTGAGCACACTTGAACCAACTGTTGGAAAACCGCTGAACGCTAAGAACCTGAAAAAGATGAAGCTGATAGAAAATATTAGGAAGGAACCCAGAGCTACTTCAAATGCTGACATCTCCAGCAGAAGAGTGCCTCTGAATGATTTCCCAAAATTTTCTGAAATGGAATCCCAACCAGATATGTTTCTCAAGTATCCAGATTCATACAAGGAAGAAGATACAGGTTCAAAGCTGAAGATCAAAGATCTGAGTCAACCCCAACCTGAAGTGACTCAGAAGAAGACAAAGAAGAGGAAAGCAGAAGGATCATCTCATCAGACTCCAAAGAAAAGAGGTAATTCATCTGCTGCCCCTATTTCAATTTCATCTACTATTCCAACATCTGCTGCCCCTCCTAAAACATCTCACAAAATATCAATCCCAATCCCTACCATTGATGAAACCATACCAGAAGACCCTTCTGAGGCCTTACTACTCAGAAGACCCAGAACAAAGATTCCCAAACAACCAACTGTTTCAACAACACCAGCACTTGATAGAGTGCTAGCTGATATTGAGCGTGAACATGTTTCTGCTCAACCAAATTCTGAACCACCAAATATTCCTCCTCCACAACCAGAACCACAACATGAACCAGAAATACAACCAGAACCAGAATCAGAACCACAATCACAACAACCACTCATAGAAGAACCTCTGATCCCTGAGCAATCAGAGATTCCACCTCCTCAACCAAAAAATAATCCACCTTCACCACAAACAGAGTTTCACCGCTATGAAACCCCTTCTCCTCATCATTCTGACCCCCACTCACCTCAACCTTCACCGCTGGCAATCCAGTTGCCATGTGGAACCACTATTGTCAGGCCCCAGTTGCCATCTTCAGAGGAATCAACACCTCTAAAAACTCCAACCACTCCAATAGAAATATCTGACTCTGATTCTGATAACCCTCCTCCAAAACAAACAACCTCTCAGAAAACCGCTGAAAACCCCAGCAGAACTTTCATTGACTTAACAAGTCTTGAACGTCTTGCTGATCTAAGACACAAAATTGCCATACCCAAACCAAAGCAACCAGATGTTGGCTCTGGTATTTTGAATTTTGAAACAGGTATGCTGCAATGGATTGCTTCTTTGAAGCAAGTCTGTCCAGGGATGATCGACCCAGCTGCTTCTGATCAGCTCTGGTCACAGTTCAGACTATGGGTACGTGTGGAAGCCCTCAAGCTGCAGGACGTCAACTATGAGCAGGCTCAACAGAACTTTAGCAAGCTGCTGAAGGAAGTTGAGAGTCAGCTGCCTCAAGAAGTTGTGCTCCCTCTGGACAGTGAATCTTGGTCTGAGAAAGAGCAAGCTGCACAGGTGCAACCATCAGAAGACAAGACCATTCAGGCTGAAGAAAATCCAGCAGAAGATGTAGCTGAAAGTTCTGAGAAGCTTCCTCCTTCTGATACTTCTCCAGCTGCCTTGGACAGGCAGGCTCTGGAAGAATTAAGGCTGAATGACTTGCGTCTACAGCAGCGGATGGAAGAGAATGATTAGAAAATGAAAGAAAGAATGGATGTACAGGACAGCAAGATTGACACTGTTGTCAACATGGTTCAGAAGCAGAATGAAACTTTTGAAAAGATTCAAGCAATGCTGGAAAGCCTGTTCTCACGCATGCCCCCACAACCTTAAAAATTTTTTTCATGCATGACATTCTCTATGTTTTCTTCATTTTCTGATGTATTGTTTTGACTATGTTTTGTAATGCTATTTTGCTCTGATTATGAACTATTTTAATATAATTTGTTTTTCTGATCTAAATCGTTTTAGCACATCACCAACACTTTTTGATTGCTGACAAAAAGGGGGAGAACAAGAATGATATTTAAAATCAATAACGGCTAACTAGACAGAAATTCTCAAACATTCTAACTCTATTACTTGAAATGTTTTTCTGTTTTGTTTTTAAGTCTACAGGCACAAGGAAGCTCCTGAACACTATGAAGACTAGAAGCTAGAAGATCTGATCAAAATATAGAAGCTCATGTTGCTCTGATCAAATATGAAGTTCTGATCGACCTAACACTCTGATCCGAAGCAAAGCTCTGACAGGAAAAGCTCTGAAGCTCTGCTCTCTGATAAGTCAAAGACCTATAATCTGATGCTCAAAGATAGAAAAAGATCTGATCCTGAAGAACACGTATATCAAAGGGAAGTAACAAACTCAGGGGGAGTATCTCTTAACTCTGATTTCTCCTTACTTCTTAACTCTGAAACATTTCCTAGATACCTTTTCACGTTATTTTTTATTTAAAATATCTAGTTTTTGTCATCATCAAAAAGGGGGAGATTGTTAGAACAATGTTTGAATCTAGTACCCTATATTTAAGTTTTGATGATAACAAAGTGAAAAGATATAGTATTTATATGTTTCATGTTTGAACTATATGCTGCCTAAAATTACTATGCTCTGACTTGCAGATACGCTGATTAAAATAAGCAAGATCACTTCTTCAGCATCAGAATTTGATTTGATACACCAGCATCAGAAGTTGCTGAATCAGAACATGAAGATCAGATGATCAACGCTCATACATGCTGAAGCTTGATGAACAGAACTGCGCGTAAACACTCTGATACAAAAACAATAGTTCATCAGCAGCGAAGCAGAATCAGAATGAGCCAAGCCAGAACATGCATTGAAGAAGCAACGATACTGTGCATTGAACGCTAATTAATTCCAACGGCATCATTCTAGACAAGATCTGCTCAAAAAGGAAAGCTTGTTATTAGCATTGAATCAAGAATATTTGCTTTCAACGTTCATCTTCTCAAGTGCTATATAAACAAAGCTTCGAAGATTATAATGGCTAATGCTCTCCAATTCTCTACACGCACAAAGCTGAACAATAATCTTCATCTACCAGTTTTGCTAAACCACAAACTCTGATACTCCATTAGTGTTTAGCAATCTAAGTTTCTAAGCTTCATTTGTGTATACATCACAGTTGTGATAAAGTTTTATAGAAAACATTCACACACATTTGTTTTATACCTTTGTAAGAAAGTGTTGCCTTGACAAACCGGATTGTGGTTTGAATCAAGAAGGCTTTAGCAGTTGTTAAAGCAGATTTGTATTCAGTTGAATATAGTGAATTAAGACCTCGTTGGAGAGAGGCAAAATCACCTTGACGGGTGGACTGGAGTAGTTTGAGATCAAACGAACCAGGATAAAAATATCTTGTCAATTGCTTTAAGATTTCAGTTTTACAATTCAACCCCCCCTTCTTGTGTTTTTCACCCCTTCAGTGCATACCTATGTGAATAGGTAAATCTACTTATCCAATGACAGACTTTATCGAACCATCAAAAGCTTTCACTATAATGCCACTTGAGGGAATGGGAGCTCCCTAGTACTTAAGCTTCATGAGAGTACTTCTTGGAATGACATTCAAACATATCCATTATCAATCAGCACATTGGACAAAGAGTCATTCTTACAATTCATGGAAATATACAGAGCCAAATTATGGTTTCTTCCTTCATCAGGCAACTCGTCATCATAAAAGCTCAGATTGTTACAAGATGTAATATTCCCCACAACACTGTTGAATTGATCCAGAGACATGTCACTTTCAATAAAAGCCTGATCCAACACTCTCATTAGAGATTCCCAATGAGCAAAAGAGTTCATTAGCAAGGCTAGAATGGAAATCTTAGATGGAGTTTGCAACAACTGATCCACAATCTTATAATCACTCATCTTGATGATTTTTAACAGATCATCAATATCCTTTTCCAAGGTAGCACCGCTAGATTCTCCTTCCATTTTCTTAGGTTCAATATTCTCAACAACCTTTTTATTAGAATTAACATCTCCTCGAAAGGTAGGGGCGAAGACACAACCACTACAATTTACCCGACTAGCTTCAACAATATTCTCAACATGGGACAATGGTTAGATAGGAATTTCCACACCATCTTCAAGGATAGTTGCATTGTACTTATATGGCACATATTTGCCTAATTCATATGGGATAGGACCAAGTAGACAAATAACCACGAGAGAAACAACAGGATTTCTATGGTACTCAATCTCTACAGGAGAAAGAACAACAAAACACGACACAATCATATTCACCACCCTTCTTCAGAATATT
The DNA here is from genome assembly GCA_948472305.1 of Vicia faba. NCBI lineage: Eukaryota > Viridiplantae > Streptophyta > Magnoliopsida > Fabales > Fabaceae > Vicia > Vicia faba. Next base: position 1,310,845,597 of record OX451735.1, read on the forward strand.
TAGGCATCACAAAATCATTATCGGAGAACATACTTCCCTTAGAAGAAAAGAACTCATCAGCAGAAACATATTCATCATCAAATATGGCCTTAACAGAGTAATCTTCAATCATATTACCTCCATTGTAATCATCTATGTTGCCTGTGATTCTGATAGTACCATTATCTAGCAACAATTTAACACCTCTTATTATGATAGAACAACCACGAGAATACCTATAGCAGATCTGACAAGACCCATAATGAAGTTTCTCTTGGCCATCCATGTGAAAAAATGTAGCATGCAACTTTACCAGATCATCATTCATGTAATTCACATGAAAAATCCAGAATTCACCAAGACATCCATAAACCATATTCACGTCTTCTTCATATTCATCCCTTAGTCTGATTATGTGGATAAGACCTTCATCCATCATTTCTTAAAGACCAGTTCTCACATTATCATATCCATGTATATCTATACTGCAAATAATACAACCAGCATGGTCATGTGTATAATAGATGAATTCACAGAGATCAACATGCATCTTCACTAAATCACCTCTAACTAGGTTGATATCGAAAATCTGGAAGTCCCCAGAACAACAAGCAACCATATTTATAACATTTCCACCTCCATGTTTGAGTAGTGGATTATCCTTCACATTGGGACCAACATCATTTCAATACAGGAGATCAGATCTCACCATCTTCTGCACTTTAGACTTCAAGGGATAACAATTTTCAATGTTGTGCCCTGGGGATCCTTGATGAAAAGCACAAGTCCGATCCGCCTTGTAATACCATGGTAAAGGTGAAGGTATAGCAGGGGCGACCCACTCTGCACCAATTTCTTCTGAATCAAAGCCGAAAATAACTCTACATAACTCATTGAAATAGGGTCAAAAGCTTCTCTCTTCTAACCTTGCCCTTTATTACCTTGAGAAGGTACTATGTGATAGGAAACAACAGTCGGAGCTACATTGATGACTGGAGTCACACAAGCAACTTGTTATTGGTACTGATGACGTCTTCTTGGAGGTCTAAAATTTCTTTCCTAAATGACAACATTTGTTTCACTTTCTTTCTTTCTAGAAAACCCATATGATTTCTTTGTTCCTTCATCTTTTTTCAAGCGTCCTTCCCTGACAGCTTCTTCTATCGAACACCCGTACTTACCATCTCTGTGAAATCACTTGGCACACTAGCAACCATTCTTTCATAATAAAATGATTTGAGGGTTTTTAGGAAGATCTTGGTAATTTCTTCCGCTCCCATCGGGGGTACCACTTAGGCAGCAACCTCGCGCTAACGCTGCACATAATACTTAAACGACTCCTTATCTTTCTGAGCCAATGATCTCAATTGGTCATGGTCAGGTTCCATAAACATGTTGTACTTATACTTCTTAATAAAATATTCACCTAAATCAATGAAGGTGCGGATGTTGCTACTGTCCAATCCCATATACCATTTCAAAGCAAAACTAGTTAAACTATCCTGGAAGAAATGAATAAGCAAGCGCTGGTCATCAATAAGAGTGGTCATCCTTCTGATATACATAACCAGGTGATCACAGGGACAAGAGTTTCCCTTGTGATTTTCAAATTCTGGCACCCTAGACTTTGCTGGCACTTCTACATTAGGAACTAAGCAGAGGTCACTAACATTATGTCTGAATAACTCTTTCCCTCTGAGAGATTTCACTTCTTTTCTGTATTTCATTGAACTGATCCTGAAAATAATCCAATTGGTCATATAATCCCAAACTTTTGCTTGGTGGAGGAGCGAGATGATAGATTTTATCATTAGTAATAGGCATATAATTCAATGTAGGAGGCACAACATAACGAATCTCATTTTTAGCAATAGGAGTAGCATGCACCACAAGAGGTGCAGAAATAGTAGTAGTTTTAGTAAATGGAGCAACTTGAGCATCCGGATTGTAACCTTCTGGCATGAAATTATCAAGAATTACCCACAGGTAACCTTGAGGCATACGGTATTGAGCAGCAATAACTGAGTGAAATAAATGGGAACCAGCGAAACCTCGGAAATAATAGTTGTTTATTATGGTTGAGTAGCATAAGGAGACAGAGGAGGGGGTGGTGGCTGATTCTGAGCAACCATCAACGATTCCACCAAAGCAGTCAGATTGGTCATACCATCCCTCAAAGCAGTAACTTCTTTGTGCAGCTCGCGATTCTCTTGTTCAAGATTCTCCATTTTCTTCCTAGAATTAGCTCGAGTATTGTAGCAATGAGACAACTTGCTGACTAAACAAAGTAGAGAAACACAGTAAGACACATGGGTATGAACAAAAATGCAAAAATAAGTGAAAAATGATGCATGATATGCAATTCATATGATTGATTTATTATTACTATTATTATTATTATTATTATTATTTCAAGGAACTCAATAAATTATAGACAATTGCAAATAATAAAGTACTAACACATTTGGAAATACTCAAAATTTCATTCTAATAGCTTTGAAATGGATTACAACTTTTTCAATAATCCTATGTACAAGAGAATAAAGATAGAATCTAAAATTCTAAGGAGCCAAAACTGACGAAGATCTCTCCATACACTGATGCTTTACCACGAGTCTTGCAATCTGAGCCTTCAATTTCTTGTTCTCTTATGCATACTTGTGAGCGGCTTCTTCCCAACCACCGAGATCAGAAGATAAGTGACCGGGACCTGGATGAGCTCTAGAGGAAAAATAAATCCTCTTGCTTCTCCATCATCACCACAACACGACTCTCAAGAATCTCGATCAAGTCATCCTTCTCTTTCAATTTTGTTGAGTAGGACACCTCCAAAGTTTAATGCTTGTTCTTCCATACTTACTTCTCTTGTTGCATCCTAACCAGGGAAAGATGAAGTTCTTCCACATCATCTAAGAGAGGAGGAGGAGTCATTATAAATATATCAGGTATAGGTTCTTCACGAGAATATGGCATCTTTAACTGAATTTCCCTTGCTTGTACCCAATGGAGATGAGGCTCCAAGGAAACAACTCCTCTTGGTCCCAAATCTTTTATACTCTTCCTATGAATATGGAACCATGCCTTCTCAATATATTTCTTAGCTTCCTTATGATGTTCTCCTTCTTTGGGAAATAAACCACTCAGATGAATACTGTTTGGCTTGTCTCTCATTGGATATCCAAGTTAACGATGCACAAGAACAAGATTATAGTTAATTCCTCCTTTTGCACCAAGAAGAGGAACATTGGGTAAACTACCACAACGACTAATAATCTCTGTATCATAATAAGCCTGATGATACCAAACAATGTCAGAATGAGTGAGAGCCATAATCTTCAGGACCCAACGAGGTTTCTTCTTGATATCCCAGAAAGCAACAGACTGGGGTAAGTGAGAAATAAACCACTGTTATAACAACAATGTGCAACAAATGATCATCCCTCCCTGATAAAAATCCCGAAGATGGATGGAATAATAAGTATCTCCTAGCAGTTTAGGGACTGGATTCCCAATCAGAAAGATCCTAATGGCATTAACATCCAAAAATTTATCGACGTTTGTGATGTACCCCAATTTTCCCCCCTAAGATCCCTTCTTCATACCATATTGATTCAATCACAAGAAGATCACATTAGGGTTTTTGGTTCTCTTCCCTATCTTTAGCTTTTCTCTTTGAGGAATCACCAAGCACCTTGGCTTGTTTTCTTTTGTGATCATGAATATTTTGTCTTGATTTTCCTTTTAATTAATAAAATGCAATGTTGGTTTGTCTTACTTGTTACTAATGTAGGTAAGGCGATGAGGTTTAGCAAGTTGCTCCATGGGTTCATAAGTTTATTTCTATGCCCTAGGAAATAAAGCTTGAAAAGTCCAAACCTCACCATTGAAGTTGTTTTGGAAGGGATGGCATGGAAAGGTTATTTTGGTTCATTACATTTCCAAGATATCAAGATTGATTCAAAAGTGCAAGGGATTAATTGAAGAAGTTGTCATGGTTGGACAAAGTCTTATTCCCATTGATCACAAATGCATATTTCTATCAGTTCTCAAGATATGGAATTGGTTTTGGTGGCTATGAGTTCTCATTTTCATCCATAACAACTTCTATTTTCAAATCAAGGGTGTTGGTACAAGAAGTTGGTTCAAAATTGTCAAGGTTCCTCGAAGCATTTTCTTGATCTAGGAGATAGGGTTTTTAACTTCAAAGAAGTATATCTTGCTCATCTTTTGGTATTTTTGAGTGATTACAAAGACATCCTTCTCTTTAAAGGGTTATTAATAAATCACTTCAAAAGTTTCAAGGCGTTTTCATGTGGAAGAAACTTTATGATGAAGAAAGATTACAAGTCCTCCAGATGAACCCCCAATTTCTCATGTGTGACTTCAAATGATCATAACTTGGTCAATTTTTATCACCTCGAGCCCACTCTTTTTCCATAATGATCTCAAGGATGTGAACTTTATTCCTTATTTTATATGCAAAGTGAGAAAATGGATGTAATATGCCTTAAAGTTGGTAGTTCATCATCAGTGAACGACGATGATATGATATATTCTCTTTCTACCTTCAGTGAAAGGTGGTAGGTCACCTTCAGGGAAAGTTAGTCCTTATTATCTTTTTGCTACCCTCAGTGAACATTGGTAGTTCATCGTCAGTGAACGACGATGCTATGATATACTCTCTTTCTACCTTCAGTGAAAGTTGGTAGGTCACCTTCAGTGAAAGTTGGTGCTTGTTATCTTTTTGCTACCCTCAATGAAGGTTGGTAGTTCATCGTTAGTGAACGGTGATGCTATGATATACTCTCTTTCTACCTTCAGTGAAAGTTGGTTGGTTACCTTTAGTGAAAGTTGGTGCTTGTTATCTTTTTGCTACCCTTAGTGAATGTTGGTAGTTCATCGTCAGTGAACGACGATGATATGATATTTTCTCTTTCTACCTTCAGTGAAAGTTGGTAGGTCACCTTCAGTGAAAGTTGGTGCTTGTTATATTTTTGCTACCCTCAGTGAACGTTGGTAGTTCATCGTCAATGAATGGTGATGATATGATATACTCTCTTTCTACCTTTAGTGAAAGTTGGTAGGTCACCTTCAGTGAAAGTTAGTGCTTGTTATCTTTTTGCTACCCTCAATGAACGTTGGTAGTTCATCGTCAGTGAACGGCAGTGCTATGATATATTCTCTTTATACCTTCAGTGAAAGTTGGTAGGTCACCTTCAGTGAAAGATGGTGCTTGTTATCTTTTTGCTACCCTGAGTGAACGTTGGTAGTTCACTGTCAGTGAATGACGGTGCTATGATATATTCTCTTTCTATCTTCCGCGAAAGTTGGTAGGTCACCTTCAGTGAAAGTTCGTGGTTCATCGTCAGTGAACGTCAATGGTTTTTCTTTTCTCTGCCTTCAGTGAATGTTGGTAGCTCACCGTCAATAAACTTCGGTGTTGTTATTTATTTCCTCTTTCTACCTTCTGTGAAAGTTGGTAGGTCACCTTCAGTGAAAGTTGGTGTATCATTTGAAAGTCAGGTCTTTTGCTCCACCAGTGATATATTTTCCTGGTCGGGTTTCTCTTTTGTTTCTTTATTTACTTTGTTACATCCCCAATGGTGTTTTATGTCTCTTTGATTTTTTTCATGCGCATTCATGCTCATAAGCATTGCATGGCATCTTAGGGCCAAAAATAGGGTTGGTTTTATATTTAAGTATCTTCGATCACGTCGACACGAAGATTTTTAACCTTCGTATCTCCGGATAGAAGAAACTTAAATAAGTGCAGATGTTGTATTCCAATTTTTGCCCCTAAGATCCCTTTATCATACCATATTGATTCAATCACAACCAGATCACATTAGGGCTTTTGGTTCTCCTCCCTATCATTAGCTTTGCTCTTTGAGGAATCACCAAGCACCTTGACTTGATTTTCTTTTGTGATCATGCATGTTTTGTTTTGACTTTACTTTTGATTAATAAAATGTAATGTTGGGTTGTCTTACTTGTTAATAATGTAGGTAAAGGCAATGTGGCTTAGCAAGTTGATCCATGGGTTCATGAGTTTATTTCCATGCCCTAGTCAATAAAGTTTGAGAAATTCAAAGCTCACCATGAAGTATTTTTGGAAGAAATGGCATGGCAAGGTTTATTTTGGTTGACCACATTTCAAAGTTATCAAGATTGATTCAAAAGTACAAGGGGTTGATTGAAGAAGTTGTCATGGTTGGACAAGGCCTTGTTCCTATTGGTCACAAGTGCATATTTTTCTCAATTATCAAGATATGGAAGTGGTTTTGGTTGCTATGAGTTCTCATTATCACCCTCAACAATTTCTATCTACAAAGCAAGAGTGTTGGTACAAGAAGGTTGTTTAAAATTGTCAAGGTTCCTCAAAGCATTTTCTTGATCAGCTAGGGTTTTGAACTTCAAAGAAGTATATCTTGCTCATCTTTTGGTATTTTAGAGTGATTCCAAATACGTCTTTCTCTTAAAAGGGTTATTACCAAATAAGTTCAAAAGTTTCAAGGAGTTTTCATGTGGAAGAAACTTGATGATGAAGAAAGAATCATGAATCATGCCCTAAGACCCCTTTAGCATCAAGAAGTTTCAAGCATCCATTTAACTCCGTTCTTTTTCCATTGCAAAGCTTGTAACCTCATTTTTCTAAAGCATCAAGAATCATGCCCTAAGGCCCCTTTAGATGAGAATGCCATTGATTTTAACTTGGTAACTTGGAACTGAAGTTTCTTCAAAAGTCAAAATTTAAAATCATTGGATTAACTTCTAAACACTTTGTTTCTGCGCGTTTTTCCAGAAGTGATTAGCACAACAAAACATGCGTTTTGGATGAGTTTTAATCAAATTAGAAGTAACACTTTTCTTGTTTGTAACTTCACACGATTTCCCTCTAAAATTCATCATTTCACACGCTTGGACATTCCATTTGATTCCCTATAAATAGAGGGTCATCCCTTATTCATTTTCTTAAGCTTGGATAGCCATAATCACCCTGCCAAACTTGTTCCATAACTCAAATTTATGCAACTTCGAAACCTGTGTTCAAGCCTTTTTCAATACAAATTTTTCAATCAATTTACCTCCCTTGATCTTCCCTGAAGCTAACCATATAATTACCTTCAAGAGTCGTGCCCTATATTGCTCCATAGAAGTCCAGTTTCAGAGCTCTGTAACTAAACTTCAATAGGTAGATTTCTTCATCAATTCTTCAAAACTTTGATATCATTGTGATGTTCTCATTGTCCTGGTTCTAGCCGCAACACTTACTTTTATTTGGAAATATGTTTTGACCATGAAATTTCAAATTCATTTTCAAAACTTTCCTTCTAAATTGCTTGAGCTACAATTTATATAAATTTATCGCGAAGGTGTGGATGTCTTCGTCTTGAAGAGACGAAGCGAATGTCATAGGTCTCGTGCTCTAATTTTATAGATTGAGCAACCTGGTTTCGCGACTGGCTAGAGGTTGAAGATGACCAACATGACATCCTTCAACCAATGAAACAACGCCATTTGTATTTTTTTGAATTTCTGATTTACATTTGATTCCGTGCTTTATTCACTAATGACCATGATATGCACAATGCGCCAGATCCCTTGGATTTGATTACTAACGCGTTTTGACTCTCATCTAATGGTCCACATATTTTTGACTTTATTTTTCTTTTCTGATTTTTATATTTAATAGTTTTAAATTTCAAAAAATCAAAGAAAATTAATTTTTAGTCCCAAAAATCTGAAAAAATTATGAAAAATATTTTTGATTTTTCTCTTTCTGATTCTTATTTTTTCACAATTTTATTTTGTGTTTTGATATTTTTTATAAATTTTCACTTTATTTGATTTGTTTTAAATGTTTAAAAATACTTTTATCCATTTTTAAATTCTGAAAAAATTATGGAATGATCCAATAATATTGTGACAAATATTGGTGACCTCATTCATTTTTTATTTCTGACTTTGGTATTTTTTAATCATTTTTGATTCATTTCACTCATTTCTTTCAATTTAAAAAATAGTTTCTAACTTTAAAAAATTACCGAAATTTTTATAACATTATTTTAGCTCATTTATGATGTTTCTATGGTCTTACTTTTTATTTCCTGATTAATTTGAACATAGTTGATATTTTTCTCTTTTATTTCCATTTTAAAACATTTTAAAACCTTTTTAATGTATATATTAAATGCAATATTAGTTTGTGATTATTTTCTGGCTGATCTTGGGTTAAATTTTTGATCATGAACATTATTAACATCATTGGATCCATGGTGTTAAGTCTAACTCCACAAAAATGGATGAATGATTTTAATAATAGTTTGATTAAATTTTAATTCAAATGTGGTTTGTATATTCTTCCCGACCCTTCTTCATCTTATCCCTTTCTTATTGCACTAAGTGTTATTGGAGCATGATCTCTATATCATGTCTCAAAACAAATGGTGCATATATTGCTATTGACCGACCTAAAAATAGGTGCGAGTTCTACATAAGTCCACTTACGATTGCTTAACATAGCGCTAAATTTTGTCCCGATTCTAATAAATGATCATTCATGGCCCAAACCTATGTTTGCATACCCAAATATGTTGATTTGATCTCTTTGATCCAATAACCTTGAGATTCATTATGTGGAGGCTTTGGTTCTACCAATCCTCTAATGGATCTACAACACTTTAGGTCAACGCGGATCACTTAAACATCGTTGATCATTAAATGGCACTTTTGAGGATTCCAAATGGATGATATACTTGACAAAAAGCAAATGCAACTTGTTATGTGGAGGCTTTGGTTCTACCAATCCTCTAATGAGTTCCAAATGCAAGTTTCAATATGGTCATCCAACTAACCACTAACTATTTAATTGTTTTTCACTTTATGCTTTTATTTTTATGCTTTATGTACCATTTACTTTAAGCATTACATTTCATGTCATTTTTATTTTGCTCACTTGAGCCTTTTCTTTTCTCTTATGAGACATCTAATAATCAACATGAACCATAAAAACCTTTAATAATACTAGGACTATTTGGATACTATCCTTGGAATTATGGAGCACTGGAGTTCTTGAGATTTAACTCAAGATATTGGGTTGTTTGTTTATTTTATGAAGGTTATTGTAATTACATTCTTTGTTTGTAATCTGGAATTCACCCATATACAGCTGTTACTTTGCCCAATTTTTGTGAAGACTCAATACACTTAAAGTATGGTTCTCTCAAGAGGTCTAAGTATCTTTGCTTGCTTGGTTTCAATCCAAAGAATGGGAATTCTATCTTGACTCATAATTTCAAGTATTGGCTTCTTGTTAGTTAGATGGTTTCTATCCCTAGCTTTTATCTTATGCTTTAGGATAGTCTCTTCTTCTCCTCCCATCTTCTTAAATTTCAAAAATCTTCTTCCTCCTTTTGAAAATTCTTCTTGTTTTTAAAATTGAACCATTTTCATAATAACCTAGACTTATGTCCACGCATTTTCAAAACATTTTTATAAATAAACTTTAATCAACTTAATAATACCTTGACATTTTGTGAGAAGACTAAAAGTTAATCAATCTCATTTCAAACCATTTTTCCACTTTGACTTTTTTATTTCAAAACCTTTCTCAAAAGATTAGACTCTTGTAAATCCTTGTAGTGATGCAAACAACTATACTTCTACAATATGTAGTGAAGAGAGATATTTTCCACTTGGGCGTTGAGTGAGCCATTATTTATTTTAAATACAAGCCATATCCTCCACTTTGAGATGATGCAAATTCTCCTTTATCATGATTGTGGGTAGTAACTATGTTTTTCCACACGGACAATGACGATGATGTCTTATCTCTTAAAATCAACCAATGCACTTATGTTTTAAAATACTTTAAAAGAGGAACTACGTGTACCCTGATCCCCTATTGCATGAAATATGGTAGTAGTCACTAAAGGTTTGCAACCGCGGCGGGTGCAAAAACCATAAAAATATATTTCTTTTCTCACCTTCACCATCCATTTTTATACAATGTTTTATAGCCAAAATATACATATTTTACAAAGAGGTTCCTGCGGAGTACCGCAGATGTTTATGGTGCTAATACCGTCCCTTTGCATAACGAACCCCCTTATCTTAAATCTTTCCCCCTCTTTTTTGGGTTACTCGCTCTTTTCCTATTCCTTTGGAAACAATAAAGCGTGGTGGCGATTTTTATTTTGATCTGTATAAGTCTAGCCAATCCAATGGCTTAGTCTTAAACATTTCTACCGCTACAGAAAAAATGGCGACTTCACTGGGGAAAGATTGACCTCTTGCTGGTCCATCCCTAAGTGGGTTGAGCCTATCTTTGTTTATATCTGTATATGTGCTATCGTTGTTTATGTGTTATATGTTGTATATATGTTTGTTTGGATTTTCCTGGTTTTCAGGGTGCTTGGTGATTACTTATAAGTCATATACCCGGACTTGGGAAATATTAAAGATAGGACGGGCGGTATAGTCATGTTAACTTTGAGGGAGTAACCCCACTCAGTGGAGGCCCCTTTGACTATAGTGTCGTTTACCGAGTAATCGGGAAGACATGCTGCTTTCAACTTGGAAGCCTGCTGAAGCTGAGGACCATGGAATACCTAACCTATCTTGGCCTTTTAGGTGTAGTGCGGAAGCTATGACAGAGTAATCTGGAAATAGTTGTCACGCGATACTACACTCGTACGAGTTTTTCTTGAGAATATTACTAATTACCGAGTTAATCGGGAAGTTGGTAATATCCGAAGGAAGGATGTAGACTATGGGAACCTCTAGAACCTTGTTCGACAAGTGATAATTTTTAGACCAACACCTTATGGGTAGTACCTTCGACCTCATGCTCGTGACATTGAACCTATGAACCCTATATGTGTGATCTTGTGTGTGATTGTTTCATCATGCATCCATGCACTCATAAGCATATTTTGAAGAAATTTTATTTCGAGGGACTTAAAAGTTGACCATTTGTGAATATCTCAGGTACTTTTTGACCATGGATTCTAGAAAAAGAAAGATTGGGAAGTACAGTTTCAAGGATCCCAAGATAGATGCGTTTGTCAGTCTAATTCCCGAGATTGAGTGTTCTGCAGATTTTCAGAAGAAGTATGGATCCATCATTCCTCTTATAAAGATTAGGATGAAGGAGGGTATTCTCTCGACCTTGGTCCAGTTCTATGATCCGATGTATCATTGATTTACTTTCCCCGACTATTAGTTGATGCCTACACTAGAGGAGTATTCTTATCTGCTGGATTTACCTGTTACCAATTGTGTTCCTTTTACTGGTTTGGAGGCTGAGCCAAAACCACATGAGAATGCTGCTTTGATCCATCTAGGGAAGTATGATGTGGAAGCCCATATGACTACTAAAGGAGGGATTAGAGGAATACCAACTCAGTTTTTATTGGATAATGCTCGTTACTTTACAAGGATGAAGAGTACATTTGCTTTTGAGGCCATCTTTGCTCTACTTGCTCACGGGTTGTTTTTATTTCCTAATGTGGATAAGTTTGTTGAAGTTAATGCTATCAGGATCTTCATGATTGGAAATACAGTTCCTACATTGTTGGGTGATGCTTATTACTCTATTTATCTTCGAAATTCTTATCATGGGGGGATGATTATCTATTGCACGCCTTTGTTGTACCGATGGTTTATCTCTCATATGCCTCAGTCTGATGCTTCCTGGGATGTCATGAAGGAACCCCGTTGGGCTCCTAAGATCATGGAACTTACTCACTCGGATATTGATTGGTATCATCGAGCTTACCAGGATATAGATATTGTTGACAGTTGTGGTAGTTTCCCCAATGTACCTCTTCTTGGTACAAAGGGAGGAATTAACTATAACCCTGTTCTTGCACGCCGACAACTTGGTTATCCGATGAGGGATAAACCAAATAGTATTCATTTGAGTAGTTTCTTCCTGAAGGAGGGATAAAACCATAAGGAAGCTAGGGAGAAGATTGCGAAGGCCTGGCGTCACATTCATAAGAAGAGTAGGAAAGACTTGGGACCTAGGGGGGCTGTTTCTTTGGAACCATATCTTCAATGGGTACAAATAAGAGCTATTCAGTTGAAGATGTCGTATTCCCGGGAAGCACCTATGCCTAATTTGTTTGTGAAAACAACTCCTCCCTTATTGGATGATATAAAAGAGCTACAACTTGCTTTGGTCAGGATGCAACAAGAAAAGGATGCTTGGAAGAATAAGTGCCAAACTTTAGAGATTTCCTATAGAACAGACTTGAAGGAGAAAGACGACTTTATTGAGATTCTTGAGAGTCAGGCTGTAGAGATGATGGAGAGGCAAGGGGATTTATTTTCTCCTAAGCCTCAGTTAGATGCTAGTTTCTGACTTCCTGATTCAGGTGATTGGAAGAAGGTTGCCACCAGATATGCGGAAGAGAACCAGAGGTTGAAGGCTCAGATTGCCAAGCTTACAGGGAAGCACCAACGTATAGAGTGATCTTCGACAGCTTTACTTCTCAGGGTTTTAGACTTTATTTTCATATTGTACTTGGGATTGTTGAGACTTGTAACCTAGTTTGAAGTTATTATAATAAAATTTTTCAGTATTTCAAATGCGTTATTACTTTGATATTTGCAATGTGTCTATAAATCTTTAAGTCCCTTGAAATATTAATAATAAAAAAAATCATGCACATTACATATCATGCATCATATTACACATATTTCTTGCATTTGTTATGCATATCCAGGTGTCTTACCAAGCTTCTTTACTTCGTTCAGCAAGCTGTCTCACCACTACAACACTCAGGCTAATTTCAGAAGGAAGATGGATAACTTAGAACAAGAGAATCGCGAGCTGCACGAGGAGGTTTCTTCTTTGAAGGTCGGAATGGCCAATCTTACTGCTCTAATGGAATCTCTGGTGGCTGCTTAGAATTAGCTACCGAGTGTTCAACCTCAACCGACAAGGGCTACTGCTGAAGCTCCGACTGTTCTTGTGTCTGCTTCCCCCACTGTTGTTCAGAATCGCATGCCTCAAGGTTATCCATGGGGAATGCCAGAGAATTTTGCACCCGAAGGTTTCAATCTTGGTCCTCAAAAAGCTGCAGTTGTTCATACTACTGTTACTCCTACACCCCCCTATGGTGCATGTTGCTCTTGCTGCACCTCCTTTGGTGAATTTTGTTCCATTTTTTAAATGATGATGTGTGTCGTCCTTTTCCTCCACCAAGTGAAGACTTAGGTCTTTATGACATAATGGATGATTTTCAAGAGCAGTTTGACAAGATGCAGAGGGAGATGAAGGCCCTCAGGGGAAAAGAGTTATTCGGGCAGAATGTGAATGAATTATGCTTGGTCCCGAATGTTAAGATACCTGTGAAGTTTAAGGTCCTGGAGTTCGAGAAGTACAAGGGCAACACTTGCCCTTGTGCTCATCTGGTGATGTATATAAGAAGAATGTCTACCCATACTGATAATCAGCGTCTACTGATTCACTTTTTTCAGGATAGTTTGACTGGTGCGGTGCTGAAATGGTATATGAGTTTGGATAGCGTCAATATCCATACTTTCAATGACTTGGGAGAAGAATTCGTCAGACAATACAAATACAATGTGGACATGGCGCCTGACCGTGATCAACTGAGGGCCATGGTTCAGAAAGACAAGGAATCATTCAAAGAATATGCACATAGATGGTGTGAGGTGGTCGCCCAAGTGATTCCTCCCATGGAAGGGAATGAGATGGCTATGATTTTCGTGAAGACTCTGGGTGCTTTCTACTATGAGAGGATGGTAGCGAGTGCGCCAAGTGACTTTACTGAAATGGTAGGCATGGGCATCTGTTTAGAAGAGGCTGTAAGAGAGGGTAATTTAACAAAGAGTGAAGGATCTGGAGGTGCAAAGAAGCCATCTTATGGGTTTACCAAGAAGAAGTAAGGGGATAAAAATTCTATTATGCAAGAGAGGAGGGTTAATCCTCCCAGAAGAAATTATCAGCGTCATCAGCAGGTCGCCCCAGTTACTCCAGTTGTTGGTGTAGCTTCAACCACCGTTGCTTATCAGAGACCATCCCAACAGGGGGAATCAAGGGTATAATCAGAGAAGGGAGAGTTATAACCCTATTCCTATAAGTTATACATAGTTACTATCGACATTGATTCAGAAGAAGTTGGTTCAGACCCGACCGTCTCCCGCTGTACCATCACCATTGCCTTGGTATTACAAAGCAGACCAAATATGCGCTTTTCATCAGGGAGCACCTGGGCATAATGTTGAGAATTGCTATCCTTTGAAGATTGAGGTGCATAAGTTGGTGAAGTCTGGTATTCTATATTTCAAGGATGTGGGCCCTAGCGTGAAAGACAATCCTCTACCCAAGCATGGATGAGCTAATGTTGTAAACATGGTGGTTGGTTATCCAGGCGACTTCCGGAATTTTAATATTCATCTGGTTAGAGGAGATTTGATGAAAATGCATGCAGACCTCTGAATTTAGCTAATTTACGCATGACCATTGTGGTTGTGTTATTTGCAGTATAGACATACAGGGTTGCGATAAGATAAAGGCTGATTTGTAGGAGATGATGGATGAGGGCCTCATCCACATAATCAGGCCTAGGGCAGAGTATGAAGAGGAGGCGAACATGGTTTCTGGATGTCCTAGAGAGTTCATAATTTTGGATGTGGAGCACATGAATGAGGATCTTGTACAATTGCATACTACTTTCTGCCACATGGCTGGTCAGGTGGAACATCAATATAGATCTTGCTGAATTTTCTTCCTGGACCCCCGAGGATGTTCAATCATGAGGAAAGGTGTTCATTTGTTGTGGATAATGGAACTATCAAGGTTACAGATCAAAGGGATGATTACCATGAAGTTGATATGATTGAGTTTTGTTTGGCTGAAGAAGAGTCAGATGATGAGTATGCCTCTGCAGATGAGTTCTTCTCCTCAGATGAAGATTTGTTTTCTAGAGATGACTCCATAATGCCTAATTGTGTTAAAGAAGGGGTAAATATCATTGTGCCTTGTTTTGGTGCACCCTCCCATTTTGAAGTCGAGTATCCTAGCAAGCCAGCTATTACTTCATTGGTGATTAGTTTGCCAGGTCCTATCGCCTACAAGTCAGATAAGGCTGTACCCTACAAATATAACGCTACAATCTTAGAGGATGGTGTGGAAGTTCCCATCCAGCCAATGCCTAATATTGCAAATATTGCTGAGACTAGCAGAGTGACCCACAGCTGTCGTGTATTTGCACCAGTTGTTCGCGGAGATGTTAGCACTAGAAAGAAAATTGTTGACAATGTTGAACCCAAGAAGGTTACGGGTGAATCTAGTGGAGCTACATTAGAGAAAGAAGTGGATGATATTTTGAAGATAATCAAGATGAGCGACTACAGAATTCTGGATCAGTGTGATATGGTGGGAGAACTGACTTGAGGGTTTTGCGTTTGATCACAAATGTTGCGGTTAGCAAGAGTCGCCACCGACTTTTCTTCTATCCAAAAGGAAAGGTGAAAAAGCACAGGAAAGACCTTTGAGATTATTTCTTGAGTTCGAGGGGTAGATTATGAAAAGGGAAGGTATTAGCACCCTTTTCATCCATGGTTTTCCATGGGCTCTTAGTTACTTGCTAGATCACTTTATGTTGTTTGAAATTAAGATTTGTGTTGTTTTTGAAAGTATTTTGTAAAGAGGCCATTGTTTAGGAAATATTTGTAATTATTCTTGTTCGTAAGAATGTATACAAAGACGTTTGATCTTTTGAAAATGTTTTCAAGTTTTGTAAGATGTTTGAAGGTGTATGTGATTGTTTTTAAAATAGCAAGGATGTTTGTTTTGAAATGGAGCAAGTAATTAGAAGCAATCTACCTACTCAAATGTCTTTCTTGTTCATTTTCTTTTCCTTTGACATTGTTGTCTTACCATTGATTTGGTAAGCAACCCTATCTTTGGATGTCAACGGGACGGGCGTGGGTCATCGTATAACCATGATTAGGAATGTTTGCAAGGCATCTTAGCATTCTTTTTGAGGGACTAAGATCATTTTGTAAGGCAACTTTTAATAGCGTCATCGAGGGACTATGATCTTGTATTTGTTTGTTTTTGCTAAGATACCTCACATGCATAATATGGCCATTTTGTAAGGCAACCAAGTGGATTTTACCCTAGGGGTGTTTGTGTGCAAGTGTGTTATTTTCATGCTTGTTTTTGTCTTAGATTAAGGTTTTTCTATTTGATTGATTTTATTCTTTCCATACAATTTATGAATGGGGATTGAAATAATAAAAACCTAATTAATCTATTACAACCAAATTGAATTTATACAAGAATTGGAATAAATAATATACAAGATGAATATGAAAGAATTGTAAATGCAAAGAAAAATATTGTTTTTTGTTTGGTTTCTTAAGGAAAAGGGTTTTGATTTTAACCTAATTAAATAAAGAAAATAATTAGTCAAGTTTAAATTCATTAAGAAAAAGATTCTTGAATAAAACCCTAATTCGTCTTAATTAATTAAAAGAAATGAAGTTTATAAGAAAAGTATTTTTTTTATTTTGTCTTTTTGAAAAATAAATTATAGTGTTATAAAATATTCTTTAGTCTTTTTGGTATTAAAAAATATTTTTTAATTAGTATAAAATAAATAATATTTTAGTTTTAATTAAATTTACAAGATAATTAGTGACAATAAATAAAGCGTGATCAAAATAAAATATATTTTTGTTAAAAAATAAATAAACTAAGTTAAAATATAACTCTACTATTTTTTTTTTGTATTTTTATGATTTTTAATATTAAGAAAAATATATTTAAGAAAATAAAATGAGAATAAAATGAAAAATAAAACAATAATGGGCCAGGAGTGTCACAAGTAAACAGGGGAGTATGCCAGCAAAAAATAAATAAATGCCAGGACCAAAGGGCCCAGCGCCTGCAAAAAAAAGTGTTAGGAAATCAAAAAATGGAAAAAATGCAAAAGGGGGATTCACACTGGTTCGAACCCTCGCCCTTTAGGTAACACATGACTTAGTACGCGTGCGCTTGCCACTGGGGTGGCTGTTTCATCCGGTCATATAATGACAGCGTAAATATATATTAGAAACAGCTTTCTGAAGGCAAATTCATCTTCAACCTCGCGTCTAGCCGGACCACCTGTATCTTCCTCATTTCTCCACAAAAATGGAAAGTTCAAACATGAAAGTTGTGGTGTTTCTTCCCACGAATTCAACCATATAACTTATGTAAACTAAAAGTCAAAGATAAAATATAATTTTGTTGGCCCTAAATTGAAACCTAATTTTCTCAAAAATTTCAAATCCAAAATTCTCTATACACAGACAATATAAATGGGAACTATGAACATGGTCAACTTTAGAGAAAAGATATCTACATTTTGTTTTCATAAATCAGGATCAAATGATGCTTGTATGAAGAGATAGAAGTTTGAGTTTTTAGCTCTTGAAGCTGGAGAGATGAATGGAGTTTGGGTAACTTTTAAGATGGCCTGAGGATCTGTTTAGCTTGCCTGGACCTCCCTGAGTGTATTCCAACTCTTACTTTGCCTTGAAAGTCCCTGAATATCTCTACTTAAGTCAACCTTCAAGCTTAATATTTCAAAATGGTGGATAGTGATGGAGGAGTTACAGTGAGGAAACAAGGGTATGGATTGCTTTGGTATGATGTATAGAAAGTGTCTGAGTGATTAGTTTTCAAAACGCACGAGTGGAATTGAAGATGATGAGTTTTGGTTCAAAACTGTGTGTTAATGGTGTTCTTGAACAGGTTTATGGTTTTTGAGTGTTTGAGGTAGTTTCAGGGCACTAGCATTCATGTGTCAACTTGAAAATGGTGTGTATACTTATAAGCAAGAGGTTTTGAGGCTTGTCACAACTCAGAATTTGAAAACTCACATGTTATGGCTTGGTTACTTGTTTTTGAAGCAAAGTTGACAAGCATGGTTTCAATGTAAGGTACAAAGCTTGTAGGGTGGCTGAAACCTTCAAACACACTTGTTCTGATTGTGTAGAGTGTGTTTGTGCAAAAAGAACAAATGCAAGGCTCAATGCAAGCTGACTTTGCATAAAGCTTGCTTTTCTAAAATGGCAATGTTGCCTTTCTTCCCAAAATGGAATTATACTTATACAATGCATTGAATGCTTGGATTAAAGCTTCCAACAACTGTTAAAACATTTAATTATGAAGTGAAAGTCAAGTTAGAAGCCTGCAAAGTGAGATTTGTACAACATGCTTGAAGATTGGACCAAGTGTTCTTCACAAATTGGCTTGTAATCCAAGTGACAAAACACCAACTTCATCTCTCCGATTCTCCCTACTCAAGAATGATCTCAAGGAGTTCTTGGACAATTTGGAAAGCTTGCAATGTGATCTATAACTCATATTTGAATTTATTTTGAAGATTCCCCTTGTAACTATGTGAAAAAGTGTCATGAAGTTAGGTCAAAAATCTGCCTAACTAGGGCAAAATTTCACTAAGTCCTTTTTAGTTCATGAGCATGTATTCATAAAATTATAACTTGAGATCCAAGCACTTTTAGGAGAAGTTGTGTGAAGCAAAGTTGTATATTTCATGGAGATCTACATCTTTCTTGTTGGAAGTTTCCTTTGAATCATCTTGCATCATAATGAAAAAATTACTCAAAGTTATGAAAAAATAAGAAATTTTCAACACTTAGAAAAATTTCTAAGTTTAGAAATTTTGACTTTTCAAAATGAAATCTTGATGAATAAGTTTCATATTTTGACATGTTTGGATGGATTATGATCTTTGGCACTTGAATTTGACCAGAAAGTCAAAGTTTGACTTTTCAGTATACAGTTGACTTCTGATCAGTTGATTGCAAAATTCATCTGTCAACCCAATGGATTTGTAATTTTTTGAATCATGTCATTAGGTCAAAGTGATAAAATTGGACTCTTGAGAGCATGCGTTAAACCAATTTATCATTTGTTAGGTCAAAAATCAGAAATTGCCCTTTCCCAGTCAAAACCCTAATTTTGACCATTTTTCCCTTCTGGAGATTTGATCAAATTTCTTAAGGAATTATGGTCCAAACTTGATAAAATGATACATATTGGTTTAAAATGTTGATGTGGATAAAAAATTATGAAGTTTGACTGTAAATTGGCCATGGTTGACTTTCCCCCCCAATATAGTCGATTTTTAGGTCAACTGTTCAATTGACTAATCAAAAGTGTGATCCAAGGCTTCAAACTTGACATGAGTGATCTTGGGGGTCCATAATAGTCCATGAAAGTCATATGAAGCATTTATAGTCCAAAAATCCTTGTGCAAACTCAAACCCTAGTTTTGGTCATCAGTGCCTAAGGAGGTGTCTTGAGCTGATCAAACCCTAGTGCAGTCTTGAACCCAATGAGATCTTGTGATTAAATTCTTGATAAGTGAGAGGGAAAATTTTGGGGTACAACAGCTGCCCCTGTTCAATATTCTTAAGCCTGAAGAGTTAGATTGGCATGTTTTGCCAGTCGTGACTCGAAGGTGGAAGATGATTGGACACTAGAGTGCCCCGAAATTTGCACTTAGTGATGTGATGGTTGAGGGAATGGGCTTAAAGATGCAATTTGGAGAGATGATAGAAAGCTGTAGGAGATGGGCTTGCAGATGCCATCCAAAAGTGATTGTTTGCATTGTAATTTGTAAGCTGAAAGAATGAGTATCAGAATGGCGTCCGTGTCTAGAGCGTATCTGAACTGTATCTGGGAGAAGATTTTGAATGATTATCAAAATGGCGTCCGTGTCTGGAGCGTATCTGAACTGAAAGTTGAATGAGTATCAGAATGGCATCCGTGTCTGGAGCGTATCTGTACTATATCTAAAGACTGAATCTGAGTGAGTATCAGAATGGCATCCTTGTCTGGAGCGTATTTGTACTGTATCTGAAAGTTGAATGAGTTTCAGGATGGCATCCGTGTCTGGAGCGTATCTGAACTGTATCTGAATATCGAGTCTGAATGAGTATCAGAATGGCATCCGTGTCTGGAGCGTATCTGAACTGTACCTGAAAGTTAAATGAGTTTCAAGATGGCATCCGTGTCTGGAGCGTATCTGAACTGTATCTGAAGATCGAGTCTGAATGAGTATTAGAATCGCATTCGTGTCTGGAGCGTATCTAAACTGCATCTGAAAGGGGATCTGAATGAGTATCAGAATGGCATCTGTATTTGGAGCGTATCAGAATTGTATCTAAAAGACTGAATCTGAATGAGTATCAGAATGGCATCCGTGTCTGAGCGTATCTGTACTGTATCTGAAGACTGAATTTGAATGAGTATCAGAATGGAATCCATGTCTGGAGTGTATCTGAACTGTATCTGAAAGTTGAATGAGTTTCAGGATGGCATCCGTGTTTGGAGCGTATCTGAACTGTATCTGAAGATCGAGTCTGAATGAGTATCAGAATGGCATCCGTGTCTGGAGCGTATCTGTACTGTATCTGAAAACTCTGAACATTTGTTAACGGTAGCTGTTAATCTTATCCTTAAAAGGGTAAATGTTAGCTAAAATGTAGAGTCATGTTGTATGAAATGTATGATATAATGCTTTCGTGTTATCAATGTTTATGATATATGGATGCAATGTATGCGTATGTGAGCTAGTTTGCTGCACTGCTGTTGGATTGGGGAAATAAATCCCTGACTGCTGTTGAGGATATAAGTCTTCATGTTGTGAAGTCGAAATATTGATGAATTTCCGTTTAGCGAAACAAACTCTGTTGTAAGGGAAATACCGTGTACTGCCTGTAAAATCCCGTTGGGGAATCTTGAGAATTTTGGTGATTCCTACTGGGGATTGATAACTGGAAGCTCGTTCCGCTAGGAATCAAACTGTAAATTATGGGGGATTTATGGAAATAACTTAGAGATATTTCCCTACCTATTAAAGTCATTAGTAATTGTCTTTTATTTTGTTTATTTGTAAACAGTAATTATGTTCAAATGCATATGTTCAACAATGAATCATTGGACGTTTTTGTAAATAAAACACAAGAGTAAAGAAAAATAAACATTTTTGCACTTTCAAAGGAATATCTTTGTATTGACTTAGAGTAAGCATTTTTGTACAAGGAGACAAACATTCTAGAAACAGAATTACGTCGTAAAAAAATGAAAATTTTGATACAAAGAAAAGATAGCTATGTGTAAAAATCCCATGGGGTTTCCATTCTACTATAGCCTTCGTATCTTCGAGCATCTTGTCTATTTGTTGCCTTGTCTGAAGCTGATTGAATTGATCAGAACCGCTGAATTTGTTAGTTGAAGCCAAAGGTTGTCCGTAAAGTGATCCAACGGGACATAGTCATACACTTTAATTCCCTAACTTTTTCCTGGACCGCCCTTTCAGGTTTTTAGTCCATCGGGAAACCCTTTTTTGCCCAAGTCGCCCTTTCGGGTTTTCAACTTGTCAGGTGATAGATTTTTTTGTTTTATCCCTAATTTTTGCCTGAACCCTTTTGGTTCGTCGGGATGCCCTTGTTTTTCCTAGGTATGTCAACCTAGCGGGTCACTTATGCATAATATCTTTTGATTATGTCCGCGTTCGCAGGATGCGGCAAGTCGTCACCATCCATGGTGGTCAAGATCATTGCCCCACCAGAGAAAATGTTTTTGATTACAAATGGTCCTTTGTAGGTAGGAGTCCATTTTCCCCTGGGATCACCTTGTGGCAGTATGATGCGTTTGATTACCAAATCCCCAACTTGATACACTTGGCGTCCGACCTTCTTGTTGAAAGCCTTGATCATCCATTTTTGATACATTTGACCATGGCAAACAGTTGTAAGTCTCTTCTCATCAATCACGTTTAGTTGATCAAGTCGAGTCTGTATCTAGTCGTCTTCATTCAGCCATGCATCCTTCATAATCCTCATAGAGGGGATCTGGACTTCGATAGGCAAGACAACCTCCATTCTGTAAACCAGAGAATAGGGTGTTGCCCTAGTTGATGTGCGAGCTGTGGTACAATACCCATGGAGAGCGAACAGTAACATCTCATGCCAGTCGTTGTATGTGACTGTCATTTTCTGTATGCTCTTTTTAATGTTCTTATTTGCAGCTTCGACAACACCATTCATCTTTGGCCGGTAAGGGGAAGAATTGTGATGTTGGATTTTGAATTGCTCGCACAAGGCGGTGATCATAGTGTTGTTGAGATTTGTACCATTGTCAGTGATGATCCTTTCTGAGATACCGTACCGAAAAATGAGATTTTTCTTGATGAACCGGGCAATAACATTCTTGGTAACAGAAGCGAATGAGGCGGCCTCAACCCACTTTGTAAAATAGTCAATGGCCACTAGGATGAAGCGGTGTCCATTGGAGGCTGTTGGCTTGATTTCCCCAATCATATCAATCCCCCACATAGCAAAGGGCCAAGTAGATGTCAAGACATTTAGAGGAACCGGCGGGACGTGCACCTTGTCATCATAAATCTGAAACTTATGGCAAGTTCGAGAGTGTTGATAGCAATCTGCTTCCATGGTAGACCAGTAATAGCCTTCCCATAGAATTTTCTTTGCCATCGCATGCCCACTGGAATGGGTTCCAAAAGTGCCTTCATGCAATTCAGCCATGATCCTTTAAGCTTCAACCTTATCTACGCACCGAAGTAACACAGAGTCATGATTGCGTTTATACAGGATGCCGTTACTAAGGAAGAACTTAGCAGATAATCTCCTTAAGAACTTCTTATCATTGACTGAAGCTCCTTCGGGATATTCTTGAGCCTCGAGATACTTCTTGACTTCTTGAAACCAAGGCTGGTCCACTACTTCTTCAGTATTAATCTCGTGACAGTGTGCTGGTTCATCCATTCGTTTGATGGTGATCTGGGGAGCCTCGTTATCCCAATTAAGTTTAAACATAGATGACATTGTGGCTAGAGTGTCTGCTAGCTGATTTTCTTCTCGCGGGAAATGCTCGAAGGTAATCTTCTCAAAATGTGGTAGCAATGTCAAAACATGTTCTTTGTAAGGGATAAGGTTTGGGTGTTTGGTGTCCCATTCCCCTTTGATCTGGCTGATAACCAAAGCTGAGTCTCTGAATACATCCAAGGATTTGATTCCCAAGTCTATGGCAGCTTTGAAACTGAAGATGCACGCTTCGTATTCCGCCATGTTGTTTGTACAATTGAAGCAAAGTCTGGCAGTAAAGGGAGTATGACACCCTTCTAGAGATATGGGTACATCACCAATACCATTGCCGAGTGCATTGGATGCTCCATCAAAGAATATGGTCCATCGGGATCCTTGTTCAGGTCCGTCATATGGCCTGAATTCTTCACAGTTGTCTAATGTCATGATGTCTTCATCCGAGAATTCGAACTTCATGGACTGGTAGTCTTCCACAACTTGGTGAGCGAAGTGATAAGCTAGTACACTGTCCTTTATAGCTTTCTGGGTAGTATACTGTATGTCGTACTCTGTTAGGATCATCTGCCATCTCGCTATTCTCCCAAAAAGAGCAGGCTTCTCGAAGATGTATTATATCAGATCCATTTTAGATATCAACAAGGTAGTATGAGTCAGCATATACTGTCTTAGCCGGCGAGTGGCCCATACCAGAGTGCAACAAGTTTTCTCGAGCAGTGAATATCTGGTTTCACAGTCGATAAACTTTTTGCTCAGGTAGTAAATAACATGCTCTTTTCGGCCAGACTCGTCATGCTGCCCCAATACACACCCCATTGTGTTTTCTAAAACAGTCAGATACATGATCAACGGTCTTCCCTCGACTGGTGGCATCAACACAAGAGGCTCTTGTAAGTATTATTTGATTTTGTCAAAAGCAATTTGGCACTTGCCATTCTATTTGAGTACCTGATCTTTCTTCAACAATTTGAAGATTGGTTCACAAGTAGCTGTCAGGTGAGAGATGAATCTGGCAATATAGTTCAAACGTCCCAAGAATCTTCTGACTTCCTTCTCAGTACGAGGAGCAGGCATCTCTTGTACTGCTTTAATTTCGGCAGGATCGACCTCGATACCTTTGTTGCTGACGACAAAGCCTAGGAGTTTACCAGATCGTACCCCAAATGTGAATTTGTTAGGATCCAACCTCAGCTTGTACTTCTTCAGTCTCTTGAACAGTTTTTGTAAGTGATCAAGATGCTCTTCCTCTGTTTGAGATCTAGCTATCATGTCGTCCATGTAGACCTCTATTTTATGATGTATCATGTCATGAAATAGAGCTACCATGGCACTCTGATAGGTTTCCCCAGCGTTCTTTAGTCCGAATGGCATCACCTTATAGAAGAAAGTGCCCCACTGCGTGACAAATACTGTTTTCTCCATGTCCTCGGGTGCCATTTTGATTTGGTTGTAACCTGAGAATCTGTCCATGAAGGAAAACACTTTGTGTTGTGCCGTATTGTCAACTAGGATATCAATGTGGGGGAGTGGAAAATCATCTTTAGGGCTCGCCCTATTAAAATCTATGTAGTCCATACACATTCATACTTTGCCATCTTTTTTGGGTACGGGAACAACATTGACAACCCATTGGGGGATAAGAGGTGATAGCCAAGAATCCAACGTTGAATTGCTTCATAACCTCTGCTTTAATCTTTTCGGACATATCCGACCTCATTCGACGAACCTTTTGCTTTACTGGCGGACAATCCTCTCTTGTAGGCAGACGATGTACCATAATATATGCATCAAGTCTTGGCATGTCTTCATACGACCAGGAAAAGACTTCGACATAATCATGTAACAACTGAATCAGATGTTCCTTGATACTGGGTTCCAGATTGGCACCCACCTTGACCTCTTTTTTGTCTTCTTCGGTACCTAGGTTAATCGTATCCACGGGTTCCTCGTGAGGCTAAATGGTTCTCTCTTCTTGTTGTAATAGTCTGGCAAGTTCCCCTGTTACTTCAGAATCTTCCTCACCTTCGTCTTTGGTTTGGTATATTAGATTCCCAGAGTTACAAAAGGCCATAACAATATCATTACCCATGGGATCCTGAATGGATGTATACCTGCATTATGAGTGTGGGTGTGTGTAAGGGTATAACTATCCTTGGAAGAAATAAAAATGAAAAAAGAAAAACAATGAGCACAAAAGTTTGTATGCGAAAACATCCATGATTCATTGATGTCATATGAAAATGAGATAATAACCCTTACAAATGGACCATTGTGCCTCGGGTAAGACACAAGGTTTTAAGAGTGCGAATTGTTTTAATATTACAGATCCAACAAAATGTAAAGACAAATTACTGTGGGATAAAAGTGATCGGGACAAAATCTCTAGCCTCCCAGTTTCTGAGCCCTCCATTGACAGGAATATCTAGTCCTCTAAGTCACAACTATCTTCGACATCTTCCACAGTGTTGACCTCACGGTTGCTGATCTTCAGGGGTGGTCCTCCGGCACAAGCACGGCGTACACCCTTATGAGAACTTGAAGTGAAACCCAATCCAAATTTGTCAGACTTATATGGGATATCCGGGAGTTGTCCCCAGATAGTGCACCCGCCCTCTTCTACCACTGCTTTGACATCCTTCAGAGATGACATCCAGAGTGGAGCCCTTGTAATCTTGGGAACAATCTTGGTTACTGCCACATCTTGCAGGACCTCTTAAAAGTGTTGAAATGGAGTTTCAATAAATTCACCATCTAATTCCATATATCTGAAGGAATTGAGATGGTTGATCATATACTCTTCTTCTCCATGAACGGTGATAATCTTCCCTTGAATCAGATATTTCAGCATTTGGTGCAACGTAGAAGTGACAGCGCCAGCATTGTGAATCCATGGTCGGCCTAGCAGGCAGGAATATGAGGGATGAATATCCATTACGTAAAAATTTGAATCAAATGTTTGTGTTCCAACTTTTATGCGAATGTCTACCTCCCCATGTACCATCCTTTTCGAGCCGTCAAAAGCTCTTACTACTATGTTACTTAGCTTTAATGTCAGTCCCTCACAGTCAAGCCTATCAAGAGCTTTTTTGGGTAATACATTCAGAGATGAGCCAGTGTCCACCAAAACATGAGCCATATTTGTGCCCCTACATTCCACTGAGACATGCAATGCCTCATTATGTTTCCTTCCCCTTGGCGTCAGATCGGCATCTGAAAAACCTAGATCATTATCTGCAATTAAGCTGGCTACGCAGTCTTGAAGCTGATCGGCAGATGTCTCCTGGGGTACATAGGCTATTTTCAGGAATTTTACCAAGGCTTTTGCATGCGCCTCGGAACATAGTAGTAATGTCAGCATAGAGATTTTAGAGGGAGTTTTCCCCAGTTGTTCAACTACATCGTAGTCGCTTCTCTTTATAATTTTTAGGATTTCCTCCATTTCTTTCTTGGAGGTCTCATGGATAGTCAATGGTTGAGCCTTCGCCCGGACAGGCTCAATCAAAATACTTTTTTCTCGAGTCTCGGTTAACTTGGCAGCAGGAGTGTCAGTAGGAATGATTACAGGGGTTGTAACGACTTTGTCAATTGGAGTATTGTTGGAGATAATTGTAGGATCGAGAACAACTTTTGGGGGAGCAACAACAGGAATGATTATGGGTCCGGATACTGCTTTTGGGGGAGCAATTTCTAGAGAAAAGATCCTACCACTTCGGGTAATTTTGTTAGTTCCTGCAATATTACTGATGTCAGAGTTGACTTTCTCGGAGCTTGAATCTTCGGCAGCTGGCCAGTCTTTCTTGATACCATGGTAATAGACATCCCCTCCATAATTCCATGGTATGGTTTTGTCTGACGCATATGGGACTGGTCCAGGCATTGTGATTATTAAAGGAGTTGCTTTCGGAACTGATGTAATTCTAACGGGTCTTTTGGTTGAGACCCTGGAAGAATTGGCGGAAATGGTAATGATAGAAACATCTTCAAAAGGGATAGGTGGAAGAGGAGTCTTTTCAAACAAAATCTCTTTGTTATCTATTAGGCACTGAACGCCTGCTTTCAACAAAGGACAGCTGGTTGGTGAGGATAAACATAAATGGCAAACTTCATCACAACATGGGAATACATCGGTATTCAACAAATTAATTTTAATAGTCAGAAGTGGGGTCATGAGTTCATCAATTGAAGTAACAAACAATCCTTCTTCAATGGCATTGTGGCCATGTCTAGGCATAGGGGAAGAAATGACATTTGGCTTTTCAGGCGCATCGAACTCAATTTCTTTTGCTTCAATAAGGTCTTGTATTTTGTTCTTTAGAGCCCAACAATTATTAGTATCGTGACCAGGACTTTCAGAGTGATATGTGCAACGGGCATTGGGATGATAATGAGGAGATGTTTTAATGGGGTTTTTTGGAGCTTCTTTCAAGGTCACCAAATTGGATCTTAGCAGATGCGGCAATACTTGAGACAGGGTCATGTTAATTCTGGTGAACTTCCTGACTGGCCTTTCCATTCATGGTTAATTATTTCTTTGCTGATCAGACGCATGCTTAGGAATTATAACAGTCCCCACCATTGGTTGACGCTCGGCCCTATCTTGGTTTCTTTGCGGATATACAACAACCACCTCTTTCTTCCCGATGAAAGGCTTCCTTACAGCTGTAGAAGAAGATGTATCTTTCTGAATCTTTCCACTCTTTACACCGGCCTCTACCCTTTCTCTGGTCAATATTAATTCAGTAAAACCTACATATGAACTTTCGATTAAATGATTAAAGAAGGGACCAGACAAGGTGCCCAAGAACATGTCTACCAATTATCTCTCAGATAGAGGGGGTTGAACTCTTCCAGCCAAGTCTCTCCATTTTTGCGCATAGTTCTTGAAACCCTCATTGGAAGCCATGGCCATACTCTGGAGTTGAGTACGGGTAGGCACAAGATCAACATTATATTGGTATTGCTTGTAGAAAGCTGCGAAAATATCTTCCCAATTGTGGATGTCGGCTCTTCCTAGTTGATAAAACCAGTCAAGTTGAGTTCCAGACAGATTGCCTTGGAAGAAGTGCACCCATAAGTCTTTATCAGCGGTATGGGGTTGAATTTTCCTCACATATGACCGGAGATGCATTTTAGGGCATGAAACTCCGTCATATTTGGTGAACGTAGGTGCTTTAAATTTTGGAGGAATCACAATCCCCGACACCAGACCCAATTCCTGAAAGTCCAAGCCAGGCACCTTTTGGATTTCCATCGTGCTCAAACGCTCATCGAGATGTCTATACTTGTCATCAGTTGGAGGGTATTGTTCTTCAGAGTAGTCTTCTTCGTCCTCTTCCTCCTCTGATTCAGACGGGACGACTGTTTCCTTTCCTTTGCCCTCCTGATTGTCTTTTTCTCCGGATGTTTTTACAAAGTTTAAGGTCCTTCTTGTCTGCCCATGAAATCTTCTTCCCATGTTTAAGACTCCAGTTACCTTCTTTGTTTTCTTTTTTCTCTCTTCAGCCAGAAAAGTCTTCAATTCTTCTTGTCCCTTGGCTAGGGTCAAGAGCAACTGCTGAAACTGTGTATTCTGAGCTTAGAGGTCTTTCATTGTTTGCTCGAGATCCATCTTACTGAAATAAACAGTAGAGAGATGAGGAGACTTGTTACAAAAAAACTATTTACGTAATGATGAATGGTATATGCATATGCAATGTTTTCAAGGATTTCAAAGATTCAAATTTGTTTTAGAAAAAAAGGAAACACACGTTATATTAATAAGTTAAAGCTTGAGTACAATAATGCCTTCTTGGCAAAACAAATACAAGCAACTCTAAGATAAAAAGGTAGTGCACATCCTCTTTGGTGCAATGTAGGCATTCAGAGTCTGCTCCTTATGAAGTAGCTCAGGGAGTTCCAAAACCTTCTTCTCGCTTGCGTTGAACTAGGCTTCGAAAGTATCTTGCTCCCCTTTGAGTTGGATCCAATCCCTTTGTAGGTCTTCAAGATATGTGGGCATGTCAGGGTGTAGAATAGTGTATGGAACATCTCCTTCCATGACAGGCTCAATGATTACCGGGAGAATAGAGGGATAAGGCATCATAAGACTCTGAGCACGAGTTCGTACCCATTTGAGGTAAGGCTCAAGAGGGGTGGAATTCTTGTGCCCCAAAGTCTTGCTATCCACCTTGTTCAACATCCTCCAAGCTCGGATAAATCTCTGGCGAAGACCTTGATCGTTGTTCTCGTAGTCAAATACCAAACCTTGAATCAACATCTCGTGTAGGTCATCCCTTCGGGTGTAACCAAACTGTCTTAAGGCTAAACAAGGGTTGTAGGTGATACCTCCTCTAATGCCAAGTAAAGGGACATTAGGGAATTCTCCACAACGGTCGACAATGATAACATTCTCTTTGGATCGAGAGTACCAATGAATATCTGAATATTTGAGCGTCATCAACCTTTGTGACGACCTTGAACCTTGCTCATTCTTTAATACAAATTGGGGAAGGTGAGAAATAAACCATCTTTCCAAGAGAGGAGTGCAACACATGAGAACACCTCTTTTCCTCATTGTGCGAGTGTGAAAAGAGTGTAGGATATCTCCTAGAAATGTAGGCACCGGGTTGTGGGATATGAAGATTTTGACGACGTTTATGTCTATAAGTTGGTCAGGATTTGGAAACAAAACCATCCCATATACGAGGAGAGCCACAATTTCCTCAAAGGCTTGCAAGTCTAAGGAATTCCAACAATTTTGGGCTTTCTCAAACAAGAACTTTTCTAGGAAACCTTTGACACCACTCCTTGTTTCCCAATGAGTTGTGATATCAAATGATTGCAAGTGTAGAGCTTGAGAAATCTTTTATGGCTTTGGGTCTCTTTCCATACCGTTGAAAGGTAGTTGATTGAGAATGGGAATCCTCAAGAGTTGGGAGAATTCTTCCAAAGTAAGCACAAGTTGATAGTCGGGAAATGTGAAGCAATAGTGTAAAGGATCAAAGAACTGAAAAAACACTTTCATCATGTCCTCATATGTGTTAGAGGTGACCAAGTTGAGTAGGCGACCATGTCTCGTGGTGAATGGAGAGTTTTCAGGAATCCTTGAAGTTAGCTCCTTAAGTTGTGGAGGGATCCTTAAAAGGTTGACTTGAATAGTTTTCCTGCGAAGTGAATCCATATACTACAAAATAAGAACAAAGATGAATCTTAAAATCCTTGAAATGGTTAGTGGATGTATATGATGTTCATGATTTTATGTACAAGTATGCATATAAAAACAAAGCAAACAAGTCCTTAGGTTTAGGCTTGCATAGAGTTTTATAGGTAAGTACCCTCTTGAAGTTTAGTTGGCTCAAACCTGTCCTAGTAATAGTAACCGGGTTCTAAGGAGCTCAATATCACTGATTTGTTTCCTTGGTTATTATTTCAGCACAAGCCTCTTTAATGGCGACCTAAATATCCCAAGAAACCAAACCTCAATGAGTGTATTATCGAGTATCTACCAACTTCGGACTGCACCAAATCCGGTCATCTCACTACATCCTAAAGGCCAAGTTGGTCAAGTAAAGGCTCTAAAAGTTCATTAGTGCTTTATGACATCACTCAGCGGCCCCGTATTCTCTTTGATTAACACAAAGGCTACCGGGACCCACAAATATTTTGCAGCAATGTAGCTATTGCTTAGACCATGTCGGTATACCCCGCACAGTTTCAACAATGTATTGCTACTTACCTATAATGTATCCCAAATCCGGGTAGAGGATTCAAACCCAAACAAAGAACCATAATGTAAAGCATACAATTCAAACAATGTAAGCAAATAAATGTGATCTAATCCCTAAGGTAACCCTACTTTTAGAATTTTCCCCAACAGAGTCGCCAGTTCTGTGATACGGTGGGAGAACTGACTTGAGGGTTTTGCATTTGATCGCAAATGTTGCGGTTAGCAAGAGTCACTACCGACTTTTCTTTTATCCAAAAGGAAAGGTGAAAAAGCACAGGAAATACCTTTGAGATTGTTTCTTGAGTTCCGGGGGTAGATTATGAAAAGGGAAGGTATTAGCACCCTTTTCATCAATGGTTTTCCACGGGCTCTTAGTTACTTGCAAGATCACTTGCTTTTGTTTGAAATTGTGCTTTGTGTGGTTTTTGAAAGTATTTTTTAAAGAGGCCATTGTTTAGGCAATCTTTGTAATCATTCTTGTTCGTCAGAATGTATACAAAGATGTTTGATCTTTTGAAAATGTTTTCAAGTTTTGTAAGATGTTTGAAGGTGTAAGTGATTGTTTTGAAAATAGCAAGGATGTTTGTTTTGAAATGGAGCAAGTAATTAGAAGCAATCTACCTACTCAAATGTCTTTCTTGTTCATTTTCTTTTCCTTTGACATTGTTGTCTTACCATTGATTTGGTAAGCAACCCTATCTTTGGATGTTAATGGGATGGGCGTGGGTCATCGTATAACCATGATTAGCAATGTTTGAAAGGC
The DNA here is from genome assembly GCA_948472305.1 of Vicia faba. NCBI lineage: Eukaryota > Viridiplantae > Streptophyta > Magnoliopsida > Fabales > Fabaceae > Vicia > Vicia faba. The sequence continues at coordinate 1,310,876,946 of OX451735.1, forward strand.
ATCTTAGCATTATTTTTGAGGGACTAAGATCATTTTGTAAGGCAACTTTGAATAGCGTCATCGAGGGACTATGATCTTGTATTTGTTTGTTTTTGCTAAGATACCTCACATGCATAATATGACAACTTTGTAAGGCAACCAAGTGGATTTTACCCTAGGGGTGTTTGTGTGCAAGTGTGTTATTTTCATGCTTGTTTTTGTCTTGGATTAGGGTTTTTCTATTTGATTGATTTTATTCTTTCCATACAAACCCTAATTACTAGCATATTATGTAAAAGCGATAAATTGCAAGATTTAAAGTTACTATGCTATTACAACATTTATGGGAGGGGGTATACAATTAATGAATGGGGATTGCAATAATATAAACCTAATTAATCTATTACAACCAAATTGAATTTGTACAAGAATTTGAATAAATAATATACAAGATGAATATGCAAGAATTGTAAATGCAAAGAAAAAGATTTTTTTTTGTTTGGTTTCTTAAGGAAAAGGGTTTTGATTTTAACCTAATTAAATAAAGAAAATAATTAGTCAAGTTTAAATTCATTAAGAAAAAGATTCTTGAATAAAACCCTAATTCTTCTTAATTGATTAAAAGAAATGAAGTTTATAAGAAAAGTATTTTTTTTATTTTGTCTTTTTGAAAAATAAATTATAGTGTTATAAAATATTCTTTAGTCTTTTTGGTATTAAAAAATATATTTTAATTAGTATAAAATAAATAATATTTTAGTTTTAATTAAATTTACAAGATAATTAGTGAAAATAAATAAAGCGTGGTAAAAATAAAATATATTTTTGTGAAAAAATAAATAAACTAAGTTAAAATATAACTCTACTATTTTTTTGTATTTTTATGATATTCAATATTAAGAAAAATATATTTAAGAAAATAAAATGAGAATAAAATGAAAAATAAAATAATAATGGGCCAGGGGTGTCACAAGTAAACAGGGGAGTATGCCAACAAAAAATAAAAAAATGCAAGGCCCAAAGGGCCCAGCGCCTGCAAAAAAAGTTTTAGGAAATCAAAAAATGGAAAAAATGCAAAAGGGGGGGTTCACACAGGTTCGAACCTTCGCCCTTTAGGTAACACATGACTTAGTATGCGCGCGCTTGCCACTGGGGTGGCTGTTTCATCCGGTCATATAATCAAAGCATAAATATATATTAGAAACATATTTCTGAAGGCAACTTCATCTTCAACCTCGCGCCTAGCCGGACCACCTGTATCTTCCTCATTTCTCCACAAATATGGAAAGTTCAAACATGAAAGTTGTGGTGTTTCTTCCCACGAATTCAACCATATAACTTATGTAAACTAAAAGTCAAAGATAAAATCTAATTTTGCTGTCCATAAATTGAAACCTAATTTTCTCAGAAATTTCAAATGCAAAATTCTCTATACACATTCAATATAAATGGGAACTATGAACATGGTCAACTTTAGAGCAAAGATATCTACATTTTGTTTTCACAAATCAGGATGAAATGATGCTTGTATGAAGAGATAGAAGTTTGAGTTTTTACCTCTTGCAGCTGGAGTCATGAATGGAGTTTGGGCAACTTTTGAGTTGGCTTGAGGATCTGTTTAGCTTGCCTGGACCTCCCTGAATGTATTCCAACTCTTACTTTGCCTTGAAAGTCCCTGAATATCTCTACTCAAGTCAACCTGCAAGCTTGATATTTGAAAATGGTGGATAGTGATGGAGGAGTTACAGTGAGGAAACAAGGGTATGGATTGCTTTGGTATGATGTATAGAAAGTGTCTAAGTGATTAGTTTTCGAAACGCACGAGTGGAATTGAAGATGATGAGTTTTGGTTCAAAACTGTGTGTTAATGGTGTTCTTGAACAGGTTTATGGTTTTTGAGTGTTAGAGGTAGTTTAAGGGCACTAGCATTCGTGTGTCAACTTGAAAATAGTGTGTATACTTGTAAGAAAGAGGTTTTGAGGCTTGTCATAACTCAGAATTTGAAAACTCACATGTTATGGCTTGGTTCCTTGTTTTTGAAGCAAAGTTGACAAGCATGGTTTCAATGTAAGGTACAAAGCTTGTAGGGTGGCTGAAAACTTTAAACACACTTGTTCTGATTGTGTAGAGCGTGTTTGTGCAAAAATAACAAATGCAAGGCTCAATGCAAGATGACTTTGCATAAAGCTTGCTTTTCTAAAATGGCAATGTTGCCTTTCTTCCCAAAATGGAATTATACTTGTACAATGCATTGAATGCTTGGATTAAAGCTTCCAACAGCTGTGAAAACATTTAATTATGGAGTGCAAGTCAAGTTAGAAGTCTGCAAAGTGAGATTTGTACAACATGCTTGAAGATTGGACCAAGTGTTCTTCATAAAATGGCTTGTAATCCAAGTGACAAAACACCAACTTCATCTCTTTGATTCTCCTTACTCAAGAATGATCTCAGGGAGTTATTGGACATTTTGGAAAGATTGCAATATTCTCTATAACTCATATTTGAATTGGTTTTGAAGATTTCCCTTGGAACTATGTGAAAAAGTATCGTGAAGTTAGGTCAAAAATCTGCCTAACTTGGGCAAAATTTAACTAAGTCCTTTTTAGTTCATGAGCATGTATTCACAAAATTATAACTTGAGATCCAAGCACTTTTAGGAGAAGTTGTGTGAAGAAAAGTTGTATATTTCATTGAGATCTACATCTTTCTTGTTGGAAGTTTCCTTTGAATCATCTTGCATCATAATGAAAAAATTACTCAAACTAATGAAAAAATAAGAAATTTTCAACACTTAGAAAAATTTCTAAGTTTAGAAATTTTGACTTTTCAAAATGAAATCTTGATTTCTTGATTTCTTGATGAATAAGTTTCATATTTTGACATGTTTGGATGGATTATGATCTTTGGCACTTGAATTTGACCAAAAAGTCAAAGTTTGACTTTTCAGTATACAGTTGACTTTTGATCAGTTGACTGCAAAATCCATCTGTCAACCCAATGGATTTTTTATTTTTTGAATCATGTCATTAGGTAAAAATGATATAATTGGACTCTTGAGATCATTCCTTAAACCAATTGATCATTTGTTAGGTAAAAAATCAGAAATTGCCCTTTCCCAGTCAAAACCCTAATTTTGACCATTTTGCCCTTCTGGAGATTTAATCAAATTTCTATAGGAATTGTGGTCCAAACTTGATAAAATGATACATATGGGTTTAAAATGTTGATGTGGATAAAAAATTATGAAGTTTGACTGTAAATTGGCCATGGTTGACTTTTTCCCCCAATACAACTGATTTTTAGGTCTACTGTTCAATTGACTGATCAAAAGTGTGATCCAAGGCTTCAAACTTGACATGAGTGATCTTGGGGGTCCATAATAGTCCATGAAAGTCATATGAAGCATTGATAGTCCAAAAATCCTTGTGCAAACTCAAACCCTAATTTTGGTCATCAGTGCCTAAGGAGGTGTCTTGAGCTGATCAAACCCTAGTGCAGTCTTGAACCCAAAGAGATCTTGTGAGTAAATTCTTGATAAGTGAGAGGGTAAATTTTGAGGTACAACAATCAGCTACTGCAGACTCCTTCAAAAATATTTATCTTGGCTTTATTGATGAACTCCTCTGCTCATAGAGAATCTCTGATGAGGGTATTGGACCAAGGTTTTATGGTAAGTGACATGCCTATAGACCAATTCAGCAGTGTAGTAGGGAACATTACATCATGTAATAACCTGAGTTTCTGCAACGATGGATTGTCAGATGAAGGAAGGAATCACAACCTGGCCATCCACATCTCTATGAACTGCAAGAATGATTCATTATCTAATGTGCTGATTGATAATGGATCCGCATTGAACGTTATACCGAGGAGTAAGCTTATGAAGTTAAAATATCAAGGAACTCCCATGCACCCAATTGGCACTATTGTGAAAGCGTTTGATGGATCAAGGAAATCTGTTATTGGTAAAGTGGACTTGCCTATTCATATAGGCCCACATTTGTTTCAGATTACTTTCCATGTCATGGATATTGTACCCGCTTATAGCTATTTGCTGGGACGACCGTGGATACATGAGGCAGGGGATGTCACTTCGACTTTACACCAGAAGCTGAAGTTTATATGTGAAGGAAAAGTGGTAATTATAAATGGAGAATAAGCATTATTAATATCTCATTTGTCCTCTTTCAGCATTGTGGAGGCGGATGAAGCTGCTGTTGGAACCCAGTTCCAAGCCTTATCCATTGATAACATAAGAGGAAATGAGAATTCCATGGTTTCCCTTAAGGATACGCAACAAGTTGTGCATAAGGGTGATAGTGAGGTATGGGGACAGATTGTGGATCCACCTGTAAACAAGAACAGAGCTGGCTTGAGGTTCTCTTTGAAGAATGATAAAGGTAAGAGCATGAAGCCAAAGTCTATTACAGGCAAGTATCAAGACATCTTCCATAGCGGGGGTTATCTTCATCCAACTGTCTCCAGGATTAATGCCATCGTGGAAGATGAGGCAGAGCCGGAAATGCCAAATTACGTGACGCACGAAGTTTGGGTTGAGAATTGGATCACCATTGACGTTCCCTCTTGCATACATGTTTCAAAGTAATTTGTCTTGTTAATTTTTTTGAAAAGCTTTCGCTATGCCTAAGGTGGAAGTATTAATACTGTATGGGCTTATCTGTTTGCTGTGACTTTTAAAATCAATAATAAAAGTTATCTTTGTTCCCCAAATTGTGTCTTTATTTTCTTCTTTTTCTTTGAAAATGGTAATCAGAAAAAACCTTTCAAAATAAATAATAACTGAAATTCAATCTGCATGATCACTTGTTATATGTTTCAGTTTCTAAAAACAATCATAAATCATATGTGCAGATTAATCAAAAAACCCGTTGAATATCCTGTGTATGGGGCCGAAGAAGAAGACTATGATGAGATTCCAGAAGAGGTCCCACGGTTGCTTGAGCGCGGGGAAAATGCCACTCAGCCATATAAAGAGCCATTGGAAGTAATCAATTTGGGTTCAGAAGAAGATCTGAAAGAAGTCAAGATTGGAGCAATGTTGCATCCTGATGTGAAGAGCAAGTTGATTGGGTTATTGAAAGAGTATGTGGATATTTTTGCTTGGTCTTATCAAGATAGGTCTGGTCTAGATACAGATATTGTAGAGCATCATTTGCCGTTGAAGCCAAAGTGTCCGCCAATCAAACAGAAGTTGTGAAGAACTCACCCGGATATGGCAGTGAAGATCAAGGAGGATGTTCTAAAGCATATTAATTTCTGTTTTCTTGTGACATCAACGTACCCTCAATGGATTACCAATATCGTCCCAGTACCGAAAAAAGACAGAAAAGTTCGCATGTGCGTAGATTACAGAGATCTAAATAAAGCTAGTCCAAAAGATGATTTTCCATTGCCACACATTGACATGTTAGCGGATAACACAACAAAATTCAAAGTATTCTCGTTCATGGAAGGATTTTTCGGGTATAATCAAATAAGAATGGCTCCAGAGGACATGGAAAAAACAACGTTTATCACACCCTGGGGAACATTCTGTTACAGAGTGATGCCCTTCGGGTTGAAGAACGCTGGTGCAATGTACCAGAGGGTTATGACAACCCTACTCCATGATCTGATACACAAGGAAATCGAGGTATATGTTGATGATATGATTGCTAAATCCCAGACTGAAGAAGGGCATGTAGAAGATTTGTTGAAGTTGTTTCAGCGTTTGAGGAAGTATCGTCTCCGCTTGAATCCAAATAAATGTACCTTCGATGTTCGATTAGGGAAATTGTTGGGTTTCATTGTTAGCCAGAAAGGAATTAAAGTTGACCCTGACAAAGTCAAAGCAATTCAAGAGATGCCAGGGCCGAGAACTGAAAAGCAAGTCAGAGGATTCCTCAGGCGTTTAAATTATATTTCCAGATTCATTTCTCACATGACTGAAACGTGTGAACCGATATTTAAGTTGTTAAAGAAAGATTAAGGTTGTGTGTGGATAGATGACTGCCAAAGGGAATTTGAGAGTATTAAATAATATCTGCTTGAACCTCCTATCTTGCTCCCTCCTGTTAAAGGAAGACCGTTGATTATGTATCTGACAGTGTTAAGATAAATCCATGGGTTATATTTTGGGACAACAAGATGAAATGGGTAAGAAAGAGTATTCCATTTATTATCTCAGTAAAAAGTTTACTGATTGTGAGTCGCAGTATTCCATGCTGGAAAAGACATGTTGTGCTCTGGCGTGGGAGGAAAAACGTTTGCAGCAGTATATGTTGAATCACACTACTTGGTTGATCTCCAAAATAGATCCAATCAAGTACATTTTTAAAAAGCCTTCTCTTACTGGGAGAATTTCCCGCTGGCAGATGCTGTTATCTGAATATGACATCGAATACCGCACTCAAAAAGCTATTAAAAGCAGCATGATGGCAAATTATCTTACTCACCAACCAGTTGATGATCATCAGTCTGTGAAGTATGATTTTCCTGATGAGGATGTGATGTTTCTGAAAGTGAAAGATTGTGATGAACCGTTGCCTGAGGAAGGTCCTGATCCTGGATCTCATTGGAGTATGATATTTGATGGAGCTGTGAATGCTTATGGTAAAGGAATTGGTGTTGTGATTGTCACTCCACATGGATCGCACATTCCTTTTACTGCAAGGTTGACATTTGATTGTACTAATAATATGGCAGAATATGAGGCTTGCATCATGGGTCTCGAAGAAGCTATTGATCTCAGAATTAAAATTCTATATGTTTATGGTGATTCAGCTTTGGTAATAAATCAGATTAAAGGAGAGTGGGATACTCGTCACCACGGCTTGATCCCTTATAAATATTATGCTAGAAGATTGTTACCCTTCTTTAATAAAGTTGAATTACATCATATTCCTAGAGATAAAAATCAAATGGCGGATGCTCTGGAAACTCTGGCTTCTATGTATCAAATGAATAATTGGAATGATATACCTCGAATTATGGTTCGGCGACTGAATAGACTCGCTCATGTGTTTACAACAGAAGAGGTAGCAGATGAGAAACCTTGGTATTATGATATCAAGCATTTTCTCCAAACTCAGGAATACCCGATTGGTGCATCGAATAAAGATAGAAAGACATTGAGAAGATTGGTTGGCAGCTTCTTCCTCAGTGAAAATGTGTTGTACAAGAGAAATTATGACACGGTCTTGCTCAGATGCATGGATAGACACGAAGCGGACATGTTGATGCATGAGGTTCATGAAGGCTCATTTGGCACACATGCCAATGGACATTCGATGGCTAAAAAGATGCTAAGGGCAGGTTACTATTGGCAGACAATGGAATATGACTGTTACAAATTTGCAAAGAAGTGTTATAAATTCCATATTTATGCGGATAAGGTTTATGTGCCTCTGACACTTCTCAATCTGATCTCTTTCCCGTGGCCTTTCTCTATGTGGGGGTATTGACATGATTGGGATGATAGAACCCAAAGCTTCGAATGGACATCGTTTCATTTTGGTAGCAATTGATTACTTCACCAAATGGGTGGAAGCTGCTTCATATGTTAACGTCACCAAGCAGGTGGTTATGCGTTTCATTAAGAATAATCTCATATGTCGGTATGGTGTGCCGAGCAGAATTATCACTGATAATGGCTCGAATCTGAACAACAAGATGATGACATAACTTTGTGAGGAATTCAAGATTGTGCATCATAATTCATCTCCGTACAGGCCAAAGATAAATGGGGCTGTTGAAGCTGCTAATAAGAATATCAAGAAGATCATCCAGAAGATGGTTGTTACTTATAAGGATTGGCATGAAATGCTCCCTTTTGCTTTGCATGGCTATCAGATATTTGTCCGCACTTCAACAGGAGCAACCATGTTCTCCCTTGTGTATGGAATGGAAGCGATACTCCCAATTGAGGTTGAGATTCCCTCTTTGCGTGTGATAATGGAAACCAAGTTGTCAGAGGCTGAATGGGTCCAGAACAGGTTCAACCAATTGAATTTGATTGAAGAGAAGAGAATGACGACTTTGTGTCATGGGCAGTTATATCAGAAGAGAATGAAGAAAGCTTTTGATAAGAAGGTTAAAACTCGCGAATTCAGAGAAGGCGACCTCGTGCTCAGGAAGATCATGTCTTTTAACGCTAATTCTAGGGGCAAGTGGACTCCCAATTTTGAAGGCCCATATGTTGTCAAGAAAGCCTTCTTTGGCGGTGCATCAATTCTTGAAACTATGGATGGCGAGGAATTCCCACATCCCATGAATGCTGATGCAGTCATGAAATACTTTGCCTAAAGAAATAAAAGAACAACTCGCTAAGTTGAAAACCCGAAAGGGTGGCTTAGGCAAAAAAGAGCGTCTCGGGAGGCCGAAAACCCGAAAGGGCAGTCTAGGCAAAAATTAGAGACATAAACAGAATAAAATTTCCTGCTAAGTTGAAAACCCGCAAGGGAAGCTTAAGCAAAAATTAGGGACTTTTTTGGCAAGTAACTACATCAGACAAGAATTGATCGTTGAAGCAACAATCTTCTTGAATCCTTACCATACTTCAATGGAAGCAGCTGCTCGGGATTTCAAAAGTTGTTAGAGGGGATAATGGTCATTGTATCTCAATGTATCTTTTCCATTATATATTACCATTTTCCAAACTTTTTAATCATCCATGGAGTCTCGCCATTCGAAGACTACCATTCTATTAATGAAATTTGAGCTTTTACCCAATTATTTGTAGTTCTTATTTTATTATCTTTCAAAGGCTCCATTTATTATTGATAATAATTTTCAAAGCGAAAAGATTAAATAATAATATTGATCTTCAAAAAGAATTTACAATTTGCTTTTACTTTGAAATTTGTGATGCAAGAGAAAAACAAAAGTGGTGATCCCAGGAATGGACGAACTCCAATTGTTTTGAGAAGTTTTGTTGCCCGGGAAAGATTTTCTCAGGATGTTTTCTCCATTTTGGGTTTGTGACTCCAGTGTCCCTAGTCAAGTTTTGATTCATTTTTCTTCTTTTTTGAGTTTGCATGATATGAAGACTCAATCCAAGATTTCTCCAGTGAAGGTTTCAATTGTTTGATAGAAGTTCTTTCTTCCCAGAGAAGTTGGTACAATAATTACTCTCGAAGAACATGTGTCTCCGGTTTCTCTAGTGAAGAACGTATATTGGTTTTCCCTTTGAGAATGTGGTGTTGACCTCCCTAATGGAGTCACCACAAAATCCCCAGTTAATGTCTCGATGATGGGGCATCATATGCTTTAGAGAAGTTTGTATGTTTTTTCTCCTTCAAAATGGGCCTGAGTTCCCCAATGAATGTTTTGATGATTTGGTGTCCATATGCTTTACTTGAAATTGATTTTGTAATCCCCAATATAAGCTTTACATTTGAAAATATTTGTTTCCCCGTTGAAGTCTGAGTGTTATTCCCTGGTAAAGCATGAGGAAGTATGTTATATCTCTGTATCTGTACTATTTTGTCGCTATGTATTATTTACTTCCAGATTACATTTCTCCCCAGTGAAGTTAAGCCATGCAACAGGATTTTGTTTCCTCAGTTGGCGCTTACTTTTTCTTATGGAATTTTCATCTTGGATACGATTTAGCCGAGGGTTGTTTGTGCCCGAGTTGGTTTTGCCTGGTTAGTCCCAATGTTATATGTCTGTTTTGTCAGCATATGCACGATAGCAGTCTTACATTCATACATACATCATGCATAGTTAAAATTTGGAAAATCATTGCTCATTCACATTCGTTATTATTTTGTGGATGTATTGCCCTGTTTTGCAGAGTTGTGTTGTCCTCTCTCCAATAGAGTGTCAGTCATAAGCATAAATGTATGTTCTTTCAAATTCCCCATTGAATTATCCCTCGTGGAAGATTTTTTTTGCTTTAGCCTTCCTGCATAGCTCCTCAACTGGATGATTTGGGTTTCCCTCTTGAGTTCATTTCTCATAGAATGTATTTTGGTAGACTATTTTACTCCAGTTTACTTTTGGATCGAATCTTTGTTTTCCAGCAATATTGTTACTCTGGACGTCTGAAAGCTTTAAGTTTTGGTTTGAGGATGTGCATTTATTTTGCACAAGAAGACCTTTATCTCCTCAACAGTAATATATTGAAATTTCCCCAGGAAGTCATATTGCGTTCCCCGGAAATCATTTTTACAATCCTTCCTATAACAACAAGTAACAGGTCTCTTTATTTGAGCAACTTGTACTTCCCTATAAAAGTCAACGTAACTTTTTTTTGATATCTTCTCTATGAGTGGGTAGTTTGCAGTCTATTGTCAAATTATACCAGTGGATGATAAGACTTTCAATATTGCAGAGACAATTCATTGTGAAATCTTTGCAAGTGGTAGTCTCTTTATTTGAGACAACATATATATTACCCTTTCTAGGCAGAATGCCTTGGTGAAAGAAGAAGTTGAGACCCGATCTAGGTGAAACGCCGAGATTTAAAAAAAAACATGTTATCTTTTTGCTACCTTCAGTGAATGTTAGTAGTTCATCATCAGCGAACGATGATGTTATGATATATTCTCTTTCTACCTTCAGGGAAAGTTGGTAGGTCACCTTTAGTGAAAGTTGGTGCTCTTTATCTTTTTGCTACCCTCAATGAATGTTGGTAGTTCATCGTCAGTGAATGGCAATGCTATGATATACTCTCTTTCTCTCTTCAGTGAAAGTTGGTAGGTCACCTTTAGTGAATGTTGGTGCTTTTTATCTTTTTTCTACCCTTAGTGAATGTTGGTAGTTCATCGTTAGTGAACGACGATGCTATGATATACTCTCTTTCTACCTTCAGTGAAAGTTGGTAGGTCACCATTAGTGAAATTTGGTGCTTGTTATCTTTTTTCTACCCTTAGTGAACGTTGGTAGTTCATCGTCTGTGAACAGAGATGCTATGGTATACTATTTTTCTACCTTCAGTGAAAGTTGGTAGGTCTCCTTCAGTGAAAGTTGGTGCTTGTTATCTTTTTGCTACCCTCAGTGAACGTTGGTAGTTCATCGTCAGTGAATGGCGATGCTATGATATACTCTCTTTCTACCTTCAGAGAAAGTTGGTAGGTCACCTTCAGTGAAAGTTAGTTCTTGTTATCTTTTTTCTACCCTTAGTGAACGTTGGTAGTTCATCGTCAGTGAACGACGGTGCTATGATATATTCTCTTTCTACATTCAGTGAAAGTTGGTAGGTCACCTTCAGTGAAAGTTGGTGCTTGTTATCTTTTTGCTACCCTGAGTAAACGTTGGTAGTTCATTGTCAGTGAACGGCGGTGCTATGATATATTCTCTTTCTACCTTCAGTGAAATTTCGTAGGTCACCTTCAGTGAAAGTTGGTGGTTCATCGTCAGTGAACGTTGATGATTTTTCTTTTCTCTGCCTTCAGTGAACGTTGGTAGCTCACCGTCAGTAAAAGTTGGTGTTGTTATTTCTTTCCTCTTTCTACCTTCAGTGAAAGTTGGTAGGTCATCTTCAGTGAAAGTTGGTGTATCCTTTAACTTTCTATCATCCTCTATAAGTCAGGTCTTTTGATCCAAGAATGATTTATTTTCCTGGTCGGGTTTCTATTTTGTTTCTTTATTTCCTTTATTACATCTCCAGTGGTGTTTTGTGTGTCTTTGATTTTTTTCATGCACATTCATGCTCATAAGAATTTCATGGTATCTTAGGGCCAAAAATAGGGTTGGTTTTATATTTAAGTATCTTCGATCGCGTCGACACGAAGATTTTTAACCTTTACATCTCCGGATAGAAGAAACTTAAATAAGGGCAGCTGTTGTACCCCAATTTTTGCCCCTAATATCCCTTCATCATACCATATTAATTCAATCATAACAAGATAACATTAGGGCTTTTGGTTCTCCTCCCTATCTTTAGCTTTGCTCTTTGAGGAATCACCAAGCACCTTGACTTGTTTTTCTTTTGTGATCATGCATGTTTTGTTTTGACTTTCCTTTGGATTAATAAAATGCAATGTTGGGTTGTCTTACTTGTTAATAATGTAGGTAAAGGAAATGTGGCTTAGCAAGTTGATCCATGGGTTCATGAGTTTATTTTCATGCCCTAGTCAATAAAGTTTGAGAAATTCAAACCTCACCATTGAAGTAGTTTTGGAAGAAATGGCATGGTAAGGTTTATTTTGGTTGACCACATTTCAAAGTTATCAAGATTGATTCAAAAGTACAAGGGGTTGATTGAAGAAGTTGTCATGGTTGGACAAGGCCTTGTTCCTATTGGTCACAAGTGCATATTTTTCCCAATTATCAAGAAATGGAAGTGGTTTTGGTTTCTATGATTTATCATTATCATCCTCGACAACTTCTATCTACAAAGAAAGAGTGTTGGTACAAGAAGGTTGTTTAAAATTGTCAAGGTTCCTCAAAGCATTTTCTTGATCTAGGAGCTAGGGTTTTGAACTTCAAAGAAGTATATCTTGCTCATATTTTGGTATTTTTGAGTGATTCTAAAGACATACTTCTCTTCAAATGGTTATTAATAAATCACTTCAAAAGTTTCAAGGATTTTTCATGTGGAAGAAACTTGATGATGAAGAAAGATTACAAGTCCTCCAGATGAACCCCCAATTTCTCATGTGTGACTTCAAATGATCATAACTTGGTTAATTTTTATCAACTTGAGCCCACTATTTTTCCATAATGATCTTGAGGATGTGAACTTTATTCCTTCTTTCATGTGAAAAGGGAGAAAATGGATGTAAGATGCCTTAAGGATAAAAAAGATTATAGGTCATTTCATGATTTTTGGCCAACTTCAACAATTCATAACTCTCTCAATATTTGGAGATTTTGAATGGTTCAGGTTTCAAAATGTCATACAAGATGTCTATTTCATGCCATATTTTTTGGTCAAGAGCAAATTCTAAGTGGAAGGCCATGTTTGGATGAAAAATATTATAGGTAACTTTTGAAGAAAAATTTGAAATATTTCTAAGTATGGAAAGTCAACCCTTTTTTCCCCAACTTTGACTCAATGCAACTTTCAGCTCAAGCATCCATTTAACTCCATTCTTTTTCCATTGCAAAGCTTGTGACCTCAGCTTTCTAAAGCATAAAGAATCATTCCTCAAGACCCCTTGAGTTGAGAATGCCATTAATTTGAACTTGGTAACTTGGAACTGAAGTTTCTTCAAAAGTCAGAATTTGAAATCATTGGTTTAGCTTCCAAACACTTTGTTTCTGCGCGTTTTTCCAGAAGTGATTAGAACAACAAAATGTGCATTTTGGATGAGTTTTGATCAAATTAGAAGTCACACTTTTCTTGTTTGCAACTTCACACGATTACCCTCCAAACTTCATCATTTCACACGCTTGGACATTCCATTTGATTCCCTATAAATAGAGGGTCATCCCTCATTCATTTTCTTAAGCTTGGATAGCCAGAATCACCCTTCCAAACTTGTTCCATAACTCAAATTTCTGCAACTTCGAAACCTGTGTTCAAGCCTTTTTCAATCCAATTTTTTAATCAATTTACCTCCCTTCATCTTTGTTCCTTCATATTTTTTCAAGCGTCCTTCCCTGACAGCTTCTTCTAGCGAACACCCATACTTACCATCTCTGAGAAATCACTTGGCACACTAGTAACCATTCTTTCATAATAAAATGATATGAGGGTTTTTAGGAAGACCTTGGTCATTTCTTCCTCTCCCATGGGGGGTACCACATGGGCAACAACCTCGCGCCAACGCTGCACATAATACTTAAACAATCCTTATCATTCTGAGCCATTGATCTCAATTGGTCACGATTAGGTCCCATAAACATGTTGTACTTATACTTCTTAATAAAAGATTCTCCCAAATCATTGAAGGTGCATATGTTGCTACTGTCCAATCCCATATACCATTTCAAAGAAAAACCAGTTAAACTATCCTGGAAGAAATGAATAAGAAAGCGCTGGTTATCAGTATGAGTGGACATCCTTCTGATATACATCACCAGGTGATCACAGGGACAAGAGTTTCCCTTGTTATTTTCAAATTTTGGCACCCTAAACTTTGCTGGCACTTTTACATTAGGAACTAAGCAGAGGTCACTGAAATTCTATCTAAATAACTCTTTCCCTCTGAGAGCTTTCGCTTCTTTTTGTATTTCATTGAACTGATCCTGAAAATAATCCAATTGGTCATAGAAGCCCAAACTTTTTCTTGGTGGAGGAGCGAGATGATAAATTTCATCATTAGTAACAGGCATATAATTCAATGTAGGAGGCACAACATAACGAATCTCATTTTTAGCAATAGGAGTAGCATGCACCACGGGACGTGCAGAAATACTAGTAGTTTTAGTAAACTGAGCAACTTGAGCATCAGGATTGTAACCTTCTGGCATGAAATTCTCAAGAATTACCCACGGGTAACCTTGAGGCAAACGGTATTGAGCAGCAATAACTGGAGTGACATAAATGGGAACCAGCGAAACCTCGGAAATAACAGTTGTTTCTTATGGTTGAGTAGCATAAGGAGATGGAGGAGGGGGTGGTGGTTGATTTTGAGAAACCATCAACGATTACACTAAAGCATCCAGATTGGTCATACCAGCCCTCAAAGCAGTAACTTCTTTGTGCAGCTCGCGATTCTCTTGTTCAAGATTCTCCATTTTCTTCCTAGAATTAGCTCGAGTGTTATAGCAATGAGACAACTTGCTGACTGAACGAAGTAGAGAAACACAATAAGACACATGGGTATGAACAAAAATGCAAAAATAAGTGGAAAATGATGCATGATATGCAATTCATATGATTTATTTATTATTATTATTATTTTTTCAAGGAACTCAAAGAATTATAGACAATTGCAAATATTAAAGTACTAACACATTTGGAAATACTAAAAAATTTCATTCTAATAACTTGAAATGGATTACAACTTTTAGTACAAGTCTCAATAATCCTATGTACACGAGAATGAAGATAGAATCTAAAATCCTAAGTAGCCAAAACTGATGAATACCTCTCCACACACTGATGCTTTCCCACGAGTCTTGCAATCTGAGCCTTCAAATGCTTGTTATCTTCTGCATACTTGTGAGCGACTTCTTCCCAACCACCGGGATCAGAAGACAAGTGACTGGGACCTGGATGAGCTCTAGAGGAAAATAAATCCTCTTGCTTCTCCATCATCTCCATAACACGACTCTTAAGAATCTCGATCAAGTCATCCTTCTCTTTCAATTCTGTTGAATAGGACACCTCCAAAGTTTGATGCTTGTTATTCCATGCTTCCTTCTCTTGTTGCATCCTAACCAGGGCAAGTTGAAGTTCTTCCACATAATCTAAGAGAGGAGGATTAGTCCTCATAAACATATCAGGTATAGGTTCTTCACGAGAATATAGTATCTTTAACTGAATTTCCCTTGCTTGTACCCAATGGAGATGAGGCTCCCAGGAAACAACTCCTCTTGGTCCCAAATATTTTCTACTCTTCCTATGGATATGGCACAATGTCTTCTCAATATATTTCTTAGCTTCCTTATGATCTTATCCTTATTTGGGAAAGAAACCACTCAGATGAATACTACTTGGCTTGTCTCTCATTGGATATCCAAGTTGACGATGCACAAGAACGAAATTGTAGTTAATTCCTCCTTTTGTACCAAGAAGAGGAACATTGGGTAAACGACCACAACTATCAATAATCTATGTATCATAATAAGCCTGATGATACCAAACAATGTCAGAATAAGTGAGAGCCATAATCTTCAGGGCCCAACGAGGTTTCTTCTTGATATCTTGGTACAAGAAGTTGGTTCAAAATTGTCAAGGTTCCTCAAAGCATTTTCTTGATCTAGGAGCCAGGGTTTTGAACTTCAAAGAAGTATATCTTTCTCACCTTTTGGTATTTTTGAGTTATTCCAAATACATACTTATTTTCAAAGGGTTATTAACAAATCACTTCAAAAGTTTCAAGGAGTTTTCATGTGGAAGAAACTTGATGATGAAGAAAGATTACAAGTCCTCTAGATGAACCCCCAATTTCTCATGTGTGACTTCAAATGATCATAACATGGTCAATTTTTATCACTTTGAGACACTATTTTTCCATAATGATCTTGAGGATGTGAACTTTATTCCTTCTTTTATGTGCAAAGTGAGAAAATAGATGTAAGATGCCTTAAGGGTAAAAAAGATTATAGGTCATTTCATGATTTTTTTGCCAACTTCAACAATTCACAACTCTCTCAATTTTTGGATATTTTGAATGTTTCAAGTTTAAAAATGTCACTAAAGAGGTCTATTTCATGCCATATTTTTTGGTCAAGAGAAAATTCCAAGTGGAAGGCCATGTTTGGATGCAAAACATTATAGGTCACTTTTGAAGAAAAATTTGAAATATTTCTAAGTACCGAAAGTCAACCCTTTTTCCCCCAACTTTGACTCAATGCAACTTTCATCTCAAACATCCATTTAACTCCATTATTTTTCCATTGCAAAGCTTGTAACCTCATCTTTCTAAAGCATCAAGAATCATGCCCTAAGACCCCTTGAGCTAAGAATGCCATTGATTTGAACTTGGTAACTTAGAACTAAAGTTTCTTCAAAAGTCAGAATTTGAAGTCATTGGTTTAGCTTCTAAACACTTTGTTTCTGCGTGTTTTTCCAGAAGTGATTAGCACAACAAAACGTGCATTTTGGATGAGTTTTGATCAAATTAGAAGTCACACTTTTCTTGTTTACAACTTTACACGATTTCCCTCTAAACTTCATCATTTCACACGCTTGGACATTCCATTTGATTCCCTATAAATAGAGGGTCATCCCTCATTCATTTTCTTAAGTTTGGATAGCTAGAATCACCCTGCCAAACTTGTTCTATAACTCAAATTTCTGTAACTTCGAAACCTGTGTTCAAGCCTTTTTCAATCCAGTTTTTCAATCAATTTACATCCCTTGATCTTCCCTGAAGCTAACTATATAATTACCTTCAAGAATCGTGCCCTATATTGCTCCACAGAAGTCCAGTTTCAGAGCTCTGCAACTCAACTTCAATAGGTAGCTTTCTTCATCAATTCTTCAAAACTTTGATATCATTGTGATGCTCTCATTGCACTGATTCTAGTTGCAACAATTACTTTTATCTGAAAACATGTTTTGACCATGAAATTTCAAATCCCTTTTCAAAACATTCCTTCCAAATTGCTTGAGCTACAGTTTATATAAATTTATCACGAAGGTGTGGATGTCTTCGTCTTGAAGAGACGAAACGAATGAAATATGTCTCGTGCTCTAATTTTACAGATTGAGCAACCTGGTTTTGAAATTAACTGGAGGTTGAAGATGACCAACGTGTCATCCTTCAACCAATGAAACAACTCCATTTGTATTTTTTTGAATATCTGATTTACATTTGATTCAGTGCTTTATTAACTAATGACCATGATATGCACAACGCGCCAGATCCCTTGGATTTCATTACTAACGCGTTTTGACTCTCATCCAATGGTCCAAATATTTTTTACTTTATTTTTCTTTTTTGATTTTTATATTTAATTATTTTAAATTTCAAAAAATCATAGAAAATTCATTTTTAGTCCAAAAAATCTGGAAAAATTATGAAAAATATTTTTGATTTTTCTCTTTCTGATTCTTATTTTTTCATAATTTTTATTTTGTGTTTTGATATTTTTTATAAATTTTCACTTTATTTGTTTTGTTTTTAAATGTTTAAAAATACTTTTATGCATTTTTAAATTCTGAAAAAATTATGGAATGATCCAATGATATTGTGACAAATATTGGTGACCTCATTCATTTTTTATTTCCGACTTTGTTATTTTTTTTCATTTTTGATTCATTTCACTCATTTCTTTCAATTTAAAAAATAGTTTCTAACTTTAAAAAATTACGGAAATTTTTATAAAATTATTTTAGCTCATTTCTGATTTTTCTATGGTCTTACTTTTTATTTCTTGATTAATTTGAACATAGTTGATATTTTTTTCTTTTATTTTCATTTTAAAACATTTTAAAACCTTTTTAATGTATATATTAAATGCAATATTAGTTTGTGATTATTTTCTGGCTGATCTTGGGTTGAATTTTTGATCATGAACTTTATTAACATCATTGGATCCATGGTGTTGAATCTAACTCCACAAAAATGGATGAATGATTTTAATAATAGTTTGATTAAGTTTTAATTCAAATGTGGTTTGTATATTCTTCCCCACCCTTCTTCATCTTATCCATTTCTTATTGCACTAAGTGTTATTGGAGCATGATCTTTATATCATGTCTCAAAACAAATGGTGCATAGATTGCTATTGACCGATTTCAAAATAGGTGAGACCTCTACATAAGTCCACTTACAATTGCTTAACATATCGCTAAATTTTGTCCCAGTTTGAATAAATGATAATTCGTGGCCCAAACCTATGCTTGCAAGTCCAAGTATGTTAATTTTATCTCTTTGATCCAATAACCTTGAGATTCATTGTGTGGAGGCTTTAGTCCTACCAATCCTCTAATGGATCTAGAACACTTTTGGTCAATGCGGATCACTTAAACATTGTTGATCATTAAATGGCACTTTTGAGGATTCCAAATGGATGATATACTTAACAAAAAGCAAATGCAACTTTTTGTGTGGAGGCTTTGGTTCTACCAATCCTCTAATGAGTTCCAAATGCAAGTTTCAAGATGGTCATCCAACTAACCACTAATTATTAAATTGTTTTTTACTTTATGCTTTTATTTTTATGCTTTATGTACCATTTACTTTAAGCATTACATTTCATGTCATATTTATTTTGCGCACTTGAGCCTTTTCTTTTCTCTTCTAAGACACCTAATAATCAACATGAACCATAAAAACCTTTAATAATACTTGGACTATTTGGATACTATCCTTGGCATTATGGAGCATTGGACTTCTTGCACTTAGGATTAGAGAACTTGGCCTATGTTTGAGACCTTGTGATCTTAATTGATATTTTGTATGGAATTCTTGAGGTTTACCTCAAGGCATTGGGTTATTTGTTTGTTTTGTGCAGGTTATTATGATTACATTCTTTGTTTGTAATCTGGAATTCACCCGTATACAGTTGTTACTCTGCCCAATTTTTGTGAAGACTCAATACACTTGAAGTCTGGTTCTCTCAAGAGGTCTAAGTATCTTTGCTTGCTTGGTTTCAATCCAAAAAATGGGAATTCTATCTTGACTCATATGTCAAGTATTGGCTTCTTGTTGGTTAGATGGTTCCTATCCCTAACTTTTATCTTATGCTTTAGGATAGTCTCTTCTTTTCCTCCCATCTTCTTAAATTTCAAAAATATTCTTCCTCCTTTTGAAAATTCTTCTTGTTTTTAAACTTGAACCACTTTCATAATAAACTTGGACTTGTGTCCATGCATTTTCAAAATACTTTTATAAATAAACTTCAATCAACTTAATAATACCTTGACATTTTGTGAGAAGACTAAAAGTCAATCAATCTCATTTCAAACCATTTTTCCACTTTGGATTTTTTATTTCAAAACCTTTCTCAAAAGATTAGACTCTTGTCAATCCTTATAGTGATGCAAACAACTATACTTCTACAATATATAGTGAAGAGTGATATTTTCCACTTGGGTGTTGAGTGAGGCATTATTGATTTTAAATCCAAACCATTTCCTCCACTTTGAGATGATGCAAATTCTCCTTTCTCATGATTGTGGGTAGTAAGTATGTTTTTCCACACGGACAATCACGATGATGTCTTATCTCTTATAATCAACAAATGCACTTATGTTTTAAAATACTTTAAAAGAGGAACTACATGTACCCTGATCCCCTATTTCACGAAAGTTGGTACGTAGGCACTAAAGGTTCGCAACCGCGGCGGGTGAAAACACCATAAAAATATATTTATTTTCTCACCTCCACCATCCATTTTTATACAACGTTTTATAGCCAAAATATACAGAATTTACAAAGAGGTTCCTGCGGAGTACCACAAATGTTTATGGTGTCAATACCTTCCCTTTTCATAACCAACCCCCTTACCTTGAATCTTTCCCCCTCTTTTTTGGGTTACTCGTCTTTTCTCATTCATTTGGAAACAATAAAGCGCGGTGGCGATTTTTATTTGGATCTGTATAAGTCTAGCCAATCCAATGGCTTAGTCTTAAACATTTCTACCGCTACAGTTTAGGAATAAGAATAACCCATAAGCAAGCAAAGCAAATATTGCCTCAAAAGAAATTGTACTCTTTATCTTGGCAAAGTAACGAGCTTTCTCTAATAAAAACCGAGTAGGTAAGCCCCTTATTCCTCCTTTAGTAGTCTTATTAGCCTTAATCTCAGACTTCTTCAAGTGAGTTATGGTAGCAATTTCATGAGAGTTAGGTTCCCTTTATAAACCGGTGAAAGGAACACGATCAATAATAAGTAAACCAAGTAAGTAAGAATACTCCTCCAAAATGGGCATTGATTGATAATCATGGAAAGTAAAACACCGGTGCAACAGATCATAGAACTGGACCAATGTAGAAAGAATACCCTCCTTCATCTTGAGCTTCATAAGAGGCACGACGGACCCATACTTCTTCCAGAAATCTATAGAGCTCTCAATCTTAGGAATCAAACTCATCAATTCCTCTATCTTAGGATCCTTGAAACTGTAGTTCCGAGTCTTTCTTTTTCAAGAATCCATGGTAAAAAAGTACCTGAAGTCAAAGGTAATACCCACAAGGTAAGGACTAATGGTTTATAACCTACAGAAAAAGTTTCTAACAATTTCCCAGAGTCTACATCCTTCCTTCAGATATTACCAACATTCCAATTAACTTGATAATTAGTAATATTCTCAGGAAAAACTCGTCTGAGTGTAACATCGCGTGACAACCACTTCTGGATTACTCTGTCATAGTTTATGCAGTACACCTAAATGGCCAAGATGGGTTAAGGGTTCTATCGTCCTCGGCTTCAGCAGGCTCCCAGGTCGAAAGCATCACATCTTCCTGATTACTCGGTAAATGATACTACAGACAAATGGTCCTCCACTGAGTGAGGGATCTCAGGTCTCCTTTATTGGGATTACTCCCTTAAAGTTAACATGACTATACTGCCCATCCTACCTTAAGTTTTCCCAAGTCCATGTAGAGGACTTATGATAAATCACCAAGCACCCTGAAAACCAGGAAAATGAAAACAAACATATATACAACACATAATATACAAAAAATAACAGCACATACACAAATAAACAAAGATAGGCTCAACCAACTTAGAGATGTACTAGCATTTGGTCGATCTTTCCCAAATGAAGTCACCATTTTTTCTGTAATGGTACAAATGTTAAGACTAAGCCATTAAATTGATTAAACTCGCACAGATAAAATAAAAATTACCACCGCGCTTTATTGTTTTTAGAGGAATGGGAAAAGAGCGAATAAACCCAAAAAGAAGGGGGAGAGAATCTAGGTACGGGGGCTGGTTATGCAAAGGGAAGGTATTATCACCCTAAACATCTACGGTACTCCGTAGGAACCTCTTTGAAAATTTGTGTATTTTGGCTATATGTGTTGTATACAAGAATAGATGGTGGAGATGGGAAATAATAATTTTTTACAATTTTTGCACCCGCCGTGGTGCAAACCTTTAGTGCCTATGTACCACCTTCCGTGAAATATAGGATCATGGTACTCGTAGTTCACCTTTAAAATTTTAAAACATAATCGTGTTGGTTAATTTTAAGAGAAGAGACATCATCGTCATATCTGAGTGGAAAACATACTTACTACCCACAATTATGAGAAAGAAGGATTTTCATCATCTCAAAGTGGAGGATATAGCTTGGATTTAAAAATTAACAAAGCCTCGCTCAACACCCAAGTGGAAAATATATCACTTCACTGTATATCGCAGAAGTATAGTAGCTGGCATCACTACAAGGATCAACAAGAGTATAATCTTTTGAGAAAAAGTTTTAAAGTAAAAAGCCAAAGTAGCAAAAATGGTTTGAATGAGGTTGATCGGCTTTTAGTATTCTCACAAAATGTCAAAGTATGATTAAGTTGGTTAAAGTTTGGTTAATAAAATATTTTTGAAAATGCATGGACCTAAGTCCTAGTTAATTATGAAAGCGGTTCAAGTTAGAAAATAATAAGAGTTTTGAAAATGCGGGAGAAGATTTTGAAATTAAAGAAGATGAGAAGAGATGAAGGGACTATCCTAAACCATAAGGTAAAATCTAAGGAAAAGAATGATCTAACCAATAAGAAGCCAACACTTGACATAAAGAGTCAATGAAGAATTCCAATCCTTTGGATTGAAACCAAGAAAAAAAAGATACTAAACCACTCAAGAATATGAAGCTTCAGATGCATTAAGTCTCCCGAAAAATTGGATAGAGTAACAGTTGTATACAAAAGAATTCTAAATCACTGACAAAGCATATAATCTGAATAACATGCACACAAAGAAAATCAACTCAATGTCTTGGGGTAAACCCCAAGAACTCCAGACAAGATAACAATAGAGTCACAAGGTCCCATGGGTATTAAGGCTTCTAATCCTAAGTCTAAGAAGTCCACAACTCCATAATTCCAATGATAGTAACCAAATAGTCCAAGTTTCCTTAAGGTTTTTAATGTTTAAGTTTATTATTAAGTGTCTTCAAAAAGAAAATGAAAGCTCGAATGAGAAAAGATAAAAAGAAACATAAAATGTAAATGTTAAGGTAAATGGTGCGTAAAAGTAAAGGCATAAAGTAAAAACACAAAGTAAAAGCACAAAGTAAAAGTCAATTATTAGTGAATTAGAAGTTAGAGGTTAGCTGAATGACCATCTTGAAACTTGCATTTGAAAACTTATTAGAAGATTGATAAGATAAAAGCCTCTCAACAACAAGTCTCATTTGATTTTTGTCAAGTATATCATTCATTTTAAATGCTCATGGCAACCTCATATGATCAACGATGTTCAAATGATTTAGTTAGACCAAATTTTATGAAGGTTCATTAGAGGATTGATAAGATCAAAGCCTCCTAAAATGAACCCCAGGGTTATTGGATCAAAGGTTTCAAATTAAACATACTTAGGCTTTCAAACATAGGTTTGGGACAAGAATGATCATTTCTCGAATCTGGACAAATTTAGCGCTATGTTAAGCAATCATAGGTGGACTTACGTAGAAGTCACACCTATTTTGAGGTCGATCAATAACAATCTATGTATCACATGTTAGAGAAATGATATGTAGATTATTCTCCAACAATATGTAGTAAAAGTAAGAAAGAGATAAGATGAAGAGGGATGGAATGTATCAGATTAAATTAGGGTTTCAAATATCGTCAACATCATTCATCCATTTTGGTGGATTTGGTTCTTCAACCTATCAACACCCAAGATCCAATGAGGTTGAGGAATTTATCCCAAAATAACACGCAATTCAGTATAATACTCATCATGTTAATATACCTTAAGCTTTAAATGAAACATGCTCAAGAAACACACACAATAGAAGTGAAATCATGCACAAACCACAAACAAAAGGGACATAAAAGGCATTCAAAGATTGATAGAAGAAATGGATGTTAGTTGTAGGAGAAAAATGAAAGAAATGGAAAACAATAATCAACAATCTAGTATCATATTCCATGCCAAAATTTAGCCTAAAAATATGCACACAATTTCTCGAATAAATTTTTTTGATCAAGGCAAAACCCTAAGCATACTCCTAAGTAAAAATTAGGTTAAAAATACGAAAAAGACTTGTAAAATCATGCTAATTAAATCCTAACTTGCTAAAGACCTACAAAAGTCAGAAACATAATTTGAAGTTCTTGGATTAACTTTGAAAGGTGAGAATGATTGGAAATCATCAAGACTAGTTGGCAAAGGGCTCAAACTAGAGAGGTTTAATCAAATTATTTCAAAGAAAATGTAAAGTTAATGGTAAAAATCCAACAAAATCATTTTTGTAACCTTGAATCATCCAAGGACATCAACCACATTATTCATGGTTTTTAGAAGTGGAAGAAGTTAGTGGATTAATTGTTTCTTTATGCTTAAGTAAGAGAAGGCCTAAAAAACAACAATTAATTTCTAAAATCATGAAAAATAAGGAAAATGACATGTAAACCCAATACAATATCATAAAAAAAGTTGTTCAATACCTAAGAGTCAGTGAGTATATTTTCTTGGAACAAAAATCATTTACACAATATATAAAAAAAACAAAGAAAAAGTGACATAACCAATAAATTGATTTAATTAGCAAAGCACGAATTTTGTAAAATAAGGAAAAAAATATTTTTAAGGAGTAGACTCAAAGTTCAACTCAGAATATTTTTTTATGGATTTTTCAGGTTAATAAAATTTAGAAGATAAAATTCTAAAACCTAAAAGATGATTAAAACCGTAATTATTCTATATGAATTAGTTATTCATGCAAAAATGATAAAATCATGAAATAAAAATCAAAATAAGAAAATAGACTAAAAAAGAAGTCTGGAATATTTATTTTGGAAAATTTTGAAATAACGAAATTATTAAAATTAAATTGGAGAAAACAATTAAAATGAAGTAAAATTCAAATAAAGCTCAGATATACCACACCTATTATGATCAAGAGGCGCTGTAAAAGAAAATAAACCATGTTAAATCAAAACGCGACAATTCATTGTCCCTACCAACACACCCAGCCCTAACGTTTTTTTTTTCCAGTTTTAACACATGATGTTCAGGCCATGATTTCTCACTCGTTTCTCAATGAAAACTCAAAATGTAAAGTTCAAACTTTAAGATAAAAATGTGTAGAACACAATGGGATCAATAATTTCATGAAATGATGCACTAATCATAGAGAAATAAAGGCGCGAAGGTTGATGCATGAACATTATTTTGAGTTAAACAATTCAACAAACAATTTTCTGACTCAAATATCTCACTCGATTCTTAACCATTTTACGTGATCCAAACATCAAAGTTCATCACAAAAATGCAAGGAATATGAAGATGCTTATGGATTTTCAAAATGAAGTAAGATCGAAGCACAAAGGGAGCACAAAGTCACTGTATCATGAAAAATTTCTTACAACTTGCAGAGCACGAATTTATCATAAAAACACCCATGTATATACTTTAGATCTAAGATCTGGCCAGCTACTTTATCATAAAAGATCTACATCATGAATGCAAGCAAAAAATGTAGATCGGTGCTCAAGACCATTTACCTTAAGTGACTGAAAAATAAATTCACTTTATGCCTCTGAACTTGAAAGAAACCTGATCTTCTTCAGCTTCAAGCTTCAATGGAGATGAAATGATGAAGAGATGAACACTGGAGCAAGAGAGATGAGCTTTAAAAGTTATTGAGAACAATGAGAATTCTGATTATTTCTTGTGGTGAAGGAGAGACCATCTGTTTTTTAAGAATGAGAGGGAGCATCTGTTTATATAGCCAGTAGAGTGAGGGTATAATGGAATTTGGCTTGAGAATTGTTAGAGGGACAAACTTGGCCAAATCTGAAAAACGAGAGGCTTGCAAAATGGTATGTATTTCATGTTGATGAGCTGAGAGTTGAGGGTCGTTTTGTGGAGTGAATAGAGAGTGGAAAAAGAGTGTGATATGCATGACTGATGAGTTGGCTTCATATGCACATGGGTGAGAAAATTGAGTGAATAGAATTTTACTATTTTTGGCAAAGAATGAAAAGTGAAGGTGCATGAGGTTATTCACTTGGTTTGGATTTTTAGAGTTAAGAGAAATACATGTGCATGAATATGAGAATATGTTATTTGTAGCTTAGATTAGCCTGTACACAAAATCACAACATGACCATACCTTGCATGCACACATGGCTCTAATGGTCAGCTCAGTTCCACCACCAAAATCTCCCAAATGGCTCGTGCGATTTTAATGTTCTTGAGGCCTTTAGAAATCTAGCATGATGAGGAACAACAATGTAGTTGATAAAAATGAGAAATGAGGTTCGTAATTGAGTGAAAAGTTGGCCTGAAGTTGGGTGACACATGGTCCTAGCAGGCATGCGCGCGTATATACATGCATGCATGCAAATATTACAACTCGAGGTCCCAACTTCCAAGAAACATATTGTTCTCCATTTTGATCCAATTGATGTGATTCAAAGATCATTTGATAGCTTACGTATCCAATTACAACTCCCTTTTGAATCACTTTTTCAATTGAAGCTTGAATCATAAGATAAAGCATCATGAACATGGGCACACAAAATGTTTGATGTAATGACTGGCTTGATGAGCACGTGAGCATGCCTTCTGGCTAGAAAAACAGCACATGGTGCTCTTAAGTTCATCTCCCAACAACTTTCTCCATAATGCTCAAACTGAAACGAGCCTTGAACCGAAATTGAAGGGGACACAATAATCTCGAACTTTTATGTTCAAATTTTTTAAAATTATGATTAATTTAACAATAAAAGTAATGGTGAAGGTACGCCCACCATCTTCTTGATCAAATTTCGTGCGCGAGGTCTTGTTTTGTTGAGCAAACATGCCATCTCCAAGCCTGAATCCTAAACCTTATACCTCTCTCTATACTTGATTATTTAAGACGATTCTTGAATCAAAAGTGAAGAGAAAGTTTCAAACTCTAATTTTTATGTTGACAATTTTTTGAATTAAATGCATTTGAGACATCAAAAATAATAATGAAGAAATCAGGCCTTGTGCACATATTTAGAAATTTCACTAAGTGTCTAGAATTTTCCAAGAAAAATAACTTCTTTTCCTTTCACTTTTTGGACCTAATCCCTCAAGGACAAAGTTGAAGAACTTTTATCCTCTTTCCAAACATGTAAAGGTTTCATTTTTTTTCCAATAATAAATAATAAGTTATGATCATCCAAAGTTTAGTACTAGGAAATTTTCAAAAGTTCAAATAACTTCTTTGACAATTTATCTCTAATTCAACACTTCCTCTTGATTTTGTGCCACCATTGATCATGAAATATGAAAATAGGGACAATGAATTGAGAATTACCCAAAAGTCCCCTTGGCCAACAATTGACGTTGGTTGACTTTAGTCAAAAAGACTGTTTTACCCCTTTTGATCAATTGAACCCTTTGTAATCAAAATTGATGATCATTCATTCAATCATAGGTGCTCTTGAACATGTAGAGAAGCATGGAATCAAGTCTTGTCCAAAAGTCATAGATTTATGGATTAAATTCAAAACCCTAGTTACTACCCTATGTGCTAGGAGATGGTGAGATGAATGCAATTGTGTCATCACCTACAATATGAACATTCAATTATACATATATACATATTTTGATGTTAGTTAAAAGAACACATATACAAGATACACAATTCAATATTCTTGGTGATCCCTCAAGTGCAAACTTAAAGATGGGATAAAGCAGAAAAAGAGAACCAACCCTAATGTGTGATCTTGATGTATTGATGAAAGTAAGATGATGAGAAATCTTAAAGGAAAAATTGAAGTATAATAGCAGATAGTGGGGTGAGAAAGAGTCCATACGCATATGGGGTAGGGCCATATGCATGTGGGCAGGCTGATGTACATAAAATTCCATTTTTGCGTGCAGTGTAGTTTCTTTTGTTCTGCAATGACGAAGAATAATTTTGACATCATTCTTATTCTTTTAAACGAAATTAATTTCAATTGTTACTTTCAATATAGTAATATAATGCTTTAAAAAAAGATTGGAATGTAAAATGCTTTTGACTGAAATTTTAAGGAAATGTGTAAAACTTCAATTCAGGTTGAATAACAATAAACATAAAATTGGTGCATCATACGTGCATTCTCATAACTCGTTTCTTGAATTCTGGTACATTGAGTAATTTAGAGTATTTTTTACAAAGATAAGAACACACTGAATCCTAATTCTAAGACCCGTATTTATATTAGTTAGACCAAAAATGGTCTCTTCATAAAATGTTGCCACGTTCGACATCTGCATGCACCCTCGAACCTTTTGTTTCCACGCGATTCTTTGGTTAAGATCAAACTTTCAAATTTGAAAACTCTCTTTCCTTCTAAGCGCCAAATGTGACAGTCGAAACATCTAATTTGATACTTATAATAATTCAAATCCCAATGGTTCGCATACGACGCTAACACCGAGCAAAATAAAAGTCTTACCAACTCTTCATCCATTGAAATCTTCATAGTGACTCCTTAATATTTCGTTTCAAACTACATTCTTCCTAAAATATATCATTTCAGCTTAAAAACTCATGTAGTCGAAATTCCCAGTCACCAAATTTCCCCCAATAGATGTGAATTTTGACATACTTGGAGAAACACACATTTTTTTGTAAAATAACTATATTTCGACAGACAATCAATCTTCATGAAGATCCTTAACTATTATGACTTCAGAACAATCATGATTTACTTTTGCAAAACGTCTAATCAAGAGGTTCGTGCAACAATTTCATCATTGCTATCAAAGTAGGTTCCTAATGTGGCTAAATGAAACATTCAAACCATCTCTTAGTACTTCTAGGACAATGAACAACGAAGATCCTAAAACCCAAAATCGAACTGTCAAAGGAAAAACATTTGGGCAGTGCTTCACTAAGTATGTCATGATGTTTTCCAAATGACATATCTTTAGTCCTTCAATGGCTCCTTTTTCCAATAGGACTCATGGCCCTGAATGGTTCACCAAATCTCTATTCGATCTTTCTCCTAAGGATACATATATCATTGACATATGGAGAGCCTTTTTACTCCCTAGACTGATTATTTTGAGGATCATGCCTGTGAAAAGCAACATGTGCATGCTTGCCTACCAACCCAATTTTGTGTCTCGACAATTTGGGCTTTGCCAATTAATCCCTGAGCCTATCTTCAGAAGAAAACATGAACTTTTCACAATAGGGATGACGTTCTTTCTCTTAGACTGGGAAGAACATATGGCTTATCATGTCAATTTTGAAGAATTTAATCCTGTTCCTTTTCACACATCTTTATACTGCTCGAAGGGTTTTGATACTTGGTGGAAAGACTTTTATTCTAAGAATATGTTCGACAACATTTTTCTCAGCCAACACCTGATGAAAGATTTTGCATCCATACAGGATCTGAGCCACAAAGGTAAGCACACACACACACACACATCAGGAAATTCAGGCGTTCCAAAAATACTTTGAAATTGTCTATGATCCAAATAACCTTAGTTGAACCACTTTTAACTTAGCCCAAACTTTAAAAGAGAAATTTACCAAAATGACTCCTCATTTAAACATCCATACTTGTGTCAAACTTGGACATAAATATGACTTAGCTTTCAAACTTCAACCATAAAAATTTCCAAAATTGTGTAGCCCTGATTTTGGCCTGGCTTTTTATCCTCCTTACCCAAACTGGTTTGTTTGTGGAAATTATCTTAACTTTTTAAAACAAGAGTCTCAAAAACCTGCCAACTGAGTGGTTTCGATGAAGCATACCTTAGACAATTTAAAAGTCTTCCTTCACTATTACTTGTCAGCTATCTCCATTCTTTCTTCGACAGGTGAAGGTGTGCAACCAATGGATTTCCTTGGTCCTTTCAATAGCCTTTGTTGTTTCTTTTGTATCTGGTACTAACCAATGTTATCATGTACGTTGTTCTAGCCGTTGAAAATAAAAACACTAAGAAGGAATAACCTAGTTCGAATACAGGTTCAACTACAATTTCCAAATCAGCCAACACCTCAACAAAAAGCATTATGGAATCTACATACAAAATAAAGTCCACTCATGTCACTCCAGTGGAGGTTGAAGATAATAAAAACACTTCTCCTACTCCTCTACAAACCAATAAGTCAAATAAGAAGAAGAAGAAGAAGAAGGAAAAAACTTCTGAGCAGCATCTTCGTAGCCAACTAAGAAAAATCCTGAACTCACTACACTACCCCAAAATCCCAAAGAGAAAAAACGTGTCTCAACCATCTGGAGGCATTGTTCTAGATCGGGTCGAATGTGATAACTCAAGTCCTGATAGATAAAAGGTATAACTTTTATTCATTACACTTCTTTGATCACCATTGTTCTTTTATTCGAACTAATGTTTTTCTTTCATGTTGCAGGAAAATCAAACAACTCTCACTGGGTCTCCAAACAAGCATAGAGTTCTTCTTGATTGTTGTACTGCTTCATACCATCCCTTATCTGGTGACAAAAAAATCATCAAAGGGTCTTCATTTGCAATTAACAAACTTTATGCAATCGTACTATCAGAAAAGGAAAACATTCCCCAAACTGAGAATGACCCAGAGGTAGATCAAAGGACCAAGAAGGCTAGTGATGACAAAGGTAATAAAGATGATATCCCTAGTGACTCTTCACCAAAAAAAATATTAAATTTGCTGATGATCTTCTTGATGATAATGAACCCCTTACTGATGATGAAGTTACACAGTTCTTCGCTGAGGATGAAGAATTAGCAGAAGAAAAAGAAATCAATGAGAAGAAGATAAAGAACCTCACATTAAGCCAACCACAAAGATAAAACTACTCATGCAAATCAACAAACTCAAAGAAATACCTCCACATAGCTTTCTAAAGAAACACTGGATGATTTGAAGAAGAAGAATCCTTTTGAGTATGTAAGGCTAATGATGGCGAAAAGGGTACCATTTATCCGAAAGACTTGCCTTAGCCCATATACAACTTCGAGTGGGAGTTCCTAAGATAAAACCAATGAAGAACTTCTCCATAAAGTCAAAGAGAAAATATTCGAACTTGACTTGTTCGAAGTCTTGAAGGATAATGCCACTGCAAGCGTTGTACTCAAGAAGTTGATAAACCAAATTGATATAGTCATGTGTCCTTCTGAGACTGCCGAAGTCCTGATGGATGTGAATACTTTGATGAACATAATCAATGCAAATTTCCTTAGGGATCAAGATATAGCTTCAAATCTTGAGGAAAAACAAACTCTTTAAGAGACTGAGTGGTTGAAAGCCCTTGACTTAACCAACAAAGCTGAGAAACTTGGTAAAGAGTTTAACAATGCCAAAGAGGAGTTCGTGACCAATGTTTAATCTATCTCTTTCTGGAAAGAGAAAATAAAAGAGTTGAAAGAAAAGATCTCTCAAACTTAAGCATGGTAAAAAGTTATTGAGCAGATGGATCATACTGAAATGGAGCGCGAAATTGCTCAAAGTGTGCAACATGTGGATGCAGCCAAAAAACTTGAGGAGGAAATAACTGCCCTTCATGCCATTAAATCATCCATTGACTGCATATTGAAATTGGCAAAGACCAAGTATGACATGATGAAAGCTAACTTGCCTTTCTAAATATGTTGAAACTTTGATGTATTATTATTTTGTGTTTTGTGCGAGTTTTTCTTATGTAACTTCAAGACAAAACCATTTTGGCACTTTATAATACCATGTTGGATATTATTCTGTTACCTTTACTATTCTATCAAAATCTTAAGTTCTTGAAGGATAGATTTATATCTTTTTAAGTATTTTCCATTTATCTTCAAGATTCTTCGATCCTTCGCCAACTCTTCTATTTCCTAGGCGTTATTTGTGAATGTTTGAATAATTAGAAAAGGTTATTTCCAATGTGGAGACCATTTTCCTAACAACTTATTCTTTGATCCATGGGAAATATTACTTTCCACACCAAATCATCATTTGAAAACACTTTGCTTCTGACTTTTTATTGTATGCTCTACTATTCTTTCTTTTTGTCTTCTCAAAACCTCTAAAGCATGTTGAAACAACCGGCTGAAAATCTTCAAACAATGAAGTCGCCATCGAACGTCTTTTATCCCTCGTGAAGGGAATGTTAAACATCAAGAAAAACTGAGAAGGAAGAAGCCACGGTCTTGCGACTGAGAGATCGGTTAAGTGAGTCTGTTATGTGATGGAAAGGTATTAGAACCCCACACGCCCGTAGTAATCCATGGTATTCACTCTTATTATCTATCTTATGGGTGTGTTTAATCTATGCTTACTGCTTACTACTGGTGAAGGATGCATGCAAAAGAAAATAGAAAATAATGTAGGGAAAATAAAGTTGTGCTCGCTTGGGCCCCACCCCAATGCCTACGTACCCTTTTTGAGGAATCAGAGTTACCGTAGTTTGACTCACATGTTTTGTTTGTTTTGTGTTTTTTATGAATAATGTTAATTCCACCTTCTACTGCAGCTCGACCTTTGGAGACTCACGTGTTGGCACAAAAGTAAATTAATCATATCCTTGTTCGAAAATGGTTTTGAGTTACGCCCTCAAGGCAAGATGCTACATTTGATTGGTTTGTGTTTTGTTACCTTGAAAAAGGTTTTAAGTGTGATTAGAGAGTGTTTTATGATTTGTTAAGAAAAATTTAGTTTTAAATGCAGATGCAAAAGGGGGAAGCAAAGAGTCTAAGGGAGACTAGCCTTTTTCTAAACCTAATGTTATCATACAATGGTAGCCCTATGTTAAAGATGAAATGGAAATCTCTACCTAATGTTAGCAGCATGGTTTGCAACCTAAAGTTTAAATTGCATCCAAAAGGAACAAGCGCATCCTAAGGGAACATGGTATGTATAAGGATATAAAAACAAGCTCAAAAGAAGACACACATAAAAAGGTAAATAAAAGAAGTGAAATGCTTTAGCCAAACAAGAGGAACTAGGATGTAAAATAAAAATGTGATGTCCAAAGCGACTGAACACCTAACCAAGATATAGGAGATTGAGGTAGGCGTCAGAAGACAATATGAACGATCACGGAGTAACAGTATCGACAAATGCAAACTCCTGAAAAAGCGTGGGGTTTTGATTGCGAAACCCCTCCCCACTTGATAGACTTGATACCAAGAGCAGGCACAACTCCGAAGCATCGTGGTGCGTCACGAGCTAAGGATGACACAGACGAAATTGCAGGGGTTTATTGCTAACCCTCCTAGCTATCCTCTTTTTGAGTACTTTAATAAGGGGTGAGGGGAATAGATACGGGCACAAATATAAACACACGCGCGGAATACCTACTTCAAAGGTAGGGTTTTAAATAACCACAAATAGAAAACAGAATGCACATAATGCGAAATTTCCCTAAACGGGTCTTTAAATAAACCAGAGGGATTCCTGACGTAATCAACAATGGAGATCCCCTTCATACATCTCTACCCTACTTCTCATGGCATCCGAAAGAAGTAAAGCCCTACTTCTTATGATCTCTAGAAAAACGGTAAAGAAATGCGATAAAGTGCAGATAAATACAAAGGTAGTAGCGAAGACTACCAAAGCGAGCAAATAGTCAAAAGCAGGCGAAAGCGATGGAGAAGCGAGGAATATGCGTCGAGCAAGCTTCACCAAGAAGAAAACAAGAGTTACAAATGATATCCAACAATAGTCAAGCGCAAAAATAAATCGCAATCCATGAATGCATCATATAATCAGAGTTCCTACATAAGTTAATAATACAAGTGTGAAACGGTGGCAGAACCGACTGTTATTACTGGTTTGTGTTTTATGTTTTTTGTTTGCAATATGTCGCGGTAAGCAAGAGTCGCCACCGACTTTTATTTTATCCAATCATGGAAAAGGAAAAAAGAACATAAAAACCTTTTTAAAGATATTCTGAGTACGGGAGGTAGATTATAGAAAGGGAAGGTGTTAGCACCCTTTTTATCCGTAGTTTTCTACGGGCTCTTAGGTACTTGCTCATTTTTCAAATTGCTTGTGTGTGTTTGTCCTAAAAATGTTTTACCTCATGATAACCCTTGTATCAGTCCTCAAGGATGTGACGAAGTTTGTTTTGAGAATTTGTTTTGAAAGGTGTTTGTGTGAAAAGTTTTCATTGAGCAAGTACATAAGATTCTACCTAATAAAAAAAGTCTGTTCGTTTTCCTTTAGAAAGCATTATCCTATTATTAAGGAATAGGTAGCACCGTCGTTGGAGTTGTAAGGGACATTCGAAAGGGATAAGTAAAGTCACCAAAGCAACAGTTAGAAAACTTTAGTAGTAACTCTAAAGTCTCAAGATCTTTCCGAGGCAACATTCGAACGGGACACTTTGATCTTTTAGACTGGAGGGCAACTACTAAAATCTCCTATGCTTAATGATTGTTTATCGAAGGAAACCGAAGTGAGGTAAACCTTAGGAGTGAATATGTGCATATGAATTGTTTCAGTTATTTAATCTTTTCACATTAGGTGATCTACCGTTTAAATTTCCATATATTCTTACCATGCAATCCTATTAGCATACATCTAGACAGTTAAATATTTGCAGGAATTTAAAGTGCAAAAAAATAAACCTAACTATTACAGGGCTTTGACAGTTACATAATTATCTTGACGGGAAATAAAAGTGCGGAAGTTTAAAACCCTAGTTAAAACTATTACAAACTCGAAACAGTTACAATAATAATAAAACAAATTAAAATGCGCGCGACAAATTAAACGCGAGGAGAAATTGAAAAATAACCTAAACCCTAATTGAAAGAAAAATAGATTTTTGTACATTTTTTATTGGAGAAAACAATGAAATTGCAATTTAAATAAAACCCTAATTTCTAATTGCTTTTTAATTATGAAAAAAAGGTATTTAAGTTAACCTAATTAACCTAATTAATTAAAATGAATATTTTAATAAAAAATGATTTTGGTGTATTTTTAAAGAAAATTAATTAAATTATGTACAATTCAAATCGTAAGTTTAATTATTTTTAATTATAAAAAGAGATTAAATTACCCTAAGTTAATTAAACTAAGTGAATTAAGAAATAAAATATTTTTATAATTTTTTTTTTGTGATTTGTTGTGATTTTTGATTAAAAAAGAAAATTATTTTTGGGTAAATTAATTAAAATAAATAAAAGAAATTAATTAAAGAAATTAAAAAGAAAATAGAAAATAAAATACAAACTGGGTCTGTATGCTAGCAAATGGGGGTGCCAATCTGAGTTTTTTAAGGCCCAAAACGCTCCCAGCCCAGTCAGCCTTGGATTCCTTGTAGCGTTGACTTGAGAGTGCATCAGGGTCCTTCACTGCCTATGCGTTGGATTGAATGGATGATGAATCCATTGGCTGGATGCTGGTGGAGTACGGTAGACACCATGATGAGTGATACGTTGGATCTGTAAGTGGAAAATAAAATAAGAGAAACGCCGGGACCCGGGATCGAACCCAGGTCCTTATGTTTACCAACCATATACCTTTCCAGCTGCGCTAGATGTTTGAATTATTTGTATAATGAAAATAAAATATGATATAAAGAAAACAAATGGCCAAACCCCACACGCGCGAGTTTTCAAACGGGCGAATGGATGATTGCCACGCCATCGTCTCTTTCCCCAAGACTGTCGCTTTTGACATTAACCCTTTACCTACGGACAAACTCGTCACTATAGGTTATAGTGACGGTTTCTTATGCGTGGCTAAAACCTGCAAAAATCTTAAAACGAAATTCAAGCAACATAAACTCCATTCAAGGGCATGAATCAACTTTACTTCATCCCCTGAACATGAAAAGACCCTTAATTTGGCCCAATTTTGCCTCTAGCTAGGGTTCCCCAATTTGGAGCTCACGAACCCTAACTATGGCAAATAGTTATTCCTGCATCAAAACTCAAATCCAGGCTATCAAAAAGCTTCCTAGCATGATCCTAAATATGTACATGCAAGCAAATTGGATCAAGAATGCGTAAAACTAGAGGAACACGTTTGAGTTCAGAGGATGCAAACCGTGATGTATAGTTGGCGATTCTGGTGGTTTGATGACTTGGGAATGATTGAAATAGCTTCTATGCATGCCCAGGAAGAGATTTCTAGCTTCAAATTGCCTTGGATCGCCCTATAGACTGAAAACTGAATCCCACTTTTTGCAAGAAATCCACGTTTTGTTTGATGCTTTTCACGACTGCCAAACCTTATGCCATGCTTTGTTCTTGTCCAATATATATCTAGGAATGAATTAGGGTTACAAACTTGGATTGAATCTTTGCAATTATGAGATATTTGATTTGATTTTCATGCTACATATAAACTTTCTATTTTGAGCCAAATCATCCCTTTCTTGTACCAATTATGCTTGATTCGTTTTGGCCTTGATAATTCAACATATTTTGATTGCCAACCTGTCCAAAAACCAAATCAAATTATATCTTTGTTATTATTCATCAATTATTTGATTTAATTCAATTTTTAATTAATAAAAAATCAAAATAAATTGAAAAATGAAGCAAATAATATGTGGGTGAATATTTGAGTCGTGGACCACATTATAAGTGATGTGCAAGCATAAAAAGTTAGGCCCATTTAGCAAAAAATTCATTTTTGAGCACATTTGACTTTTGGCAATTTTGCAAAAAAGGTCAATTTGACAAGTCATATCTCTTCCAATTTTAACTCAAGAGAGGTGTTCTGGGACTTTTTAGAAATCTTAGGATGTCCCCTAAGCAACCCTTTTTGTATCATCTCAATTGAGTCTTCCATGTTCATGTAAGAAGCATTGACCCAAAAGGTGTTTTTGTTGACTTTTCAAAAGGACCCATAATGTAGAAATTCATATCTTTTTATGAGTGCATATTTTGAACTTGTGGGTTGAAGATGAATTGTAGGGAATTGCATCCTCTTAAAAATGAGCTTTGGATGGAAATTTTTTGATAAATCATGTGGAAGTTATGCTTGGTCAAAGTTGGGTTGACTTTTGCTGAGAAACCCTAATTTAGCAACTTTTGGGTTTTGATGAATTTAGAGCATTCCTTGAAGAATCATGATCAACCCTTGATCCAATGATGAAATTCACTTCAAAATGTTAATGTTGACCAAAAATCATGAATTTTGACTGTATGTGGGTCACCGTTGACTTTTGACCTAATATAGTCGATTCTCAAGCATCTGAGTAGTTAACTAAGCAAACTTCTTGTGCAAGCCATGAAACTTGACATGTAGGGTCTTGAGAACATATTAGGACCATGGAGAGCATATGAGGCCTTTGTGGTTCACCCATCTTGATCAAAATGGAAACCCTAGTTTGAGATACATTGCTTTAGGAGAGAGATTGTATGGTCAACTCTTGAGTAACCTTGAGCAAATTGAGGATCTCTAGGAGTATGTTTTGTGTAAAATGAGAGGGAAAATTTTGGGGTACAAAAACTGCCCCTGTTCAATCTTCTTAAACTGGAGGATGTAGATTGAATAGCCTTCCTTTCTTGATCTGAAGGTGGAAGATGATTGAACACTAGAGTGCCCAGAAATTTGCACTCGCATGAAGTGGCACTTGATTCGTGATATCGGGAATGGGCTTACAGATGCCATTCGTAAGTTGATGATAGAAGATTTTCGGAGATGGGCTTGAAGGTGCCATCCTGGGTGTGACATAGAATCGTCGGAGATGGGCTTGAAGATGCCATCTAGATGATGTTAATTTCCTAAGATATTCCTTTGACGAGAGTCCCTGTTGCTGTTGTTGATGAGGAATTTGCTGAGGAACCTTCGTATCTGTCTTGGGAGAAACAAAATTTGAGGAGCTTCAGTTTTCCGTTACTCTACTAGGGAAATGTGAAACCAATCGTGTTTGATCGGGTCCTGGTCTTACTGTGTTATGGACTGCTGTCTGGAGATAAGAGAGAAGGAACCTGGATAGTAAGGTTATGAGAAGGAACCTGGATAATAGGGTTGCTTCGATATGAGAGCCTGGATAGTAGGGCTGTGAGAAGGAACCTGGATAGTAGGGTTACTTCGATATGAAAGCCTGGATAATAGGGTTGTAAGAAGGAACCTGGATAGTAGGGTTACTTTGATATGAAAGCCTAGATAGTAGGGTTGTGAGAAGGAACCTGGATAGTAGGGTTACTTCGATATGAAAGCCTGGATAGCAGGGTTGTGAGAAGGAACATGGATAGTAGGGTTACTTCGATATGAAAGCCTGGATAGTAGGGTTGTGATAAGGATCCTGGATAGTAGGGTTACTTTGATATGAAAGCCTAGATAGTAGGGCTGTGAGAAGGAACCTGGATAGTAGGCTTACTTCGATATGAAAGCCTGGATAGTAGGGCTTTGAGAAGGAACCTGGATAGTAGGGTTACTTCGATATGAAAGCCTGGATAGTAGGACTGTGAGAAGGAACTTGGATAGTAGGGTTACTTCGATATGAAAGCCTAGATAGTAGGGCTGTGAGAAGGAACCTGGGTCGTAGGGTTACTTCGATATGAAATCCTGGATAGTAGGGCTGTGAGAAGGAACCTGGATCTTAGGGTTACTTAGATATGAAAGCCTGGATAGTAGGGCTGTGAGAAGGAACCTGGATAGTAGGGTTACTTCGATATGAAAGCCTTGATCGTATGGCTTGTGGGAAGGAACTTGGATAGTAGGGTTACTTCGATATGAAAGCCTGGATCGTAGGGCTTGTGGGAAGGGACCTAGATAGTAGGGTAACTTCGATATGAAAGCCTGGATAGTAGGGTTGTGAGAAGGAATTTGGATAGTAGGGTTTCTTCGATATGAAAGCCTAGATAATAGGGTTATGAGAAGGAACCTGGGTCGTAGGGTTAATTCGATATGAAAGCCTGGATAGTAGGGTTGCAAGAAGGAACCTGGATAGTAGGGTTACTTTGAAGTGATAGCGTAGATTAGTTGACCCGTTTGGTTTCAGGAACTGAGTCTCCATTAGTCGTCTGTAGATGTGATCTATGTAATTGCTGGATTTGTATAAGCTAATCCTCTTTTCCTGAAAAGATATCAGGGTTAGTTATATGTGATGCATGAAATGCAGGGTGAGATGGTGTTTCCAAAATAAATGAGATTATGCTGTATATGATATGCATGTCTATGTCATGATGTATGTTCATGAAATGCTATCAGGGTATGCTCGCGTCTTGGGAAAATAAATCCTTGACGGTTGTTGGAGATTTGTAAATATTCTGTCGGGAAGGGATGCTGGAGAATAACTCTGTGGGGACCAACTTAGGGGAAGATATACTCTGTTGGTAGACCTGCTGATCTGGAGGAATAAACTCGGCTAGGGATTAAGTTCTGTTGTTGGAGATGTTGAGCTCTGTTGGAGAAATAAACTCCGCTTGGGGGATGAAATTTACTGACTTGCTCGCGATTATGAACCTTGGCTGGGGATAGTTATGTCCTGTTTCGGGGAAGCTGACATCTATGCCTTTGGATACTTTTACTCTGTGGGGAGTGTACATACCAATAATTACGTTCCCAAACTGGCTCTATCCCGGTAACTGCTGGGAAAAGTAATTGTAGGGTTTGACACTTCTTGTTTTTTCCTGTTTCTGGAATTACGAGTAATTTCCTTTGTTTCTTATGTAAATATTTATGAGCAGCAATCATTTTCAAATGTATATATAAAAAATAAATCATTGGACGTTCTTGCAAAACAAAACAGAAAAAGAAAAATGAATTGAAGTTTCTTGTGAAAATGACTTGTATTGATTTTGAAGTTGGCCCTTAATAGGCGTTTTGTACAAAGAGGCTGACGTCCTAGTAAGAGAATGCCGCCGAAAGAAATTACAATTTGTGTAAAAGAAAGAAAAACAGCTATGTGAAATAACCCCATTGGGTTCCAACTCTACTATTGCCTTTATATCTTCAAGCGTCTCATCACTTTGCTACCTGGCCGAAGGTTGATCAGATTGGTTGGCGCCGTCCGAGCTTGATAGTCGATACCGAAGTCTGATCGCAAGATGATCCAATAAGACATAGTGATACGCTTCAATGCCTAACTTTTTCCTGGATTTACCTTTCAGGTTTTCTATCCACCAGGATACCCTTTTTTGCCCAAGCCTCCCTTTTGGGTTTTCGACTTGTCGGGTGTACAAATTTTTCCTTTTCATCCCTTACTTTTACCCGAACCCTTTTGGTTCTCCAGGAAGCCCTTATTTTTGCCTAGGCCATTCAACCTAGCGGGTCTTTGATTAGGCGTAGTATCTTTTCACTATATCTTCATTGACAGGGTGAGGAAGGTCGTCACCATCCATGGTGGTTAGAATCATAGCTCCCCCCGAGAAAATGTTTTTAACCACAAATGGCCCTTCGTACGTGGGGGTCCATTTTCCCCTGGGATCACCTTGCGGCAGTATGATACGTTTGATCACTAGATCTCCGACTTGATATTCTTGACGCCTGAATTTCTTGTTAAAAGCCTTGATCATTCGCTTTTGATACGTCTAACCATGGCAGATAGCAGTAAGTCTCTTTTCATCGATTAGATTTAGCTGATCAAGTCGGGTTTGGATCTAGTCGTCTTCGTTCAAACCCGTATCCTTCATAATCCTGAGAGAAGGTATCTAGACTTCGATGGGTAGGACTTCCTCCATGCCATATACCAGAAATTAGGGTGTTGCCCTTGTCGACGTCCATGCTGAGGTACGGTACCCATGAAGAGCGAATGCTAACATCTCATGCCATTCTATATATGTCACCGTCATTTTCTGCACAATCTTCTTGATATTCTTGTTAGCTGCTTCAACAACACCATTCATCTTCAGCCGGTGGGGAGAAGAATTATGATGCTGTATCTTGAACTGTTTACAGAGCTCGGTGATCATTGTGTTGTTGAGATTCATACCATTTTCAGTGATAATTCTCTCTGGTACACCATATCGACAGATCAGATTGTGTCGGATAAACCGTGCTACGACGTTCTTGGTTAATGTAGCAAAGGAAGCTGCCTCAACCCACTTCGTGAAGTAATCAATGGCTACTAGAATGAAACGATGCTCGTTAGATGCATTAGGTCTGATCTCGCCTATCATGTCGATGCCTCGCATCGCAAAGGGCCAAGGAGCCGTCAAAACATTTACAGGAACCAGAGGTATATGCACCTTATCAGCGTATACTTGGCACTTATGACAGGTTCGAGAGTGCTGATAACAGTCGGCTTCCATAGTGGACCACTAATATCCTGCCCGTAGGATCTTCTTAGCCATGGTATGTCCACTAGAATGGGTTCCGAAAATGCCTTCATGTAGATCTGTCATGATCCTCTCTACTTCATTTTTGTCTACACACCGTAATAGTGTGGAGTCATGGTTGCGTTTATAGAAGATTCCATTACTGAGGAAGAACTTTGCAGCGAACCTTCTTAAAAACTTCTTATCATTGACAGATGCCCCTTCGGGATACTCCTGAGCCTCGAGATACCTTTTGACTTCGTGAAACCAGGGTTTTCCTGCCACTTCTTTGTTATCGATCTCCCAGCAGTGTGATGGTTCATCCAACCTCTCAATGGTGATTTGGGGAGCTTCATCGTCCCACCTTACCTTGAACATAGAAGACATGGCAGCTAGCGCGTCCGCTAACTGGTTTTCCTCTCGTGGGAAATGTTCAAAGGTTACCTCCTCAAAGTGTGGGAGCAATGTCAGTGCATACTCTTTGTAAGGAATGAGATTCGGGTGCTTCATATCCCATTCGCCTTTGATCTGACTTATCACCAGAGCGGAATCCCCGAATACATTCAAGAACTTGATCCTCAGGTCAATAGCAGCTCAGAGACCCATAATACATGCTTCATACTCCGCCATGTTATTGGTGTAGTTGAAACATAATCGGGCAGTGAATAAAGTATGACAGCCCTTGGGGGATATGATTACAGCACCAATGTCGTTACCCAGTGTGTTTGAGGCTCCATAAAAACACATAGACCATCAGGATCCCTCCTCAGGTCCTTCATTCGGTCCAGGTTCTTCGTAGTCAGTCACTAACATGATATTCTCATCCGGGAACTCGAAATTCATGGTTTGGTAGTCATCCACGACCTGATGATCAGCCAATACACTCCCCTTTATTGCTTTTTGGGTTGTATATTGTATGTCGTATTCAGTTAAGATCATTTGCCACCTTGCTATCCTTCCGGAGAGAGCGGGCTTCTCGAAAATATACTTGATCAGATCCATCTTCGATATCAACAAGGTAGTATGACTCAGCATATATTGTCTCAGTCGGCGAGTAGCCCATGCCAAAGTGCAGCAAGTTTTCTTGAGCAATGAGTATCGTGTCTCACAATCAGTAAACTTTTTGCTAAGGTAATAAATTGCATGCTCTTTTCGACCAGACTCGTCATGCTGCCCCAACACACACCCCATTGAATTGTCTAGCACTGTCAAGTATAATATGAAAGGTCTTCCTTTAACCGGCGGCATCCGAATTGGTGGTTCTTGAAGGTATTCCTTAATTCTTTCGAAAGCGGTCTGGCATTCATCATTCCACTTTACCACTTGATCTTTCTTCAGAAGCTTGAAGATTGGCTTACATGTAGCAGTCAAATGTGAAATGAACCTGGCGATGTAATTCAGGTGTCCCAAGAAACCTCTAACCTCTTTCTCTGTACGGGGCGCTGGAATTTCTTGTATGGCCTTTACCTTCGCAGGGTCTACCTGAATACCCTTGTCACTGACGATAAAACCTAGAAGCTTACCAGATCTTACCCTGAAGGTACACTTGCTCGGATTCAACCTCAACTTGTATGTCTTCAACCTGTCGAACAACTTTTAGAGATGATCAAGGTGCTCTTCCTCAGTCTGAGACCTGGCTATCATTTCATCAACATAGACTTCGATCTCGTGGTGAATCATATCGTGGAACAAAATGACCATGGCGCACTGATAAGTTGCCCCAGCATTCTTCAAACCAAAAGGCATCACCTTGTAGCAGAAGGTACCCCACTGTGTAACGATGGTTATCTTCTCCATGTCTTCAAGAGCCATCTTGATCTGGTTGTAGCCAGAGAAACCATCCATGAAGGAGAAGATTTTATGCTGCACGGTGTTGTCGACTAGAACATCAATATGAGGAAGTGGGAAGTCATCCTTGGGGCTTTCCCTGTTCAGATCTCTATAATCCATGCACATCCGTACCTTACTGGCCTTTTTAGGTACCAGAACGACGTCGGCAATCCACTTTGGATATGAAGTGACAACTAATAATCCTGCGTCGAACTGTTTCATAACCTCTGCCTTGATCTTCTCTGACATTTTGGGACACATACGACGAACCTTTTGTTTAACTGGAAGACAATCTTCTTTAGTCGGCAGGTGATGTACCACAATATCAGTGTCCAAACCAGGCATGTCTTCATAGTACCAGGCGAAGATCTCAACATAGTCGTGCAACATCTGTATCAACCTCTGTTTGACGCTAAGCTCCAGATTCGCACCTATTTTAACCTCTTTTCTGTCCTCCTTTGTACCCAAATTCACTGTCTTAACTGGCTCTTCATGAGGTTGTATGGCCCTTTCTTCCTGCTGTAATAGTCTAGCAAGTTCTCCAGGCACCCCACAATCATCCTCACCTTCGTCCTCGGCTTGGTTGATCGGATTTTTGAAGTCATAACTGGAAATAGAAGAGCTGTTATCAATGGGAT
This sequence comes from Vicia faba, assembly GCA_948472305.1. Taxonomy (NCBI): domain Eukaryota; kingdom Viridiplantae; phylum Streptophyta; class Magnoliopsida; order Fabales; family Fabaceae; genus Vicia; species Vicia faba. Next base: position 1,310,920,213 of record OX451735.1, read on the forward strand.
CCAGAGTGGATATGGATCTGCATTATGATACGTGAGTGTGTGTAAGAGAATAGCTGTTTTGATAAAGTGAAAAACAGAAAAGAAAAATAGAGAGTGCAAAATTTGTATGCAAGAAACGTCCAATGCTTTATTAATGATATATGAAATGACAAATAATAGCCCTAACAAGAAAAAGCCAAGGTTCCTCGGGCAAGGCACCAGGCCGTAAAGTTTTAAATTATTTATTAGAAATCTCAAAACAAGCAAGTCAATTACTGCGGAATAAAAGAAACAGGTATAAATTCCCTAGCCGTCCAGTTACTCGGTCCACCGTTGGTATTTGGGTAGATCCAACTGTCGATGTCTGAGTCTTCCTAGCTGTCTTCAATGGCATTAACCCCATGATTGTTGATGTGTAGTGGAGGTCCTCCATCCCGAGCGCGTCGAACAACCCTTTGAGCCCCTGTAGTAAAGCCCAAACCAAATTTGTCAGTTTTCTGAGTGAAATCAGGGAGCCGACCCTAATTGGCACACCCACCTTCTTCAACCACGGCCATGCCGTCCTTGAGAGAAGCCATCTCCAAAGGAGGATTGTTGGTAGTAGTTTCAGTTGATGCTAAGATCTGAGGGACCTCTTCGATGTTCTGACAAGGAGTTTCTATGAATTCCTCGTCCATCTCTATGTAGTGGAAGGAATTGAGGTGACTCACCATATATTCTTCTTCACCTTGCACTGTGACAATCTTTCCTTTCACTGGATATTTCAGCATTTGGTGGAGTGTGGAAGTGACTGCCCTAGCCTCGTGGATCCAAGGACGACCCAGCAAACAAGAATATGACAGCCTGATATCCATCACATAGAAGGTGGACCCAAAAGTCTGAGAACCCACTTTGACAGGGATGTTTACCTCCTCGTGCACCATTCTCTTTGATCCGTCAAAAGCCCTTACCGTAATGTTACTAGGCTTTAGAGTCAATCCTTCACAATCCAACCGGTCCAACACCCTTTTCGGTAGAACATTTAGTGAAGACCCAGTATCTACCAGCACATGACCCATAGTGGTTCCTTTGCATTCAATCGAGACATGTAGAGCATCATTATGCTTCCTTCCCTTTGGTGTCAAGTATGCATCTGAAAAACCCAGCCCATTATCAGCAGTCAGGCTGGCCACACAATCTTTGAACTGATCAGCTGAAGTTTCCTGCGGCACATACGCAGTCTTGAGGAATGCAATCAAAGCCTTCGCATGGGCCTCAGAGCATAACATCATGGATACCATGGATATCTTTGATGGGGTATGTCCTAGCTGCTCGACCACATTGTAGTCGCTCTTCTTAATGATTTTCAGTATTTCCTCCATTTCTTGTTTAGAGGCTTCTACAACAATTTCTTTAGGTGCCTCCGTCCGGGAAGGCTCGCCTATAATTTATTTGCCGCAGGTATCAGACGATTCACCGACATGGGTAATAACTGGAGTAAGAAAAGGAACTGTAGTTGATGTACCGGCAGGAACAACAGATGGAATGACAATAAGCTTGTTGAGAGTCTTAGGGGAAATCTCGGGAGAGAAGACCCTTCCACTTTGGGTAATTTTGTTGGTTCTGACAATGTTACCAATATCAGTATCAGCTTCTTCATCTTTCGGATCTTGTTTGATGCCATGATAGTACACATCGGCACCATAATGCCATGGGACAACTTTATCCGAGACATACAAGATAGGACCCAGAACAGTAATTATTAGCGGAGCAATTCTTGGAGCAGATGTAATCCTAACAGGTCTACTCGAGGAGACTTTGGAATAATTGGCGGAAATGGTTATAATAGCAACGTCTTCAGATGGAATAGCGGGAACCAAAGTTTTCTCAAACAAAATTTCTTTGCTATCTATCAGGCGTTGAACACCTAATTTTAGCAAACGACAACCAGAAGGTAGAAACGAACACATGTGACAACCTTCACCATAACCCGGAAATAAACAGGCCAACAGAAAATTCTTCTTGACAGTCATGAGATAAGTAGAAACTTCATCAACAGATGTAACAAACAAATCAATGTCAACAACATTAACTCTACGACCGTGTTTAGGCATGGGAGCAGTTATGACGTTGGGCTTCTCCGGAGCATCAAAATCTATTTCCTTGGCTTCAATCAAGTCTTGTACTTTGTTCCTCAGAGCCCAGCAGTCATTTGTATCGTGGCTAGGACTCTCAGAATGATAGGAACACCGATCATTTGGATTATATCGGGGAGATGTAGTATTTGGATTCTTGGGAGCCTCTTTCAAGGTTGCCAAGTTGGATCTCAGCAGGTGAGGTAGCACTTCAGCAAATGTCATGTTGATGCGGGTAAACTGTCGTTGTGGTCTTTCCATCCTTTGTTGATTGTTGCATTGTGGAGCAACTGCAGGTCTAGGTATCATCACGACACTTACTGTATGACGATGTTCAACCCTGTTTTGGCCCCTCGGGCTATAGATGGCACTGGCTTCCTTCTTACCAGCAAATGGCTTCTTTATTTAGCTTGAAGAGGCATCTTTCTATATCTTGCCGCTACGAATCCCAGCTTCTACTCTTTCTCCATTTAGGATCAACTCGGTGAAACCAGCTGACGAGCTGCCGATCAAATGATTAAAAAATGGACCAGATAGCGTCCCCAGAAACATATCAACCAACTCCCTATTAGACAACGGGGGTTGAACTCTCCTAGACAATTCTCTCCATTTTTGTGCATAATCTTTAAATCTTTCACTTGCACCCATGGACATAATCTGGAGTTGAGTACGAGTAGGAGCAAGGTCGGTGTTGTATTGATACTGCTTGTAGAAATCAGCAGCCAGATCTTCCCAGTTTCGGACATTGGCTCCCTTCAGCTGGTAGAACCATTCAAGATGAGTCCCTGATAGACTATCTTGAAAGAAATGAACCCACAGATTTCTATCAGCGGTGTGGGGCTGAATTTTCCCGACATAGGAATGGAGATGGAGCTTTGGGCAGGACACCCCATCATACTTAGCAAAAATTGGAGCTTTGAACTTCTGCGCGATGACCACTACCGACACCAATCCCAATTCTTTGAAATCCAGTCCAGGTATCCTCTGAACTTACATGGCACTCAGACGGTCTTCCAACTGTTTGTATCTATCCTCAGCAGGAGGATATTGCTCATCATTGTAATCGGTATCATTGTCAGAAACTGCAGGACTGAGGTCATTCTCTTCTTCTTGATTCTCCCCTTCCTTAGATGAAGAGGTCAGATCGACTTGTCGCTTCAACCTCTCTCCAAACCTTCTGCCCATATTCAAAATACCAGCAACCTTCTTCTTTTTCTTCTTTTCTTTCAGGATGAGGGCTTTTAGATCCTCCTTCCCTTTTTCCAGACTTATGAACATTTGTTGGAACTGGGCGTTCTGTGACTGAAGATCCTTGATGGTTTGTTCAGAAGACATTTTGTGCTGAAATAAATAGCGAAGAAGATGAGAAGTCTGTAATGGTACCTGTAATGATGTGTATGGTAATGGGATGCGTATGCAATGATTTCAAAGACTTCGGGAAATTTAAATTTGCAAAACAAAATAAACAAAGATTTTATTAGCTGAATTTGAAGGTTCAAAATGCCTTTTAGGCGTTACAATTAAAAATAAATCTAAAACTAGAAAAGAAATCAAAATTCCCATGGATGCTTTCTCTTTGTGTCGAGATAATCATTGAGCCCTCTTTCTTCATGCAGTTGCTTTGTGAGCTCTAAAACCTTCCTCTCCTGAGCATGGAACTGATCCATGTAAGTATCTCGCTCCTTCATCAACTAAATCCAAGACCTCTATAATTCCCCAAGATCATTGGGCATGTAAGGATAGGGAACCATGTAAGGAATATCTTCTTCATTAGTGGGTTCCATAATCACTGGTAAAATGGCCACATAGGGCATCATAAGCTTCTGGGCACGAGCTCGTACCCATTAGAGGTAAGGTTCCATAGGAATGGAAGTTTTTGGCCCTAAATCCTTGGCGCCCGATCTGTTCACCATGCCCCAAGCTCGTATGAACCTCCGGTGATACTCTTTAACATCATCCTCATAGTTGAATACAATGCCCTCAATAAGTAACTCATGTGGACCATCCCTTCGAGCGTGACCAAATTGTCGCAGAGCTAAACAAGGATTGTAGGTTATACCTCCCCTGATACCAAGTAACGGTACATTAGGGTACTCCCCGCAGCGGTCAATAATAGCAGTGTTTTCCATAGCTCGAGAACACCAAAGAATATCCGTATGAGCGAGTGATATTATCCTTTGTGACCAACCCAAACCTTCTTCATTCTTCAGTATGGACTTAGGGAGGTGAGAAATAAACCACCTCGACAGTAATGGCATGCAATACAAGTGTGATACAGTGGTAGAACCGACTGTTATTACTGGTTTGCGTTTTGCGTTTTTTGTTTGCAAAATGTCGCGGTAAGCAAGAGTCGCCACCGACTTTCATTTTATCCAATCATGGAAAAGGAAAATAGAACAGAAAAAACATTTTTTCGAGATATTCTGAGTACGGGGGGTGGGGGGTATAGATTATAGAAAGGGAAGGTGTTAGCACCCTTTTTATCCGTAGTTTTCTACGGGATCTTAGGTACTTGATCATTTTTCAAATTGCTTGTGTGTGTTTGTCCTGAAAATGTTTTACTTCGTGATAACCCTTGTATCAGTCCTCAAGGAAGTGATGAAGTTTGTTTTGAAAATTTGTTTTGAAAGGTGTTTGTGTGAAAAGTTTTCATTGAGAAAGTACTTAAGATTCTACCTACTCGAAAAAGTCTGTTCGTTTTCCTTTAGACAACGCTATCATATTATTAAGGAATAGGTAGCACCGTCGTTGGAGTTGTAAGGGACATTCGAAAGGGACAAGTACAATCACCAAAGCAACAGTTAGAAAACTTTAGTAGTAACCCTAAAGTCTCAAGATCTTTCCGAGGCAACATTTTCGAGGCAACATTCGAACGAGACACTTTGATCTTTTAGACTGGAGGGCAACTACTAAAATCTCCTATGCTTAATGATTGTTTATCGAAGGCAACCGAAGTGAGGTAAACCCTAGGAGTGAATATGTGCATATGAATTGTTTCAGTTATTTAATCTTTGCACATTAGGTGATCTACCGTTTAAATTTCCAGATATTCTTGCCATGCAATCCTATTAGCATACATCTAGACAGTTAAATATCTGCAGGAATTTAAAGTGCGAAAAAATAAACATAACTATTACAGGGATTTGACAGTTACATAATTATCTTGACAGAAAATAAAAGTTCGGAAGTTTAAAACCCTAATTAAAACTATTACAAACTCGAATCAGTTACAATAATAATAAAACAAATTAAAATGCGCGCGGAAAATTAAACGCGAGAAGAAATTGAAAAATAACCTAAACCCTAATTGAAATAAAAAAAGATTTTTGTACATTTTTTATTGGAGAAAAAAATGAAATTGCAATTTAAATAAAACCCTAATTTCTAATTGCTTTATAATTATGAAAAAAAAAGGTATTTAAGTTAACCTAATTAACCTAATTAATTAAAATAAATATTTTAATAAAAAATGATTTTGGTGTATTTTTAAAGAAAATTAATTAAATTATATACAATTCAAATCCTAAGTTTAATTATTTTTAATTATAAAAAGAGATTAAATTTCCCTAAGTTAATTAAACTAAATTAATTAAGAAATAAAATATTTTTAGAAAAAAAAAGATTTTTGTGATTTATTGTGATTTTTGATTAAAAAAGAAAATGATTTTTGGGTTAATTAATTAAAACAAATAAAAGAAATTAATTAAAGAAATTAAAAAGAAAATAGAAAAGAAAATGCAAACTGGGCCTGTATGCTAACAAATGGGAGGTGCCAATCTGAGTTTTTTAAGGCCCAAAACGCTCCTAGCCCAGTCAGCCTTGGGTTCCTTGTAGCGTCGACTTGAGAGTGCATCATGGTCCCCCATTGCCTATGCGTTGGATTGAATGGATGATGAATCCATTGGCTGGATGCTGGTGGAGTACGATAGACACCATGATGAGTGATATGCTGGATCTGTAAGTGGAAAATAAAATAAGAGAAACGCTGGGACCCGGGATCGAACCCAGGTCCTTATGTTTAAAAACCATATGCCTTGCCAGCTGCGCTAGGTGTTTGAATTGTTTGTATAATGAAAATAAAATATGATATAAAGAAAACAAATGGCCAAACCCCACAAGCGCGAATTTTCAAATGGGCGAATGGATGATTGCCACGCCATCGTCTCTTTCCCCAGGACTTTCGCTTTGGATATTAACCCTTTACCTACGGACAAACTCGTCACTATAGGCTATAATTATGGTTTCTTATGCGTGGCTAAAACCTGCAAAAATATTAAAACGAAATTCAAGCAACATAAACTCCATTCAAGGGCATGAATCAACTGTAGTTCATCCCCTAAACATGCAAATACCCTTAATTTGGCCCAATTTTGCCTCTAGCTAGGGTTCCCCAATTTGGAGCTCACGAACCCTAACTATGGCAAATAGTTATTCCTGCATCAAAACTCAAATCCAGGCTATCAAAAAGCTTCCTAGCATGATCCTAAATATGTATATGCAAGCAAATTGGATCAAGAATGCGTAAAACTAGAGGAACACGTTTGAGTTCAGAGGATGCAAACCGTGATGTATAGTTGGCGATTCTGGTGGTTTGATGACTTGGGAATGATTGGAATAGCTTCTATGCATGCCCAGGAAGAGATTGCTAGCTTCAAATTGCCTTGGATCGCCCTATAGACTGAAAACCGAATCCTACTTTTTGCAAGAAATCCACGTTTTGTTTGATGCTTTTCACGACTGCCAAACCTTATGCCATGCTTTGTTCTTGTCCAATATATATCTAGGAATGAATTAGGGTTACAAACTTGGATTGAATCTTTGCAATTATGAGATATTTGATTTGATTTTCATGCTACATATAAACTTTCTATTTTGAGCCAAATCATCCCTTTCTTGTACCAATTATGCTTGATTCGTTTTGGCCTTGATAATTCAACATATTTTGATTGCCAACCTATCCAAAAACCAAATCAAATCATATCTTTGTTATTATTCATCAATTATTTGATTTAATTCAATTTTTAATTAATAAAAAATCAAAATAAATTGAAAAATGAAGCAAATAATATGTGGGTGAATATTTGAGTCGTGGACCACATTATAAGTGAGGTGCAAGCATAAAAAGTTAGGCCCATTTAGCAAAAAATTCATTTTTGAGCACATTTGACTTTTGGCAATTTTGTAAAAAAGGTCAACTTTGACAAGGCATATCTCTTCCAATTTTAACCCAAGAGAGGTGTTCTGGGACTTTTTAGAAATATTAGGATGTCCCCTAAGCAACCCTTTTGGTATCATCTCAATTGAGTCTTCCATGTTCATGTAAGAAGCTTTGACCCAAAAGGTGTTTTTGTTGGCTTTTCGAAAGGACCCATAATGTAGAAATTCATATCTTTTTATGAGTGCATATTTTGAACTCGTGGGCTGAAGATGAATTGTAGGAAATTGAATCCTCTTCAAAATGAGATTTGGATGGAATTTTTTTGATAAATCATGTGGAAGTTATGCTTCGTCAAATTTGGGTTGACTTTTGCTGAGAAACCCTAATTTAGCAACTTTTGGGTTTTGATGAATTTAGAGCATTCCTTGAAGAATCATGATCAACCCTTGATCCAATGATGAAAGTCACTTAAAAATGTTAATGTTGACCAAAAATCATGAATTTTGACTGTATGTGGGTCACATTTGACTTTTGACCTAATAATGTCGATTCTCAAGCATCTGAGCAGTTGACTGAGCAAACTTTTTGTGCAAGGCATGAAACTTGACATGTAGGGTCTTGAGAACATATTAGGAACATGGAGAGCATATGAGGCCTTTTTGGTTCACCCATCTTGATCAAAATGGAAACCCTAGTTTGAGATACATTGCCTTAGGAGAGAGTTTGTCTGGTCAACTCTTGAGCAACCTTGAGCAAATTGAGGATCTCTAGGAGTATGTTTTGGGTAAAATGAGAGGGAAAATTTTGGGGTACAACAACAAGCAAGGCAATATATGGACAATCGCAAGCAAGTAAAGAATATTTCTCATGAAATGAGAAATAAAGCATGTCGCATCGGAAGCAAGCATAAGCCGAATGTTTTCAATCACATAATCACCGTTATGTTACGTGATCAGAAAACAAATCATATACCTTTCACAAGTAAACAAACGAGTTAAAAGTAACAAGGAAGATAATTCGGAAGAGAAAACACATTTAAAAAAGGCAAAAATTGTTGTTTCTTCTTGGGTAACCCGTTACTCAGACTTTGAAAATTCTGGAAATTGGCTATTGACTTGGGGTAACCGGTTACCATAACTGGGTAACTAGTTACCAAAACTTTGAAGATTTTTGCCATTTACTTCTGACTTGGGGTAACCGGTTACCATAATTGTGTAACCGGTTAAAAAAACTTTGAAGATTTTGGCCATTTGCTTCTGACTTTGGGTAACTGGTTACCATAACTGGGTAACCGGTTACCACGGGACAATTTTGAATTTTTTTGTGAAGGAATTGTTTGTAACTGGTTACCATATTTGGGTAACCCGTTACCCAGGTAGAAAAACAGTTTTAATAGATTTTTGACACATGATTTTTCCACATATTCAACACATGATTTTTCATAATTCAAGGTCTAGATTCAAACTACACATGATTGATTAAGATCAACAATTAAACTTTATGAAATATCATCAATTTGTTATATCAATTAAGCACTTTCACATAAATCAAGTTAATTCAATAAGCAATTAATTCAACTATCCAATTCTGGATTTACACATGATTATAAAATCAATTCAAATCCTAGGCTTAAATCTATATTCTAGACTCAAAATTCAACCTAAATCCAAATCATGATTGATCAAAAAATGCTTCTAAAAGAATCACTTATTTCAAAAGTGCTTAATTCAAGAAAACTCACCGATAGAAGTGAATAAGAGGCTTAGGTATAGAGATCACAACAAACGGATCAACAATCGGAGAAGAATTACTCTTGATCTTGACTTTTGGATCTTGATGAAATTGTTGTGTTCTTGATGAAAAAGATGTAGAACCTTGATTTGATCTTTGAGAGAATTGAGAGAAAACGTTTAGAGTGTTTGTGAGAATTTTTGGATTATGAGCCTCCTATTTAGAAAATTGGAGTCAAAATGAATATATAGTGTGGAATTATGTGAATGTATTTGGTTAATGGGCCTCAAATAACCACAAGCCATAGTACAAATTTTAAAACCCCTTGAGTGCGACACGTTCTGGGCAAATTCGCAGAAACCTAGGTGCAATTTATAAATTTGAAACATGAAACCAAAATATAGCCAATGTCGAGAAAGACCTGGTGTCTAAAGATGGGCTCCATTGGATAAACGATGCGAAAGTTATAAATTTCTGAAGTTTTGCCACACACAACATTAATTCCTGATTCAGAATTTTCAATGCATTACACACACCTCGGGCCAAAAACGGAAGCCTTCAGGGTAACGTTTGTCATGAACATAGAAACCAAAATTTCACTGGCTAAATTTGTGAGACAACATCATTGGAACGGGCTCGATACAATAAAAATTGACCAACTTATGATTTTTACAATATCGTGAAACGGTGCAACGAAGATTCGGTTCAGCACCAAAATTTCTTCGATAACTCAAAATTTCCGGCCCTTTCCTTATAGAATGAGTCTTCGGTCATAAAATATGAAATGTAGATAACGTCAATAAAAAATTTAGGCAAAAAGAACGGGTCCTAAACGAGCAATGGGTTTCGAGTTATGAATTTTTTAGCATCCAAAAAATGCACCTTCAACACACTTTTTCCATCGTTATTCACTGAATGCCTTCAGAAGATCCGCACATTCAGATACTTTCCTTTGGGAATTTTCTCTCGGCCCAAACATACAAAATGAATTACACATCAAGAAGATTCTTTTGATATATGAACCAAACCAAGGAGACAAACCAAGTAGGAGTTACAAACTTTTGAATATTTGTAAGATGATGAATCAACAGTTAATTCAGTTTACCGTCTTCAAAAGATTAAAGTTATTGAATGTCTTCTTCATAGATTTAACCTTTGATTTGAACATGAGTATTGATAAGGGAATCGAGACATTCTCAATGCTCAAAGAATCAACTGAATATATTGAAATAGATGCAAGTTATAAACTTTCGCACGTCGAGGAAATAAATAACCGGTCAAAGATCAAATATAAGGTGATTTTGATGCTTGAAGATTTAGCACAAGTTAATACTCTGGTTGCAAGTTGTGAATCCTGAGTTTAAACCACCAAAACGTCATTTTTGGTTCACATTATCACACATCCGTCAAAATATCTGATTTCTTTGCAATAAATCCCGAAAAATGAGTACCTTGATCTCATGGTCACTGATGCATGCAGTGCAAAATGACCTAATGGAAGGTATGTAGATGAAATGAGAAGTTAAAAATGCATAAGTAAGATAAAAATGAAAGGGTAGGACAAATTTGGGGTATTACAGCTGCCCCTATTAAATCATCTTGAACTTTAAAGTACAATTGGCGCGTCCCTTTCGGGCGTTCGAGGTAGAAGATTATTAAATACCAATGCCAAAAATTTGTTCTGAGAGAAGGTATGGGTGTTATTTATTTTTGTAGTATCCTCTAGGGAAAGAAAATTTCTGTTTTTCCTGGTGAGAAGGGTTTATGGGTGATGATTTCTCATAATGTGGTAATGATGCCAATACGAAATTTCTAAAAGGGACTCTTGTTATGTGAGATGGAAATTGATAAGATGGGTACGGAAAGACGACAAATAAAATCTACGAATGACCTACGATCCTAAAGCGAGACCTACATGAGATCTTATAGGGAAGATCTATAAGAGGAGAGCTAGATTAATGGGTGATCTAAAATCCTAAAGTGAGACCTATGGGAGATTTGGTAGGGAAGATCTACGAATGATCTATAAGAAGAGAAATAGATCTACGGATGACCTACAATCCAAAAGCGATACCTATAGGCGATCTTCTAGAAAGTAGGCCTACAGGCTACTTATAAGAGAAGATCTAGATCTACGGACGACCTACAATCCTAAAGCGAGACCTACAGGCGATCTACTAAAAACTATGGCTACGATCGCCTACAAGGAAATCTAGATCTACGGGCGATCTAAAATCCTAAGGTAAGACCTATGGGCGATCTACCAGGAACTAGGCCTACGGGCGACCTACTAGGAAATATAGATCTACAGACGATCTAAAATCCTAGGGTGATACCTACGGTCGATCTACTAAAATGAGGCTTATGGGCGACCTACAAGGAAATCTAGATCTACAATCGATCTAAGATCCTAAGGTAAGACCTACAGGCGATCTACCAAAACTAGGCCTACGGGCGACCTACAAGGAAATATAGATCTACGGTCGGCCTAAGATCCTAATGTAAGACCTACGGGCGATCTACCAAAAACTAGGCCTATGGGCGACCTACAAAGAAATCTAGATCTACGGTCGATCTAAGATCCTAAGGTAAGAACAATGGGGGATCTACCAGAAAATTAGGCCTACGGGCGACCTACAAGGAAATCTATATCCAAGGACGATCTAAAATCCTAAGGTAAGACCTATGGGAAATCTACCAGAAAACTAGGCCTACAAACAACCTATAAGGAAATCTAGATCTACGATCGATCTAAGATCCTAAGGTAAGACCTACAGGCGATCTACCAAAATCTAGGCCTATAGACGACCTATAAGTCTAAGGAGATGGGAATATTTATTACGACACGATGATTGAAGATACAAGATTGACCAAGTGTATTGCATTTGTTGGGATTTGAAGGATAGTTAGACATAGACGAATGTGATCGGTGGATCTGGAACTGACTGTTTAACGCTGGTTCGCGAAATGTCGCGGAAGCAAGAGTCGCCACCGTCTTTTATTTTCTCCAAATGGAAAGGACAAAAGCACAGAAAAATTCCTTAAAGAGATTGCTCTCGGTTCGGGAGGTAGGTTATAGAAAGGGAAGGTGTTAGCACCCTTTCTATCCATGGTTATCCATGGGCTCTTAGATACTTGCTCATTTGTGTTTTCAAAATGGTTTGTTTGCTTTTCAACTGTGGGTTTTAAAAAGTTTCTTTGAAAATTTCAGTTCGACTCTTGTATCGGTCCTCAAGAGTGTTTGAAAAATTTGCTTTCGAAAGCTTTTTGAAAAGGTGTCGGTGTGAAAAGTATTTTTGAATTTGTTTTGAAATTAGAGCAAGTATCTAGAGTCGTCTACCTACCCTAAGGAATTTGTCTGTGTAAATGTCCTTTAAAGTAGTGCCATCCCACCATTGAGAGGTAGGTAGCACCACCGTTGGAGGTGTTCGGGTCAATTCGAGGTTCGGGACATGGTGATCACCGGAGCAATGGGAAGACACCTTAGAAGCTACCCTCATGCCAGGTTCCCGGATCATGAGGACTTACTAAGACATCCTCTACTCGACGATCACCTTTCGAGAGGCAAGGCAACAGTGAGGCGTACCCTAGGGGTGGTGTGTGATTTGTGTGTCATTTTCATTTGCATTTATCTTGTCATGTTATTGGTGTTCTACGCTTGTTTTTATTTTGTCCATACATTCTTTCATGCCATTTGTTAATAATTAAAATATTTGCGGGAAAGTAATGATCTAAAGCTATTACAAAAGGCGCGGGTCCACATCGCCAAAAGTTTCTCGAACCCGATTTGACAGAAAATAAATAAAGTAAAAGAAAATAAGGAATTAAAAGTGCGAGCAATTATTTACACGGCTTTGGGAGAGGTACATAAATATTTACACGGAAACGAAATAAGTATGCGAATTGATAAGAAATTAAGAACGAGGGCGTTGGACCCTTTTGCAAAAATTGAATTAATGATGGAGTTAGTTAATTAAAAAAGAAAGAACTTGTTTTTTTTGGTATTTTTTAGTATTTTAGGATTTAATGAAAAAATTAATTGAAATTAAATGTTAACCCTAATTCTATTTTATTTTAATTTTTTAAGAAAACATTAGAATTTAACCTAAATTAACCCTAATTGTTTACATGCAAGTTTAATTATAAAAATAAATATTTAACTATTTAATTATTTATGAAAGAAAAATAAAAAGGATGAAAAAAATTATTAATTAAACCCTAATTCTACATTTTTTAGATTTTTGTTAAAAGAATTAAAATTAAAACCTAATTTAAGACTAAATTTAATTACATGCAAATTTATTTATGAAAATACTAAAATAAAAATTATTTATTGTTTTTTTTTCTTTTCCTGATTTTTTTGATGTTTTATGTTTTTTTATGAAAATATAATTAAATTGACAGAATTAAATAAATATAATAATTGAAAGTAAAAATATAAAGAAAAAAATAAAGAGCAATTAAAGAATTTGCAAACCTGGGGGTTCAGACCCCAAAGAGGAGGTATAACCCAAGAATTCTGGCCCATTTAGCATGGCCTTGTTGACTTTTCCAGGGAACATACACACGCATTGACTTGGATCCACCACGTATCTCAATTCTTGGCCTTTGATTGGAACTTGTTGGACGCGTGTACGCTTGGTTGTGAGAGTGCATCATGGTATTCAACGTAGGCGCTACATGTGAACATTAATGGAAAAATAATATTTGAAAGCATGAAGACCTGGGGCTCGAACCCAGGTCATAACTGTTACCAGCACTAACGCTTGCCACTGGATCATCTCACGCGCGTGTTAACATATAATAGCAAACAAATAATATAAAAGAAAACCAAGGTGTTAGTGGACTTTGCGCGCGAAATTTAAACAGGCCAATCGCTCCCTGCCACCTAGTTATCTTCTTCTTCGTTCCTGAAAATATAAAAACAATGGCCACGGTTTTGCAAATGTTCTTTTAGGCCACTTTCCAGAAAATAGCGAATAGGCCTAGGACGCTCATAAATTGAGCGCGATGATGGATTCCTAATCGTCCAAGCCTGCTAGTTCTAATAGTGATACTCAGAGGTTTCAATTTTTCCATATCATGAAACGCCCAATTTCAAGCTTCATGAACCCTAATCTGCATCAATGGCATAATTGCATATAGTACACGAAAACACAATTAAGATAAACGGTTAGCTTCAGAACACCTTAATTAGCATGAATCCATTAACAATATGCAATAAAAATGCCTAAATCTTGAAATACGATTATGCAAAAAAGTAAGAAAAGTGGGACTTCTGTACAGCGTTTCAAGGGCTTAGGGACCGTGTTCTTGATTCAGGCACGTTGCTTGACGTCCTAGGAATGCAATGGAAGGGGTTTTGTGGCTTGAAACGTCCTGCAAACAAGTTTTCAGAATTGAGTTTTTTAACAAAAATTTCAAGTTTGATTGTTAGGTTTCTGAGCAACTGCGTGTGTAATGGCATTAGGGTTGTGATCCTTGCATATGTAGTAGTGAATTAGGTTAAAAAGAATCATCCAAATCTCTTGCATTCATAGTTTTTGAAAATTGATTTTCAAAGATCTTTTTCAATCTTTTTTTCATGTGTTTTTGTTCTTAATCATGATCAATCAATCCAAATCTTTCCATATTTAGCTAGGCACGAAATCTTGATGATATAATGTGCACAAAAAGATTAGAAAAATTAGGTTAAGCATTTTTCATATATTTATTTTAATTTAAATGAATTATTATTAATAAAAATCCAAATAAATAAATAAAAAATGAATAAAACTTCCCTTTGGGCCAAGTGGTCGTGCACATGCTTGGGATGATGAATTGTGGAAGAAAAATGGGCCCATTAGCAATTTTAGGTCATTTGAATCAATGTTGACTTTTCAAAATATCCAAACATTTCCCAACTTCCACAAAGAATAACTTGCTCAATTTTTAAGATTTTCCCATATTCTTGGACATTTTGGAAAGGTCTTTGAGTCCTCTAACCAATGCCTTTGGTCCCATGTCATTTTGATTTACCAATCTCAAGTTATGGCCTTTGACTTAAAGTCCCTTTTTGTTGACTTTTGAAAATGACCTATAATGTTGAAATTGATAACTTTTTGTGAGAGCATTTCTTGGACTTGAAGTATGAATATGAGTTGTAGGAAATGTCTTTCTCTTCAAAATGAGCTTTCGATGGAATTTTTCTGATAATCCATGTGAAAGTTATGCCCTGGTCAATTTACAGTTGACTTTTTCAGCTGTCCAAATAAGGAAACTTTTGCATCTTGATGATTTTTGAGCCAAATTTTGAGAATCATGATCAAGCATTGATCAAATGATGTTTGTGGCTTCAAAATGATATGTTGACCAAAAATTTGAACTTTTGACTATCAAATGACCATTTTGCCCCTATAGTTGACTGTAGTGCAATTAGGGTTTTTGACTGTGCAGTTTTGTGCTAAATGTCTTGAAACTTGATATGAGGATGCTTGACCATATTTGTAGGCATATGGGACTTGATTGGACCTTTGGAAACTTCATGTTCTTGATCAGAATGAAAACCCTAGTTTTGACTGCTTAGGAGGCTCTTGCACTGTGCAAACCTTGGAGAATTTTGTAGCTTGTCTTGGCAATTTTCTTGAAGAATATGGGAGGGAAAATTTTGGGGTACAACAGTTGCCCCTGTTCAATCTTCTTAGACCTGAGGATGCAGATTGGCTGACGTGCCTTTCGTAATCCGAGGGTAGAAGATGATTGAACACTAGAGTGCCCAGAAATTTGCGCTCACATAGTAGCAGTGTGATGATGGGAATGGGCTTACAGATGCCATTTAGAGGTTGATGAATAGGATGATGGGCTTATAGATGCCATCTGGATGTTGATTGTGTAAGAGATTCCTTAGCGAGAACCTGTATATCTGCAAAATAGAAAATGATTACCTGACACGTTGCAGGAGCTGATTTTTAGATGCTTTTGTGTAGATATGTCCTGACTGGTTACAGGAATCGGATCTTCGAATTCTTCAGACGTGCCCTGGCGAGATACAGGAATCGAGTCTGGTAATGTTAGTCTTCAACGGATACACCCTGGCAAGATTCAGGCATCGGATCCTCGAACTCTTCAGACACGCCCTGGCAAGATACAGGAATCGGATCTGGTAATGTTAGTCTTCAACGGATACACCCTGGCAAGATTCAGGCATCGGATCCTCGAACTCTTCAGACACACCCTGGCAAGATACAGGAATCGGATCTGGTAATGTTAGTCTTCAACGGATACACCCTGGCAAGATTCAGGTATCGGATCCTCGAACTCTTCAGACACACTCTGGCAAGATACAGGAATCGGATCTGGTAATGTTAGTCTTCAACGGATACACCCTGGCAAGATTCAGGTATCGGATCCTCGAACTCTTCAGACACACCCTGGCAAGATACAGGAATCGGATCTGGTAATGTTAGTCTTCAACGGATACACCCTGGCAAGATTCAGGTATCGGATCCTCGAACTCTTCAGACACACCCTGGCAAGATACAGGAATCGGATCTGGTATTGTTAGTCTTCAACGGATACACCCTGGCAAGATTCAGGTATCGGATCCTCGAACTCTTCAGACACACCCTGGCAAGATACAGGAATCGGATCTGGTAATGTTAGTCTTCAACGGATACACCCTGGAAAGATTCAGGTATCGGATCCTCGAACTCTTCAGACACACCCTGGCAAGATACAGGAATCGGATCTGGTAATGTTGGTCTTCAACAGATACACCCTGGCAAGATTCAGGTATCGGATCCTCGAACTCTTCAGACACACCCTGGCAAGATACAGGAATCGGATCTGGTAATCGGTCATCAACAGATACACCCTGGCAAGATTCAGAAATCGGATCTTTGGTTGCGACCATTGATAGTAATCATTTTTGTACTTTTGTCCTGAAAAGACAAGCGTTAGTTGTATGCGATGTCATGTGGTATGACATGCGAGATGCTCTCTGAGTACGTGATATTGTATGTTCATGATGCGTATATGCATGCTATAATGTATGAAGATTTTATGAATATTTTTTGTCTAGGAAAGTAAATCCTTGACGGGTGCCGGGAAGTCACATCCTGGGCTGATGTTGGAGAATAGGCTTTGCTTCCGTTGGGGATGATAATTGCAAGGATACCGGTTGGGAGAAGATAACTCCGTTGGGGAATAAACTTGGCTAATGGAATAACTCTGCGGGGAGGAAAGTACTCTAGCGACCATGCTGGGGAGCAATACTCTGTAGGGAGAGATATACTTTGTTGAGTTGTTGATGATAATTTGTTGAGGATGTCTTTGCTGTGTTGGAAGTATGAATAGACTTCACTAGGGGTAGAGAATTTCGTCGAGGACGCTCTTTCTATGGCTTTTGGCTGAGGATAACCCAGTTATATCCTGTTAAGGAAATAACTCTTAAAAATAAAGCCGGGTGACGCGTTCGTGCTCTGCGAGGGATAAGCTTCCAGAATCTACTGGGGATAAGCTTACTGCTTGGAGAGATGGATTCCAACTTTCCAGGGGAACTGGATTGGACTTTCTTGGGGAAGTTTTGATATGCTGGGGGAGTGATTCCTTTGAATGCTGGTATGCCGCCGGGGAACAATCTTCAGACCAAGACTGTCGGGGATGCTTGTTATGAATATATATGCTGCTGGAGAATGTTGAGATCTGCTGGAGGATACTCAACTTCCTTAAGATTTGATAGTAGCTTTGCTCAGGGAGAATGCACTGACTTGCTGGCTCACTCTCTGGGGAATTAAGATGTACCGGTCATGTTCTTTAGCCGAACCTACCTTGATACCTTGGAGGACAGAACAATTAGATTGCTTAGACAACTCTTTATTGCCCCTGTTTCTAATGTTACCTGTAATAAATCCTTTGTTTCGTATGCAAATATTTATGAGTTAGCAAATTATTGTCAATGCATATATCACAAATTGAACCTTGGACGTTCTTCGCAAAACAAAACAGAAAAAGAAGAACAATTGGCACTTTTTAACTGAAAAATATTTTTGTATTGATTTTTGAATGGCCTGTAAATAGGCGTTTTGCGTACAAGAGGCTGACGTCCTAGTAAGAGAACGCCGCCGAATCAAAATAATTTATACAAATTTTATACAAAAGAAAATAAAACAGCTGTGTGAAAATGAATGATCCACTGGGTTTCAACTCTGCTATTGCCTTTATAACTCCGAGCGTCTCATCACTTGATGACCTTGGTTGAAGGTGAAGCTGACTGATCGATGCCGTCTGAACTTGATGTAGATACCTGATTCTGGATGCAAAGTGATCCAATGAGACATAGTATTACGCTTTTATCCCTAATTTTTGCCTGGACCGCCCTTTCGGGTTTTCAGTCCACCGGGATACCCATTTTTGCCCAAGCCGCCTTTTCAGGTTTTCGACTTGCCGGGTGTACAGATTTTTTCATTTCATCCCTTCATTTTGCCCGAACCCTTTTGGTTCGACGGGAAGCCCTAATTTTTGCCTAGGCATGTCAGCCTAGCGGGTCTTTTTTTTATGCGTAGTATCTTTTTACTATGTCTGCATTGGCGGGGTGTGGAAGGTCGTCACCATCCATATTGGTTAATATCATTACTCCTCCTGAGAACACATGCTTAACCACAAATGGCCCTTCGTACGTAGGGGTCCATTTGCCCCTTGGATCGCTCTGAGGAAGAATGATTCTCTTGATTACCAGATCCCCAACTTGATATTCCTGTGGTCTGAACTTTTTGTTAAATGCCCTGATCATCCGTTTCTGATACGTTTGACCATGACAGATAGCAGCAAGTCTCTTTTCATCAATGAGGTTGAGCTGATCAAGTCGTGTCTGGATCCAATCATCCTCGTTCAGGTTTGCATCCTTCATTATCCGGAGAGAGGGTATTTGCACTTCAATCGGTAAGACTGCCTCCATACCATAAACCAGAGAGAAAGGAGTTGCCCCGGTTGACGTCCTAGCTGAGGTACGGTACCCATGTAGAGCGAACGGTAACATCTCGTGCCAATCTTTATAAGTCACTGTCATCTTCTGCACGATTTTCTTGATGTTCTTATTTGCTGCTTCGACAGCCCCATTCATCTTCGGTCTGTAAGGAGAAGAATTATGGTGCTGTATTTTGAACTGTTTGCAGAGCTCAGCGATCATTTTGTTATTCAGATTGGTACCGTTGTCTGTAATAATTCTCTCTGGGACACCGTACCGACAGATCAGGTTGTGTCGAATGAACCGTGCCACAACAGTCTTGGTTACCGTAGCATAGGAAGCTGCTTCGACCCACTTCGTAAAGTAGTCAATCGCCACTAGGATGAAACGATGCCCATTAGATGCCGTCGGTTTAATCTCGCCGATCATGTCTATGCCCCACATTGCAAACGGCCAAGGCGCAGTCAGAACATTCAGGGGAACCGGAGGAACATGTACCTTGTCTGCATAAATCTGGCACTTGTGGCATGTCCTGGAATGTTGATAGCAGTCAGCTTCCATTGTGGACCAGTAATACCCTGCCCGTAGGATTTTCTTAGCCATAGTATGTCCACTGGAATGTGTACCAAAGGTCCCTTCATCTAGCTCTTCCATGATCCTTTCTGCTTCAGTCTTATCCACACAACGCAGTAAGGTTGAATCATGGTTTCGCTTGTACAAGATGCCGTTGCTTAGGAAGAACTTGGCTGCGAACCTTCTCAGGAACTTCTTATCATTGACGGAGGCACCTTCAGGATGTTCCTGAGTTTCCAAATATCTCTTCACCTCCTGGTACCAAGGCTTCTCAGTCACCAATTCAGTCTCGAGATCGCAACAGTACGCCGGTTCGTCCAGTTTCCAGATGATTATCCGGGGAGCCTCATTATCCCATTTGACTTTGAACATAGAAGCCATTGTAGCTAACGCGTCCGCCAACTGATTCTCTTCTCTTGGGAAGTGTTCAAAGGTTATCTCTGTGAAGTGGGGGATCAGGGTCAACACACATTCTCTGTAGGGAATCAGGTTTGGATGTTTCGTATCCCACTCTCCTTTAATCTGATTGATCACAAGAGAGGAATCTCCGAAGACACTTAGAAACTTGATTCTTAAGTCGATCGCAGCTTGAAGACCCATGATGCACGCCTCATACTCCGCCATATTGTTGGTACAGTTGAAACACAGCCGGGTAGTGAGTGGAGTATGAGTGCCTTGAGGAGATATGATTATGGCGCCGATACCGTTACCCAAAGCATTGGAGGCTCCGTCAAAGTGCATAGACCATCGGGATCCTGGTTCAGGTCCTTCATCCGGTCCAGGTACTTCACAATCAGTTACAATCATTATGCTTTCATCCGGAAACTCGAAGTTCATTGACTGATAATCATCTACAGCCTGATGTGCGAAGTGGTCTGCCAATACACTTCCCTTGATGGCTTTCTGGGTCGTGTACTGAATGTCGTATTCCGTCAAGATCATCTGCCATCTTGCAATTCTCCCAGACAGAGCAGGCTTTTCGAATATGTACTTTATAGGATCCATCTTTGAGATCAACAAGGTAGTGTGAGTCAGCATATACTGTCTCAGCCGGCGAGCAGCCCATACCAAAGCGCAGCAAGTTTTCTCAAGCAGTGAGTATCGGGTCTCACAGTCGGTAAACTTTTTGCTAAGGTAATAAATGGCATGCTCTTTTCGGCCAGACTCGTCATGCTGCCCCAGCACACACCCCATTGCGTTGTCAAGCACTGTCAGGTATAGTATCAAAGGTCTCCCTTCAACCGGTGGCATAAGGATGGGTGGTTCTTGGAGATACTCTTTGATTTTGTCAAAAGCAGCCTGACATTCATCGTTCTAACGTACTACCTGATCTTTCTTCAGCAGCTTGAAGATTGGTTCACAGGTAGCAGTCAGATGCGAGATGAACCGAGCAATGTAATTCAGGCGTCCTAAAAAGCCTCTGACTTCCTTCTCTGTCTTGGGAACTGGCATCTCTTGAATAGCTTTGACCTTAGCAGGGTCCACTTGAATTCCCTTGTCACTTACCACGAAACCTAGCAATTTTCCAGATCTTACCCCGAAGGTGCACTTGTTCGGGTTCAACCTCAGCTTGTATAGTTTCAACCGGTCAAACAACTTCTGCAGATGATCTAGGTGCTCTTCCTCAGTCTGGGACCTTGCGATCATATCGTCAACATATACTTCTATCTCGTGATGGATCATGTCATGGAATAAAGCGACCATGGCACGTTGGTAGGTTGCCCCAGCGTTCTTCAATCCAAAAGGCATGACCTTGTAACAGAAGGTGCCCCACTGAGTAACAAATGTAGTCTTTTCCATGTCTTCAGGTGCCATCTTGATCTGATTGTAACCTGAAAAGCCATCCATGAAAGAGAACACTTTATGCTGAGCTGTATTATCAACGAGGACATCAATGTGAGGTAAAGGGAAGTCATCTTTGGGGCTGGCCCTGTTTAGATCCCTGTAGTCGACACACATTCTGACCTTACCGTCCTTCTTAGGTATCGGCACCACATTAGCAACCCACTGAGGGTAAGAGGTCACTACAAGAAACCCGGCATCAAACTGTTTCATGACCTCGGCTTTAATCTTCTCAGACATCTCTGGACGCATCCGACGGACCTTTTGCTTAACTGGAGGGCAGTCTTCCTTAGTTGGCAAGTGATGGACCACAATATCGGTATCCAACCCGGGCATGTCTTCGTAGGACCAGGCAAAGATCTCCATATAATCATGCAGCATTTGAGTCAACCGTTGCTTCACGCTGAGCTCTAGGTTGGCACCAATCTTTACCTCTTTCCTGTCTGCCTCAGTACCCAGGTTGATTGTTTCCACTGGCTCTTCATGGGGTTGAATTGCCCTTTCTTCCTAAAGCAACAGTCTTGCAAGCTCACTAGGCACTTCGCAATCATCTTCACCTTCGTCTTCGACTAAGTTGATCGGATTTTCGAAGTCATAACTGGCAGTAGCAGAGTCGTTACCAGTAAGATCCAGAGTGGATTGAAACCTGTATGAGTGAGTGTGTGTGTAAATACAGCTGTTTTGAAATATATGTAAAGGAAAGAAAGACAGAAAAGGAGCACAAGATTTGTAATGTGAGAAAACGTCCAAGATTTTCATTCATGATATATGAAATGACAATATATATGCCCTCACAAATGAAACCATGGTGCCTCGGGTAAGACACCGGGCCATAGAGTTTATTTATTGTTTATTACAAATAGCAAAACAAAGAAATTTATTACTGCGTCACAAAGGTAACAGGAGTATGGTCTTTGGCAATCCAGTTGTTTAATCCGCCTTCGGTTGTCGGGTAGATCCAGCTATTGAATTCCGCTACATCCACTTCGTTGTCTTCCCCAACAGCATTCACTCCCGGATTTGTAATGAATACAGGAGGTCTTCCGGTCTTCGCCTTCCGCATAGCTTTCTGACCTTCTGTAGTAAAACCCAGCCCAAATTTATCAGTCTTCTGAGTAAAGTCTGGAAGCCTGCCCCAGTTAGCGCTTTCACCTTTCTGAACCACAGCCCGGGCATCTTTCAGGGAAGCCATCTTCAAAGGAACACTTTCTTCTGCTGCTGTTTCTGTTGCTGCTGTAATTGGAAGCACCTCCTCGAAATGCTGAAAGGGGGTTTCAATAAACTCCCCATCCATCTCAATGTATCTGAAGGAGTTCAAGTGGCTCACCATATACTCCTCCTCTCCTTGCACAGTGACGATCTTCCCTCTGACGGGGTACTTCAGCTTCTGGTGCAAGGTAGAGGTCACTGCCCCAGCCTTATGTATCCAAGGTCGACCCAATAGACAAGAGTAAGATGGACGGATATCCATCACATAAAATGTAGAGTCAAACACCTGAGAGCCCACCCGAATCGGAAGGTCAACCTCTCCATGAACCATCCTCTTTGAACCATCAAAGGCCCTGACGATGATATTGCTGGGTTTCAGTTCCAGGCCTTCACAATCCAAACGGTCTAAAGCCTTCTTCGGTAGCACATTCAAAGAAGAACCAGTATCCACCAATACATGTGCCAGAGTGGTGCCCCTGCATTCAATAGAGACATGCAGTGCATCATTATGGTCTCTTCCCTTCGCAGTCAAGTCAACATCTGAGAAACCCAAGCCATTGTCTGCCGTCAGATTTGCTACACAATCAGTGAACTGGACTGCAGATGTCTCATGTGGCACATGGGCCGTCTTGAGGAATGAGATTAAGGCCTTAGCATGGGCCTCGTAGCACAGCAATAAAGAGAGCATGGAGATCTTGGAGGGCGTGTGCCCTAGCTGTTCCACCACATTAAAGTCACTCTTCTTTATAATTTTCAGAATCTCCTCCATCTCTTGTTGGGAGGCCTCAGCAGTTATAGGTACAGGTGCCTCCATCTGGGCAGGCTCAACTTCAACTCCTTTGCCCCGAGCATTGGATGACTCGGCAACAGGAGAAACAATTGGATCAGCAGCAGGAACAGGTATACTTGCAGGAGTTATGAGAAGTGGTCTTCGGGCAGCAGGAGGTGCAATGTCAGGCGAGAAGAGCCTGCCACTGCGGGTAACCTTGGCTGGGCCAGTGATATCACAGATGCTGGCACCAGCGTTGAACTCTTGTTTAATCCCATTTACATACACATCTGCCCCATAATGCCAGGGGATAGCTTTATCAGATACATAGGGCAGGGGTCCCGGAACAGTGATAACAATAGGTGTGACAGTCAAAATTTGAACAGGCTTCTTTGGGAGAGCCGGGATTGGATTATTGAAGATAGTCACCACAGAAACTTCTTCCACCGGAACCAACTGAACATCAGACTTCTTAAATAGAATCTCCTTGCTATCCATTAGGCTTTGGATACCTAACTTTAGCAAGGGACAACCAGATAGGGACATAGCACAGAACAGGAAGCCCTCACTGCAACCCGGAAATAAACCGGCCAGCAGTAGGTTCCTCTTGACAGTCTTCAGAGGAGTGGCTAAGTCATCCACGGAAACAGCGTAAACATCTTTATCAACAGCATTTATCCCATGCTGAGGCATAGGAGCAGTAACCACATTCGGCCTCTCAGGCGCTTCAAATTGTATTTCTTTCGCGTCGATAAGGTCTTGCACCTTATTCCTTAATGCCCAACAGTCATCAGTGGTATGCCCCGGGCTATCAGAATGGTAAGCACAACGAGCATTCGGGTTGTACTTAGGAGATGTAGTATTTGCAACCCTCGGAGCCTCTCTGACGGTTACCAAGTTGGTTGAGAGCAATTGTGGTAAGATCTGCGATAAAGTCATACTCAAACGGGTGAATTCCCTTCTGGGTCTCTCAGCCCTTGGTTGGTTAGCTTGCCGAGGAGCGGCTGCAGGCTTGGCAATCATTAATGCACTGACGGATTGACGGCGCTCTAGTTTATCCTGCCTTCTAGGCCCATATACCGCACTGGCCTCCTTCTTGAAGGGTTTCTTCTCAGAGCCAGACGATGCACCCTTCGGAATCTTTCCAGACTTCATCCCAACCTCAATTCTCTCTCCAGTCAGAATCAGATCAGTGAACCCGGCAGACGAATTCCCAATGAGATGGTTGAAAAATGGCCCAGATAGGGTTCCCAAGAACATGTCTAACAACTCTCAATCAGTCAACGGAGGCTGCACCCTGCCAGCCAGATCCCTCCACTTCTGAGCGTACTCCTTAAAACCTTCGCTTGAACCTAACGACATACCCTGGAGTTGGGTACGTGTAGGGGCAAGGTCGGCATTATATTGATACTACTTATAGAAAGCAGTAGCCAACTCCTCCCAGTTACGAACTTTGGTCCCATCCAGCTGATAGAACCATTTGAGATGAGTCCCTGAAAGACTCTCCTGGAAGAAGTGGATCCATAAATTCTTATCCGCCGAGTACGGTTGAATCTTTCGAACATAGGACCTGAGATGTAGCTTGGGACAAGACGCCCCGTCATACTTAGAGAAGGATGGTGCTTTGAACTTGTGAGGGATAATCACACCAGTAGACAAACCCAGATCTCCGAAATCTAGCCCAGGTACCTGTTGTATTTCCATAGCCTTCAGCCTATCCTCCAGTTGCTTGTATCTGTCTTCCGCAGGAGGGTACTGCTCTTCATCAAAATCAGTCTCGTTGTCGGAGACTACCGGACTAGGAACCCTTGCTTCTGCCTGAGGAGTACTCTTGCCAACAGAAGAACCAGCCTCTTCCTGCTGCAGAGCATTGCCAAACCTTCGGCCCGATTTGAACAGAACAGTCCTTCTCTTCTTCTTCTTCTCCTTCTTCAGGAGCATAGCCTTCAGCTCTTCTTGGCCTTGAGCCAAACCCTTGATTAATTCCTGAAAATGCGCATTCTGCGCCTGAAGAGCCTTGATGGATGTCTCAGTTGATGACGAGTCAGGATTCATGATGCTGAAATAAACAGCGAAGAACTGTAAGAAACCTGAAAAGGGAAAAACCTGCTATGCACATGATGAATGAGATGTGTTTATGCAATGCATTCAAAGGTTCGAAAGTTCAAATTTGTTGTAGACAAAAAAGAGCACACGTTATCATTAAGGAAGTGACTGTTTAGTACATCAAAGCCTCATGGGCAAAATAATACAAAAATCAAATCAATCCCAAAATACACTGCGCATCCTCTTTGGAGCTATGTAAGTGTTGAGATTCCTTTCCTCATGCAACAGGCGGGTGAGCTCCAAGACTTTCTTTTCACTGGCATGTAGACTAGTCTCAAGAGAATTCCTTTCCTCCTTAAGCTGGATCCAGCTCTTCTGCATCTCTTCCCAGGATGTGGGCATATCAGGGTGCTGAATAGTGTAGGACGCTTCTCCTTCCAAGACCGGTTCTTTGATTACTGGGAGCATATGAGGATAAGGCATCACTAACTTCTGGGAGCGGGCTCGTACCCACTTGAGATAAGGTTCCAACGGGATGGAGTTCCTGTGCCCCAGTGTCTTGCTGTCTATCCTACTTGGCATCCTCCAGGCTCTGATAAATCTCTGACGAAGTCCTTGAGTATCGTTGTCGAAGTCAAAAACTATGTCAGGAATTAACATGTCATGAGGACCATCCCTCCGAGCATAACCAAACTGTCTCCAAGCCAGGCATGGGCTGTAAGTAATACCTCCTCTGATTCCAAGTAAAGGAACATTAGGGTACTCCCCGCAACGATCAATGATAGTGACATCTTCTCTGGACCTAGGGCACCAATGTATATCCGCATGTGTAAGAGTCATCAACCGTTGTGACCATCTCAAACCCCGCTCATTCTTCAGGACTGATTGTGGAAGATGCGAAATAAACCACCTTCCCAGGAGAGGAGTGCAACACATAAGGACACCTCTTTTTCTCATGGTTCGAGTGTAATATGAGTGAAGGATGTCCCCCAGCAACGTAGGTATAGGATTCCTGGACATAAAGATCTGGACAGCACTGATATCAATAAGCTGATCTGGATTAGGGAACAACACCAGACCATAGACAAGGAGGGCTACCACTTCTTCAAAAGCTTGCAAGTCAAGGGAGTTCCAACATTCATGGGCCTTTTCAAACAGAAACCTGGCTAAGAACCCTTTGATGCCACTTTTAACTTCCCAATGTCCCTTGAGGTCAGATGACTGTAGGTGCAAGGCTTTAGCAATCTCTTCAAGCTTAGGTTCCTTTTCTGTACCGTTGAAGGGTAGCTGATCAAGGATAGGGATCTTCAGGAGCCGGGAGAACTCCTCCAATGTAGGTACCAACTGATAGTCCAAGAAGGTGAAACAGTGATGCAGAGGGTCAAAGAATTGGAACAGGACTTTTATCATATCTTCCTCAATATTGGTGTTGACCAAGCTGATGAGGCTTCCATGCCTTTCACTGAATGAAGAGTTCTCGGGAATCCTGGATATAAGTTCCTTAAGCTGAGGAGGGATCCTTACAAGACTGATTTGAATTGTCTTTCTACGAACAGTTTCCATGTCCTACAAAACAAGAACAAAGATGAAAATTCGAACCCCTGAAATGGTTAGTCAATGCATATGATGCTGGATGATGTCATGATGCTATGATTAAACACACCACAGATATTTACAAAGACAAACATGTAAGGCACACAAGGCACACAAGACAAGCCCTTAAGGTTTAAGGCCAGCATGGGGTCTGGGTAGTACCCTCTTGAAGTTGGTGGGCTCAACCTGTCCTAATCAAAGTAACCGGGTTCTAAGGTTCCCAATATCACGGGATTGCTTTCATTGTTCATCGTTTCGATTTAGCCACTGAACTGGCGACCGAAATATTCCAGGAAAGCAACCCTCAATTGAGTGTAGTATCGAGTATCAACCAACCTCGGACTGCACCAAAGTCAGTTATCTCACTACCCTAAAGAGGCCAAGATAGTTCAATTAAGGTTCCTAAGGTCTGTTGATGCTTCACGACACCACGCGGAGGCCTCGTACTCTCCTTGACTGAACTCAAGGGTTACCGGTACACACCAAAGTGCCACATCAACGTAGCAGACTGTTTCAACCATGTAGGTATACCCCGCACAGTTCCCTCACAGCCTTGTTGCTACTTTCTAAGAAGGTATCCCCCAGATCCGGGTTTAGGATCTATAGAACTCCCAAGCAACCCACAATAATAAAGCAAGCAAAGAAGACAATTGAAAACACAGTGATCTTAATCCTAAGGTACACCTCTCTCCCCAGCAGAGTCGCCAGTTCTGTGATCGGTGGATCTGGAACTGACTGTTTAACGCTGGTTCGCGAAATGTCGCGGAAGCAAGAGTCGCCACCGTCTTTTATTTTCTCCAAATGGAAAGGACAAAAGCACAGAAAAATTCCTTAAAGAGATTGCTCTCGGTTCGGGAGGTAGGTTATAGAAAGGGAAGGTGTTAGCACCCTTTCTATCCATGGTTATCCATGGGCTCTTAGATACTTGCTCATTTGTGTTTTCAAAATGGTTTGTTTGCTTTTCAACTGTGGGTTTTAAAAAGTTTCTTTGAAAATTTCAGTTCGACTCTTGTATCGGTCCTCAAGAGTGTTTGAAAAATTTGCTTTTGAAAGCTTTTTGAAAAGGTGTCGGTGTGAAAAGTATTTTTGAATTTGTTTTGAAATTAGAGCAAGTATCTAGAGTCGTCTACCTACCCTAAGGAATTCGTCTGTGTAAATGTCCTTTAAAGTAGTGCCATCCCACCATTGAGAGGTAGGTAGCACCACCGTTGGAGGTGTTCGGGTCAATTCGAGGTTCGGGACATGGTGATCACCGGAGCAATGGGAAGACACCTTAGAAGCTACCCTCATCCCAGGTTCCCGGATCATGAGGACTTACTAAGACATCCTCTACTCGACGATCACCTTTCGAGAGGCAAGGCAACAGTGAGGCGTACCCTAGGGGTGGTGTGTGATTTGTGTGTCGTTTTCATTTGCATTTATCTTGTCATGTTATTGGTGTTCTACGCTTGTTTTTATTTTGTCCATACATTCTTTCATGCCATTTGTTAACAGTTAAAATATTTGCGGGAAAGTAATGATCTAAAGCTATTACAAAAGGCGCGGGTCCACATCGCCAAAAGTTTCTCGAACCCGATTTGACAGAAAATAAATAAAGTAAAAGAAAATAAGGAATTAAAAGTGCGAGCAATTATTTACACGGCTTTGGGAGAGGTACATAAATATTTACACGGAAACGAAATAAGTATGCGAATTGATAAGAAATTAAGAACGAGGGCGTTGGACCCTTTTGCAAAAATTGAATTAATGATGGAGTTAGTTAATTAAAAAAGAAAGAACTTGTTTTTTTTTGGTATTTTTTAGTATTTTAGGATTTAATGAAAAAACTAATTGAAATTAAATGTTAACCCTAATTCTATTTTATTTTAATTTTCTAAGAAAATATTAGAATTTAACCTAAATTAACCCTAATTGTTTACATGCAAGTTTAATTATAAAAATAAATATTTAACTATTTAATTATTTATGAAAGAAAAATAAAAAGGATGAAAAAAATTATTAATTAAACCCTAATTCTACATTTTTTAGATTTTTGTTAAAAGAATTAAAATTAAAACCTAATTTAAGACTAAATTTAATTACATGCAAATTTATTTATGAAAATACTAAAATAAAAATTATTTATTGGTTTTTTTTCTTTTCCTGATTTTTTTTATGTTTTATGTTTTTTTATGAAAATATAATTAAATTGACAGAATTAAATAAATATAATAATTGAAAGTAAAAATATAAAGAAAAAAATAAAGAGCAATTAAAGAATTTGCAAACCTGGGGGTTCAGACCCCAAAGAGGAGGTATAACCCAAGAATTCTGGCCCATTTAGCATGGCCTTGTTGACTTTTCCTGGGAACATACACACGCATTGACTTGGATCCACCACGTATCTCAATTCTTGGCCTTTGATTGGAACTTGTTGGACGCGTGTACGCTTGGTTGTGAGAGTGCATCATGGTCTTCAACGTAGGCGCTACATGTGAACATTAATGGAAAAATAATATTTGAAAGCATGAAGACCTGGGGCTCGAACCCAGGTCATAACTGTTACCAGCACTAACGCTTGCCACTGGATCATCTCACGCGCGTGTTAACATATAATAGCAAACAAATAATATAAAAGAAAACCAAGGTGTTAGTGGACTTTGCGCGCGAAATTTAAACAGGCCAATCGCTCCCTGCCACCTTGTTATCTTCTTCTTCGTTCCTGAAAATATAAAAACAATGGCCACGGTTTTGCAAATGTTCTTTTAGGCCACTTTCCAGAAAATAGCGAATAGGCCTAGGACGCTCATAAATTGAGCGCGATGATGGATTCCTAATCGTCCAAGCCTGCTAGTTCTAATAGTGATACTCAGAGGTTTCAATTTTTCCATATCATGAAACGCCCAATTTCAAGCTTCATGAACCCTAATCTGCATCAATGGCATAATTGCATATAGTACACGAAAACACAATTAAGATAAACGGTTAGCTTCAGAACACCTTAATTAGCATGAATCCATTAACAATATGCAATAAAAATGCCTAAATCTTGAAATACGATTATGCAAAAAAGTAAGAAAAGTGGGACTTCTGTACAGCGTTTCAAGGGCTTAGGGACCGTGTTCTTGATTCAGGCACGTTGCTTGACGTCCTAGGAATGCAATGGAAGGGGTTTTGTGGCTTGAAACGTCCTGCAAACAAATTTTCAGAATTGAGTTTTTTAACAAAAATTTCAAGTTTGATTGTTAGGTTTCTGAGCAGCTGCGTGTGTAATGGCATTAGGGTTGTGATCCTTGCATATGTAGTAGTGAATTAGGTTAAAAAGAATCATCCAAATCTCTTGCATTCATAGTTTTTGAAAATTGATTTTCAAAGATCTTTTTCAATCTTTTTTTCATGTGTTTTTGTTCTTAATCATGATCAATCAATCCAAATCTTTCCATATTTAGCTAGGCACGAAATCTTGATGATATAATGTGCACAAAAAGATTAGAAAAATTAGGTTAAGCATTTTTCATATATTTATTTTAATTTAAATGAATTATTATTAATAAAAATCCAAATAAATAAATAAAAAATGAATAAAACTTCCCTTTGGGCCAAGTGGTCGTGCACATGCTTGGGATGATGAATTGTGGAAGAAAAATGGGCCCATTAGCAATTTTAGGTCATTTGAATCAATGTTTACTTTTCAAAATATCCAAAAATTTCCCAACTTCCACAAGGCATAACTTGCTCAATTTTTAAGCTTTTCTCATATTCTTTGACATTTTGGAAAGGTCTTTGAGTCCTCTAACCAATGCCTTTTGTCCCATGTCATTTTGATTTACCAATCTCAAGTTATGGCCTTTGACTTAAAGTCCCTTTTTGTTGACTTTTGAAAATGACCTATAATGTTGAAATTGATAACTTTTTGTGAGAGCATTTCTTGGACTTGAAGTATGAAGATGAGTTGTAGGAAATGTATTTCTCTTCAAAATGAGCTTTGGATGGAATTTTTCTGATAATCCATGTGAACGTTATGCCCTGGTCAATTTACAGTTGACTTTTTCAGCTATCCAAATAAGGAAACTTTTGCATCTTGATGATTTTTGAGCCAAATTTTGAGAATCATGATCAAGCATTGATCAAATGATGTTTGTGGCTTCAAAATGATATGTTGACCAAAAATTTGAACTTTTGACTGTCAAATGACCATTTTGCCCCTACAGTTGACTGTAGTGCAATTAGGGTTTTGACTGTGCAGTTTTGTGCTGAATGTCTTGAAACTTGATATGAGGATGCTTGACCATATTTGTAGGCATATGGGACTTGATTGGACCTTTGGAAACTTCATTTTCTTGATCAGAATGAAAACCCTAGTTTTGACTGCTTAGGAGGCTCTTGCACTGTGCAAACCTTGGAGAATTTTGTAGCTTGTCTTGGCAATTTTCTTGAAGAATATGGGAGGGCAAATTTTGGGGTACAACAACGAGCATTTGGAATCCTGACACAGACGCGTGTTTAGGGAACTGACACAGACGAGTGTTCAGAAAACTAACACTGACGAGTGTTTGGGAAACTGACACATATGAGTGTTTGGAAATCTGACACAGACGAGTATTTGGAAACTGACACGGATAAGTGTTTGGAAAACTGACATAGGCAAGTGTTTGGGAAACTGACACAGACGAGTATTTAGAAACTGACACAGACGAGTGTTTAGAAAACTGGCACAGACGAGTGTTTGGGAAAATGACATAGATGAGTGTTTAGAAAACTGACACAGACGAGTGTTTAGAAAACTGACACAGACGAGTGTTTGGAAGACTGACACAAACGAGTGTTTGGAAGACAAACACAGACGAGTGTTTGGAAGTACAATGTACTGACACCTCTAGCTAGGCATCGTGATGTAACGAAGGACGTTGGCTAAAGGTTTGGGAGTGATATCCTCTTGTGAGGATATATTGTTATCTTTGAATGATTCAGGTCTTTTGTGAAAGGTACCCGATCTGGCTTATGCTTTGTATGCATGTTTGAATTTCTTTTTCCGTAAAGACCCATTCTGATGGATCGGGTATGCGCTTTTGAAGATGTAATGTCATGCAGTGATAAATATATGCAATGCAGAGAAATAGACTTCATGGGGGTAAGTGAAGGCTCGTTGGGAACGGTTGCTCATCACCGGGGATGCCAATAAGAATAAGTGCTGGAAACCTGCATTACTGAGGATCATTGGGGATACTGATAAGAATTTGTACCGGGGAGTTCTTGACACTGAAGATTATTGATGACTTCGCTGAAAATTGAATTGCCGATGAAGCGAGTCTACATGTACACCACTGAATTCTAAATTATATTGTTAGGAGAAGAGATACCGAACACCATGTGGATCTCTTTGAATACATGCCCCAAGTTTACGCCATGCTAGGGAATTATTTCTTAAATCACTTGGGGATAAAAAGATGGATATGGACATCTTCGAATGCCCCGGTTTACTCCAATGGGGAAAGTCTATAGGAAAATTTTGCGAATGCCCCGGTTTACTCCACTAGGGATTGTGCGCTTGCGTCCACCAAGTCAAACGAAGAATTCAGACTTTCTGAATTCACTTGGGGAATCAGGTTTGAAATAGTTTGTAGTAGATGAAGGAGGCCTCGCGCGCTGGCTAGGTAAGGGTGACCATTGTCAGTTGCTACCTGCAAAGAAAAAAATACTTGGAATGCATACGACACTCCCTCGTGGTTGCCTATCAACGTAAATTCAAGTCTCATCCTAGCTTGATAAATTTTTATTCCCCATGTTTGTAATGCAATGTTTAATAACGAATAAAACGCATTTCGCATATGAAATTTTTTTTATGATAATAAAGGATAGATTTTTAATGAAAATAAACATTATTTATTGGCCTATGAATAGACATTTGTACAAGGATGCAACTCCTATATGAGTTAGTTGCAAAAAAGAAATGGAAAATGCAATAGCTACAAATGGAAATGAGCGATGCTCGAATTTCCATAAAAATCAGTATTGCTACAGTTCCCATATCCTTAGTAGTCTCAATGCCTTGCCTCTGAAGAGTAGCAGTTGGACCGATCAATTCATTGTCAAGGTGCTTTAGATGTGATTGTGTTATTCTTGAAGTGAATTCAGACTACGGACTCTCGCTTATGGTCCCTAACTTTTGTTTGGACCATCCATTCAAGTTTTTGATCCAACTGGATACCCATTTTTGTCTAAGTCACCCTTTCGGGCTTTCGAATTAGCGGGTTATTATATTTTTTATTTTTATCCCTAATTTTTGCCTCGACTTTCTTTTTATGTCCACCGGGAAGCCCATTTTTTCCTAAGTTGCCCTTTCGGGTTTTCGACTTAGTGGGTCTCTTTATGCGTAGTATTTTTTGACTGAGTCTGATTTGACTAGGAGTGGAACGTCTTCCCCATCCATGTTTGTCAGGATTAGAGTACCTCCTGAAAAGGATCTCTTCACAATATATGGTCCATCGTAGTTAGGAGTCCATTTGCCCCTTGGATCGGAATAGCTTTGCACAATAACCTTTCTCAAGACCAGATCACTAGGATAAAACTTCTGAGGACAGATCTTCTTGTCAAATTCTCTTTTCATCCTCTTTTGGTACAACTGGCCATGACAGATGGATGTTAGGCGTTTTTTGTCAATCAGATTGAGTTGTTTAAGTCTTGTCTGAACCCACTATGCCTCATCAAGCTTGGTTTCCATTAGAACTCTCAAAGAAGGAATCTCCACTTTTACAGGAAGCACTGCTTCTGTACCATAGACAAGAGAAAATGGAGTTTCTCCCATTTAAGTATGCACAGACATTATGTAACCATGCAAAGAAAAAGGCATCATTTCATACCAATCTTTGTACGTTCTGACCATATTTTGGACGATTTTCTTTATGTTCTTGTTAGCAACTTCGACTTCCCCGTTCATCTTTGGTTGATACAGTGATGAGTTCTGATGTTAAATATTTAAATCTTCACGCAACCCCTTTATCATGTTGTTGTTAAGGTTAGAACCATTATCAGTGATGATTCTGTGAGGAATTTCGTAACGAAATATGATTTCTTTCCTGATGAAGTTGTTAACGACCTATTAGGTTACATTCTTGTAAGAAGCTACTTCCACCCATTTGGTGAAATAGTAAATAGCCACTAGAATGAACCTATGACTATTTTAATAACTCGGTTCAATCCTTCAAATCATGTCGATGCCCCATATTACGAACGGCCGTGGTGAAGTCATAACATTCAAAGGAGTTGGAGGAACATGAATTTTGTCTGCATACACCTAGCATTTGTGACACAAATTTGTGTATATGCAACAATCACTCTCCATTGTCATTAAGAAATACCCTGCACGTAGGATTTTATTTTCCATGGAATGCCTGCTCGAATGAGTCCCGAAAGAACCCTCAAGGATCTCCTTTATGATCAACTATGCTTCGTGTCTATCCATGCATCTGAGCATAACCGAGTCATAATTTCTATTATATAGGACATCTCATAATAAGAGGAACTTGGATGATAACCTTCTAAGCGTATGCTCATCACAAATTGTAGCATTTTCGGGATACTCATGCTTCTCCAGGTACCTTTTGATGTCGTAATACCACAACTCTTCATCATACACATCCTCAGTCGAAAGACAATGAGAAGGGAAGACATGTGCTGGCTCTTTGTAATAGAGAATATGTATATTAGGCGCCTGATTCGGAAAGCTCACCGTGAACATCGATTATAAAGTAGCTAAAGCATCAACCAATTGATTTTTGTCTCTAAGAATATGCTCAAAGGTGATCTCATCAAAAACGGGTATTAGCTGCATGATGTAGTCTATGTATGGAATCAAACTCGGGTGCTTCATTTCCCAATCACTTCGTACCAGGTGTATGACCAAATTAGAGTGTCTAAATACTTCAAGGATTTTTATTTTAAGGTCGATGGCTTCCTCAAGACCCATCATACAGGCTTCGTATTCTGCCACATTGTTCATACAATCGAAACATAACTGGGCTATAAACGGTATATGATTATTACATGGAGAAGTCAGTATTGCCCTAATGCCATGACCGACACCGTTCAAGGAACCATCAAATTTTAGAGTCCATCACTCTTTCATATCGACCCCATCATAATCAATAAGCTTCATAACATCCTCATCCGGAAAGTTAAATTTCACCGATTTGTACTCCTCCAACGGCTGGTGAGCTAGATGATCTGCAAGAATGCTGCCCTTGATAGCCTTTTGTGTAACATACTGAATTTCATATTCAGATAAAAGTATCTTCCATCAGGCAAGTCTTCCTATGAGTGCTGGTTTTTCAAAGATATACTTTATCTGGTCCATCTTCGATATCAGAAACATTGTGTACGTCAGCATATACTGCCTTAGACGTCGAGCTCCCCAAGCAAGCACATAACAAGTATTTTCAAGCAAAGAATACATGGATTCACAATCGGTAAACTTTTTACTCAGATAATAAATGGTGTGCTATTTACGTCCCCTTTCGTCATTTTGTCCAAGCACACAACCCATAGATTCTTCCAACACCGTCAAGTACATGATGAGTGGCCTCCCAGGCACTGGAGGAATAAGGATTGGTGGATCCTGGAGATACTGTTTGATCTTTTCAAAGGCTTCTTGGAAATTATCATCCCATTGGACATCTTGATTTTTGTGCAACAATTTAAAGATGGGTTCACAAGTAGCTATGAGATGAGAAATGAACCTAGCTATGTAGTTCAACTCCCAAGGAAACCTCTTACTTGTTTCTCATTTTTTGGCGCCGACATATTATGTATCACTTTTACTTTGTCGGGATCTACATAAATTACTCGTTGACTTATGATGAAACCAAGTAGTTTGCCAGATCGTACTCCGAAGGTACACTTGTTCGAATTAAGCCTTAGCCTAAACTTTTGGAGACATGCAAACAACTTTTGCAGATGGACCAAATGTTCCTCCTCAGTTTATGATTTTGTAATCATATCGTCAACACATACTTCAATCTCATTATGAATCATATCATGAAAGAGCGTTACCATAGCATGTTGATATGTTACACCAACATTTTTGATACCAAAAGGCATGACTTTGTAACAATAGGTACCCCATGAAATAGTGAATTTCATCTTTGTCATGTCTTCCGGGGCCATTTTATCTGATTGTACCCCGAAAAAACATCTATGAAGGAGATAACCGAGGACTGAGTCGTATTATCAACCAATAAATCAATATGAGGTAATGGGAAGTCATCCATTGGGTTGCTTTATTCAAATCCTGATAATCCACACACATGCGCACCTTCTTATCTTTCTTAGGAATGGGTACGATGTTAGCAATCCAATCTGAGTATTCACAAACCAACAAGAAGCCTGCATTTAACTTCTTTTCAACCTCTTCTTTGATCTTGAGGGACATATATGGACGAGTTCTGTGCAACTTTTGCTTTACTTGAGGACATTATGGCTTGAGTGGCAAATGATGAACAACTATATCAGTATCCAAACCAGGCATATCTTCATACGACCATGCGAAGATGTCAGAGTACTCTTTGAGAAGCTTAATCAACCCATTCTTTACATCATCTTCCAAAACGGCCCCTTTTTGACCTCTCTTTTCACTACATCAGTACCGAGATTGATGATCTCAATGGCTTCTTGATAAGGCATGATCATTTTCTCTTCTTATCTCAACAGTCTTGCCAATTCCTATGGAATTTCACAATCTTCCCCACTATCTTCATCGACTTGGTCATTCAGATTTCTAAAGATATTGGTGTAAGGAACTGTAACATCATTGTTTATAATGGAATTCGAGGCAGGCCTGCATGATTAATGAATCATGCCTTATTTTAGAATATGAATACAAAGTGGAAAATGGTTAAAGAGTTAAAAGGAAAATCATTACCATTTTTTTTATGAAAATAAAAGAAAAGATAGAGAGCAAAAATTGTATGCGAAAATGCGATTTTATTCAATTTTAAACAAACATAGAAACATGAGTGGCCCTGTGATACGATGGCCAGAACCAGGACTGTTTTTTAGGAATGTTGGTTTGCGTTTTGCGTTTGTGTTTGCAAAATGTCGCAGTAAGCAAGAGTCGCCACCGACTTTTATTTTATCCAACAAGAAAAGGAAAAAAGCATAGAAAAATTCCTTTTTCGAGATATTTCTGAGTACGGGGGTAGATTATAGAAAGGGAAGGTATTGGCACCCTTTCTATCCGTAGTTCTCTACGGGCTCTTAGGTACTTGCTCATCATTTTCAAAATTGCTTCTTTGTGTGTTTGTGTGATTTGAAAAGCTTTTATTTTGACTTCGATTTAACTCTTGCTTCTGTCTTCAAGAGTGTAATGAAGTGTTTTTTAAAAACTTTGTTTGAAAAGGAGTGTAGGTGTGAAAATTTTTGTTTGGATTGAGCAAGTACTTAAGAGCTAATCTACCTACTCGAAAAAAGAACTGTTCTATGCTTGTTTCCTTTAGACAATGTTATCCCACTATTAGTGAGTAGGTAACATCGTCGTTGGAGTTTTGAGGGTCAATTCGAAAAGGGACGTACGGTCACTAAAGCTATGTTAGGACGTCTTAGTAGTAACCCTAGTTTCTTAGATCAATTATTCGAGGCAACAATTTCTTAGGCAACCATTCTGAGGCAACTTTGATCTTTGGACAAAAGGACGACCGCTAAAATATCCTATACTCAATGACCATTTACCGAAGGAAACCAAGTGAGAGTGTACCCTAGGAGTGCGCATGTGCGAGTGATTCAATTTCAAATTATTATCTTTGCACATTTTAGGGTTGTCTAACTGTTTTAAATTTTTACATATATTCTTGTCATGCATCCTAATATCATACATCTAACAGTTTAATATTTTGCGGAATTTAAAGTGCGGAAATTAAACTAAGCTATTACAAGGCTTCGTGTATTTACATAGCCAAAAACAAACCCTTAAGAAATAAAGCGATAAATGAAAATAAAAGTCCCAATTAAGCTATTACAACTTGTAGGCAGTTACATCAATATGGTAAATAATAAAACAATAAAGCGCGCGATGAAATTTAGATCGGGAGAGAACTAGGGTTTTGACCCTTTCTAAACTAATTAAAAGAAAAATTGTTTTTGTTGTTTTAAATTTTTTTAAGAAAAGAATTAGGTCTTTTAAATTAAATACAAAATAATTACTTAATTAAATTAATTAAAAAAATAATTAAATGGCCTATTTTTGTGTTTTGTTATTTTAAGGAAATATGAAAATATAATTAAGTTAGAAATAAAAACCTATTTGTTCTAATTAATTTTAATTATGTACAAAAGGAATTAAAGTTATCTAAAATTAACAACCTAATTAAATTAATTTAATTTTTGATAAAAAATAAAATCTAAACCTAAATTTGGTGAAAAGTATTATTTTGTGATTTTTTTGATAAAAAGAAAATAATTAATTTGTTAGTAAAATAAAATAAATAAATTAAATTAAATAAAACAAATATAAAAAAAAAGGAATAGAGAAGAAATTTGGGCCTGAACAAAGCAACTTGGGAGGGGTGTAGATAGCAAGCCTTGGCCCAAAACAGGGAGGTCCATGTTGACTTGCAAGATCACATGCTTCGCGTTGACTAGGCTTATGATGCTCCTCTACTGATGGCCCTTGGATCTGGCCATCTGACTACCTTGCAGACTGGATTGTGAGAGTGTATGGTAACCCTTGGTCTTTGTGGAACATGGGATCTGTAGAAAGAAATCAAGAAAAATCCAAATGTTAGAGGCAGGGGTCGAACCCCTGACCTCAAGCTCCCCAACGCCTTAACGCTTGCCTGGCTACCACTAGGCCAATTGTGTTAGTTGTTATAATAATACAAAACAATAATTAAATATTTAAAAGGAAATATATATCAATTCAGCGCGCGTTTTTTTAAATAGGCGAATGGTTATTCGTCACGTCTTCGTCTTCTCCAAGGATCTGTTGGTAAAAGTTCCATACTTTTACCTACGGATGTTTGTCCGTCACTACAAGCCTGCATATTCTCAAAATCAATTGTAAGCAAGATAAATCAAAACTAAAGCCATGGATAGCTTCTTCTGGACCTGCTGAGTTCAATGGTGGCCCTTTCATGGCCCAATTTTGCCTGTAAACAAAAATCCCAAATCGAAGCTACAAACCCTAACAATGGTGAAATCTCATACAGTCCATATAAATGCAATTAAACATTACAGAAAGCTTGCAAATGTTCTAGGGATCAATAATATATGATTAATTCATGCTATCAATGCCTAAATCATGAAATTCGAATTCAAGAAAAGCCCAAGGTCGTGGCTGACTTACAGTGAGTTTCAAGGCATGGGAGTGCTCGTTCTTGATTGATTTAGGTGCCTTGTGATCCTAGGAAGCGATTGGGATGGTCAAAGGATCTTGAAATTGCTTCAAAGTATGAATTCTTGTTTGCACTTTTTCTTGTTTTTTTCAAGTTTTGTTCTTGATGTTGCGCCTCCCTCAAGCCTTGCTTTAGGTCTGCCCATGATCCTTATGTACTGAGGAATGAATTAGGGTTGAAAGAATGTGCTCAATCTTCCTCCATCATTGCATTTGATTTTGATTTGATACACTTGAATATCTTTCCAAAAATAGTCCAAATCAAATCTTTTTGTGCACTCCATGCCTTTACACGAATTTGATCTCATGCTAGCTGGAATTTAAGACCTGAAACATGTAAAAAATCTTGATTTTTCAATATTTGTGATTTTCTATGATTTGTTTTGATTTAAATTGATTTAATTCAAATCAAAATCAAAATAAATAATAAAAACAAGATAATGACAAGTGGAAAGGTCTAGGGCTCGTGGACCATGTTGCCAACTTAAAACAAGTGAAAAAGATTGGGCCCATTTGTCAAAAATTGCATTTTTAGGCATAGTTGACTTTTGACAATTTTGTAAAAAAGGTTAACTTTACCAATGCATAACTTCCTCAATTTTAACTCTTTAAAGGTGTTCTTGGACTTTTTAGAAATCTTGAGATGTCCTCTAATCAACCCTTTTGGTCTCATCTCAATTTTATATTCCATGCTCATGTATGAAGCTTTTACAAAAAAAGGTGTTTTTGTTGACTTCTCAAAATGACCTATAATGTCCAAATTCATAACTTCTTGTGAGTGCATATTTTGAACTTGGAAGATGAATATGTATTGTATATAATTTCATCCTCTTAAAAATGAGCTTTGGATGGGTCATTTCTCATAAAGTATGAGAAAGTTATGCTTGGTCAAAGTTGAGTTGACTTTTCCTACAAAACCCTAATTTAGCAACTTTTGATTCTTGATGAATTATAAGCAATGCTTGATGAATCATGACCAACCCTTGATAAAATGATGAAATATACTTCAAAATGAGGATGTTGACCAAAAATCTTGAAGTTTGACTGTATGTAGGCCACAATTGACTTTTGCCCTAGCACAATCAATTTTCAGGCCTTTGACCAATTGACTGAGCAAACTTTCTCTGCAACGCTTGAAACTTGACATGGATGATCTTGAGAAAATATTAGGAGAATGGTGATAATTTGGGATCCCTTGCACTCAAGTATCTTGATGCAACATGAAACCCTAATTTGAGGTAAACTGCCTTAAGAGGGAGCTTGTTTCGTCAACCCTTGGACTTCCTTGAGCATCTTGAGGATCTTTCTTGAAATGTTTTGAGAAATATGGGAGGGAAAATTTTGGGGTACAACAGCTTCCCCTGTTCAATCTTCTTAAACATGAGGATGTATATTGGCTTGCGTGCCTTTCATGATCCGAAGGTGGAAGATGATTGAACACTAGAGTGCCCAGAAATTTGAACTCACATGATGTGGTGCATGTCTTGTGATGTCGGGAATGGGCTTACAGATGCCATTTGGAAACTAATAACGAGAGATGGACCTAAAGATGTCATCCGAAGGAGTGTCGATCGCATAAGAGATTCCTTAGTGAGAACTTGTATACCTGTTGTTGAGGAAGATTCTGTTGGGGAATGATGTTATTTGTCTTAGGAGAAATAGAATTCTAGGAGCTTTGGTTGTCCGCTATTCTAATGGTGAATCATCTCTGTTTGAATTTTATGAGCTTCAGTCATCCGTTATTTTACTGAGGAATCGTCTCTTAGTTGAAGAGGTGAGAATGAACTACTATCTGGTCGTAATCCAAGCTTCATAGTGATAAGATCAACTGCTATCTGGTCGTAATCCAGACTTCACAATGACTTACTAGGGAGATGAGATCAAACTTGCTATCCGGTCGTAATCCATGCTTCACAATTTCTTGATTCTTATCTGGTCGTAATCCAGGCTTCAGAAGGAATTAAGTTGTTATCCGGTCACATCTGGGCTTCAACTCGAATTTAGGGCACACTAATATCCGGTCGACTCCGGGATTCTTAGTGATTGTCCAGGTAAAATTGCTATTTGGTTAAAATCCAAGCTTCGTAATGTCTTGTACCGCTATCTGGTCGTAATCTAGGCTTCACGATGTTTCATACCATTATCTGGTCGAATCCAGGCTTCATGGTGTTCTGTACTTCCATCTGGTCGTAATCCAGGCTTCACAATACCTTACTTCTTCTCTGGTCGAAATCCAGGCTTCAGAAGAAATCAAGTGGTTATCCGGTCGCATCCGGGCTTCCCTTTGACTGTTGGGCCTACTAATATCTGGTTGAATCCGGGCTTCATAGTGATTGGCCGGGTAAACTGCTATTTGGTCAAAATCCAAGCTTCACAGTGTCCCTTACCGCTATCTGGTCGTAATCCAGGCTTCACGATGAATCATACCACTATATGGTTGAAATCCAGGCTTCATGGTGTTCGGAGGAATTAAGATACTATTCGGTCGAATCCGGGATTCGTAACTTGTATTAAATATATACCACTATCTGGTCGTAATCTAGGCTTCATAGTATTCTTG
This sequence comes from Vicia faba, assembly GCA_948472305.1. Classification (NCBI taxonomy): domain Eukaryota; kingdom Viridiplantae; phylum Streptophyta; class Magnoliopsida; order Fabales; family Fabaceae; genus Vicia; species Vicia faba. Next base: position 1,310,962,091 of record OX451735.1, read on the forward strand.
GTTGCTATCTGGTCGTAATCCAGGCTTCTTCACAATGTCTTCTACCATTATCTGGTTGTAATCCAGGTTTCATGGTCTTGTATTGCTATCTGGTCGTAATCCAGGCTTCGCAATAACTTGTTGAGCTGTTATTCGGTCATAATCCGGGCTTCATGGCTTGTGTCTATGATATACCACTATCTGGTCGAATCCAGGCTTCATGGTAATTTGCTGAGCTGTTATCCGGTCGTAATCCGGGCTTCACGGCTTGCTGGGGATTAAACTATTATCCGGTCGAATTCGGGCTTCATAGCTTGCTTGTAAGAGATACCACTATCCGGTCGAAATACAGGCTTCACGGTATTCTGATAATGTTATTCGATCATTCTCCGGGCTTCACACTATGTTGTAGAAATCAAGATACTATCTGGTCGTACCCGGGCTTCATAGCTTGAGTTTTGTGAGAATTTGATTGTATCTTTCCTGAAAGGTAAAGGTTAGTCGTATGTAATGCATGATATGTATCAAACAATGATGTTCTCAAAATAAATGATATTGTGTTGTATGATGCGTATGCACATGTCATGATGTATGGACATGCAATGTTTTTATGATGTTCTCTAGCTGAGGGAAAATAAATCCTGGATTGCTATTGGAGAATATGAAAAGTTTCGCTCGCTGGGGATAACGACCGAAGATGATTGGGAGAATAATCTTGCTGGAGAATATATTGGTGAGAGAATGACTCTGTGGGGAAAAGATTCTTTGCTAAGGATTTGCTGATCTTGGAGAAGTAACCCTCGGCTGTGGATGAATTACCGTCGCTGACGATGATAAACTCAGTTCGGGATGAATTTCTGTTTGAGAAAGAAATGAACTCCGCTGGGGATAATCTTTTAGTGGCGACTTCACTGGGGATAATCTTCCAGACTCTACTGGGGATAATCTTCCAGTGCTGGTGATAGATAAACTCTGCTTGGGGAGACTCTTACCGACTCATTCGCGGTTGCGAGCCTCAGCTGGGGAGAATTAACACCACTGCCCTTTTCTTTACTCTACGGGGAGTGAATGTACCTTTAATTGTTTTCTCCAACTAGGTCTATCCCTATACCTGGTGGACAGAGCAACTGTAATTTCTAGACATTTCTTGTTTGCCCCTGTTTCTGATATTACGAGTAATCGTCTTTTGTTTCGCATGTAAATATTTATGAGCATCAATCAATGTCAAATGCATATATCAAAAATGAACATTGGACATTCTTGCAAAAAAAAAACAGAAAAAGGAAAACAATTTGAAATTTCTTTGTGAAAAATGAATCGTATTGATTTTGAAGTTTGGCCTGAAAATAGGCGTTTTTTGTACAAGAGGCTGACGTCCTAGTAAGAGAACGCCACCGAATGATAGAATTTACATAGTTTGTGAAAAAGAAAGAAAAACATCTATGTGAACAATCCCACTGGGTTCCAACTCTGCTATTGCCTTTATATCCTTGAGCATTTCATCACTTTGCTACTTGGTTGAAGGTAGATCCGACTGATTAGTGTCGTTCGAGCTTGATAGTCGATACCGAAGTCTGGTTGCAGGATGATCCAATGAGACATAGTGTTACGCTTTAATCCCTAATTTTTGCCTGGACCGCCCATTCGGGTTTTTAGTCCACCAGGATACCCTTTTTTGCCTAATCTGCCTTTTCAGGTTTTCGACTTGCCGGGTGTACAAATTTTTTCATTTTCATCCCTTATTTTTGCCCGAACCCTTTTGGTCCACCGGGAAGCCCTTATTTTTGCCTAGGCTAGTCAACCTAGCGGGTCTTTGATTATGCGTAGTATTTTTTCACTATGTCTGCATTGACGGGGTGAGGAAGGTCGTCACCATCCATGGTGGTTAGAATCATAGCTCCTCCTGAGAAAGTGTTCTTAACCACAAATGGCCCTTCGTATGTAGGGGTCCATTTTCCCCTGGGATCACCTTGAGGTAGTATGATGGGCTTGATGACCAGATCCCCGACTTGATACTCCTGTTGTGTAACTTTCTTGTTAAATGCCTTGATCATCTGTTTTTGATACGTCTGACCATGACAAATAGCAGTAAGTCTCTTTTCCTTGATTAAGTTCAGCTGATCAAGCTGGGTCTGGATCCAGTCCTCCTCGTTCAAACCTGCATCTTTCATAATCCGAAGAAAGGGTATCTGAACTTCAATGGGCAAGACTGCTTTCATACCATATACCAAAGAATAGGGTGTTGCACCTGTTGACGTTCGCGCTGAGGTATAGTACCCATGAAGAGCAAATGGTAACATCGCGTGCCAGTATTTGTATGTCACCGTCATCTTCTGCACAATCTTCTTGATGTTCTTATTAGCCACTTCAACAGCCCCATTCATCTTCGGCCGATAAGGAGAAGAGTTATGATGCTTTATCTTGAACTGCTTGTAGAGCTCGGTGATCATTGTATTGTTGATATTTGTACCATTGTCTGTAATGATCCTCTCTGGTACACCGTATCGATAGATCAGATTATTCCGAATGAACCTTGCCACGACGTTCTTGGTTACTGTAGCAAAGGAAGCCGCCTCAACCCAATTCGTAAAGTAATCAATTGCTACTAGGATGAAACGATGTCCGTTGGATGCAGTAGGTATGATCTCGCCAATCATGTCGATACCCCACATTGCAAAAGGCCAAGGAGCCGTCAATACGTTCAGAGGAACTAGAGGCACGTGCACCTTATCAGCATAGACTTGGCACTTGTGACAAGTCCGAGAATGTTGATAACAATCGGCTTCCATAGTAGACCAATAATATCCTGCCCGTAGGATTTTCTTCGCCATGGTATGTCCACTGGAATGAGTTCCGAAAGTACCTTCATGTAACTCTACCATAATCCTTTCTGCCTCGTTCTTATCCATACATCGCAGTAAGGTTGAATCATGGTTACGTTTGTAGAGGATGCCATTACTGATGAAGAACTTTGCAGCGAACCTCCTCAGAAACTTCCTATCATTAACAGATGCACCCTCGGGGTATTCCTGAGCCTCAAGATACCTCTTTACCTCGTGAAACCAGGGTTTATCTGTTACCTCTTTCGTCTCAATGTCACAGCAATGTACGGGTTCGTCCAACCTTTCAATGGTAATCTGGGGAGCTTCATTTTCCCACCTGACCTTGAACATAGAAGACATCTTAGCTAACGTGTCCACTAACTGATTCTCCTCTCTGGGGAAATGTTTAAAGGTTATCTCCTCGAAGTGTGGAAGCAATGTCAGTACATATTCCTTGTAAGGAATAAGATTTGGATGTTTCATATCCCACTCGCCTTTGATTTGACTGATCACGAGTGCGGAATCTCCGAACACACTCAAGAACTTAATTCGTAGGTCAATATCTGCTCGGAGGCCCATGATGCATGCTTCATACTCCGCCATATTGTTGGTGCAGTTAAAACATAATCGGGCGGTGAATGGAGTATGACAGCCTTCAGGAGAGATAATCACGGAGCCAATACCATTACCCAAAGAGTTTGAAGCTCCATCAAAGTACATAGACCATCGGGATCCTTCCTCAGGTCCTTCATCCGGTCCAGGTGTTTCATAGTCGGTTACCAACATGATGTTCTCATCCGGGAATTCAAAGTTCATAGACTGGTAATCATCCACTGCCTGATGTTCCAAATGATCTGCTAACACACTCCCCTTGATTTCCTTTTGGGTCGTGTATTGGATGTCATACTCAGTCAAGATCATCTGCCATCTTGCTATTCTTCCGGACAAGGAAGGCTTTTCAAAGATATACTTGATTGAATCCATCTTTGATATTAATAGAGTAGTATGAGTCAGCATATATTGTCTCAGCTGGCGAGCAGCCCATGCCAAAGCACAGCAAGTTTTCTCAAGCAACAAGTATCGGGTCTCGTAGTCGGTAAACTTTTTTCTATGGTAGTAAATAGCATGCTCTTTTCGGCCAGACTCGTCATGCTGCCCCAGCAGGCACCCCATTGAATTGTCGAGTATTGTCAAGTATAAGATCAAAGGTCTCCCTTCAACTGGAGGCATCAAAATATGAGGCTCTTGGATATATTCTTTGATCCTTTCGAAAGCGGCCTGACATTCATCATTCCACCTGACCACTGGATCTTTCTTTAGCAGCTTGAAGATCGACTCACAAGTAGCAGTCAGATGTGAAATGAATCGGGAAACGTAGTTCAGTCGTCCCAAAAAGCCTCTGACTTCCTTTTCTGTTCAGGGAGCTGGCATCTCCTGTATAGCCTTCACCTTTGCAGGATCCACCTGAATACCTTTATTACTAACGATGAAACCCAACAGTTTACCAGACCTCACTCCGAAGGTGCACTTGTTCGGGTTTAACCTCAGCTTGTACAACTTCAACCTGTCAAACAACTTTTGAAGATGGTCAAGATGTTTCTTTTCAGTCTGGGATCTCGTAATCATGTCATCAACGTATACCTCAATCTCATGATGAATCATGTCGTGGAATAAAGCGACCATGGCGCGCTGATATGTTTCCCCAGCATTCTTCAACCCGAAAGGCATGACTTTGTAGAAAAAGGTACCCCACTACGTAACGAACGTTGTCTTCTCCATGTCTTCGGGAGCCATCTTAATCTGATTGTAACCGGAAAAATCATCCATAAAGGAGAAGACCTTATGTTGTGCGGTGTTGTCAACCAGAACATCGATATGAGGCAGAGGGAAATCATCCTTAGGACTCGCCCTATTCAAATCTCTATAGTCTACACACATATGGACTTTACCATCTTTATTTGTCACCGGAACCACGTTGGCAACCCACTGCGGGTAAGAAGTAACTGCTAGAAAACTGACATCAAATTGTTTCAAAACCTCAACCTTGATTTTCTCAAACATCTCTGGGCGCATTCGGCGAACTTTCTGCTTCACTGGAGGACAGTCTTCCTTAGTTGGTAAGCGGTGAACCACGATATCAGTATCCAACCCAGGCATATCTTCATAAGACTAGGCAAAGATCTCAACATAGTCACGTAACATTTGTATTAAACGTTGCTTGACGCTAGGCTCCAAATTTTCACCTATCTTGACTTCTTTCTTGTCTTCTTCGATACCCAAATTCACTGATTCCACTGGCTCTTCATGCGGCTGTATGGCCCTCTCTTCCTGAAGTAACAATCTAGCAAGTTCCCCAGGCACTTCACAATCATCCTCACCTTCGTCCTCGGCTTGGTTGATCGGACTTTCGAAGTCATAACTGGCAGTAGCAGAGTCGTTATCAGTGGGATCCAGAGTGGATGTGGACCTGTATTTTGATATGTGAGTGTGTGTAAGACAAATAGTTGTTTTGCAAGGTAGAAAAGAAAAACAAGGAGCGCAAAATTTGTAATGCAAAAAAATGTCCAATGCTTTATTGATGATATATGGAAATGACAAATATAAAGCCCTCACAAACAAAGCCACAATGCCTCAGGCAAGGAACCGGGCCGTAAAGTTTCAAATTGTCTGTTACAAGTCTCAAAACAAAAGTCTATTACTGTTTAATAAAAGAAATGGGCACGAAGTCCTTCGCCGTCCAATTGTTCAAGCCACCGTTGGTAGTCGGGTAAATCCAGCTGTCGATATCTGACTCTACTTCATCATCTCCAATTGCATTGACTCCCAAGTCATGTTTTGGCATAGGAGCAGTTATGACGTTAGGCTTTTCTGGTGCATCAAACTCAATTTCTTTAGCTTCAATCAAATCTTGCACCTTATTCCTCAAGGCCCAGCAGTTATTGGTATCATGCCCTGGGCTATCAGAGTGATAGGCACAACGGGCATTCGGATTATACAGCGGAGAGGTGGTACTGGGATTCTTCAGAGCTTCCCTTAGAGTTACCAGGTTAGTCTTCAATAACTGCGGCAGAATTTGAGACAAGGTCATACTAAGCCGAGTATACTGTCTTTGCGGTCTCTCTACTCTTTGCTGATTGTTGCATTGTGGGGAAACAGTGGGTCTTGATATTACTACCGCATTAACTTCTTGGCGCCGCTCAGGTCGATTTTGGCTCCTCGAGCTGTAAACTGCACTAGATTCTTTCTTGAAAGGCTTTTTTTCTGTACTCGATGAAGCACCTTTTTATATCTTTCCACTTCTGATACCAGCTTCTACTCTCTCCCCAGTCATAATCAATTCCGTGAACCTAGACGATGAACTACCGATCAAATGATTGAAATATGGACCAGACAAAGTCCCAAGAAACATATCCACTAACTCCCTATCAGACAGAGGGGGTTGTACTCTTCCATCCAGATCTCTCCACTTCTGAGTGTAGTCTTTAAAACCTTCGCTCGCACCCATAGACATACCCTGAAGTTGAGTACGAGTGGGAGCAAGGTCGGCATTATACTGGTATTGCTTATAGAAAGCAGCAGCAAGGTCCTCCCAGTTGCGGAAATTTGCTCCTTCCAATTGATAGAACCATTCAAGTTGAGTCCCTGACAGACTATCTTGAAAGAAATGAACCCACATGTTTCTATCAGCTGTGTATGGTTGAATATTTCTGACATATGAGCGGAGGTGTAGCTTCAGGCAGGATACCCCATCATACTTAGCAAAGACAAGAGCTTTAAACTTGTGAGGGATCACCACCCCCGATGCCAGCCCCAAATCCCCGAAATCCAAGCCAGGAACCTTCTAAATCTCCATGGCACTCAGACGGTCTTCAAGTTGCTTGTACCTATCCTCAGCAGGAGGGTACTGTTCATCATCAAAATCAGTGTCATTGTCATAAATGATAGGGCTAGGAGCCTTTCTTTCCTCTTGATTCTCTCCTCCTTCAGATGAATGAGACAAATAAACTTCCTCTCACAACATATTCCCAAATCTGTGACCCATATTCAGCAGAACCACCTTCTTCTTCTTCTTCTTCTTGTCCTTCAAGATGAGATTCTTCAAATCTTTTTGACTCTTGGCCAAGTTCAAGAACATTTCCTGGAACTGAGCATTTTGACCTTTAAGAGCCTTAATAGCTTGATCCGTAGGTGTTTCAGAAGACATTTTGCGCTAAAATAAACATCGAAGAAGATAAGGAACCTGTAATGAGGTGCATGGTAATGGAATGCGTATGAAATGATTTCAAAGACTTAGGTAGATTCAAATTTATAAACCAAAATAAAATACACTTTATTAGATTAAAACTTGTAACAATGTTTAACAATGCCTTCAAGGCGTTACAAAAGAAATACTGAAAAGCAAATCTAAACTAGAAACAATAAAATACATCAGAAATCCCATGGTCGTTTTCCCTTCGTGCTGACATAATCGTTGATTGTCCTTTCATTCTCAAGCTGCCTTGTAAGCTTCTGGATCTTCCTCTCCTGCTCATGATACTTCTCTCTGTAGGTATCCCTTTCTTCCTTTAACTGGATCCAAGATATCTTCAATTCCCCCAGATCAGTAGGAATATAGGGATGGAGAACTGTATAAGGGACACCTTCTTCATTAGTATGCTCTATAATCACCGGTAAAACAGCTTCATATGGCATCCCCAGCTTTTGAGCATGGGATCGAACCCACTGGAGGTAAGGTTGCATCGGGAGAGAAGTCTTCATTCCTAGCTCATATGGGTCAGACCTGTTCACCATGCCCCAGGCTCATATAAATCAGCGGCGATGTCCCTCAACATCCCCCATGTAGTCAAAGACAATGTCTGTAATCAGCAGCTCATGAGGACCGTCCCTTCGAGCTCGTCCAAACTGTCGTAAGGCCAAACAAGGATTATAGGTTATTCCTCCTCTAATTCCATGAAATGGAACATTGGGGTATTTCCCACATTGATCAATGACAACTACTCTTTCCATATCTTTAGAACTCCAAAGAATGTCCGTATGAGCAAGGGACATGATTCTGTAAGCCCAACCTACACCTTCCTTATTATTCAATACAGATTTGGGGAGGTGCGAAATAAACCACCTCGCTAGCAGCAGTGTACAACACATGAGAGTTCCCCTTCTCCGCATAGTACAGGTATAAAGAGCATGTAGAATATCACCTAGAAGAGTAGGCACTGGGTTACGAGACATGAAGATCTTAATTGCGTTCATATCGACGAAAGAATCTAGATTCGAGAACAGAACCAAGCCGTAGATGAGGAGAGCCAGGATGTCTTCAAATGCTTGGAAGTCCAAACTATCCCAGAATTGTTGAGCTTGATCGATCAAAAACTTAGCCAAGAAACCTTTAACCCCACTCCGAGTCTCCCAGTTAGATACTACATCAGCCATTTTTAGATGTAGGGATGAAGCAATATCCTCTGGCCTATGAGCTATCTCCAAACCTGTAAAGGGTGTCTGCTCTAGAATAGATATGCCTAGTAAATCAGAAAACTCCTCCAAAGTAGGGACTAGTTGATAATCCGGGAAGGTAAAACAATGATGCAACGGGTCAAAGAACTGGAACAACACACTCATCATTTTCTCATCCAACTTTGAAGTGACCAGGCTAAGGAGATGACCATGTCTTCTAACAAAGGAGGAAGTATCAGGAACTTTTGAAACCAACTCTCTGAGCTGAGCAGGTATCTGCACGAAGTTAACCCGAATGGTATTTCTGCGCATAGAAGCCATAATATGCAAAACAGAACAAAGATGAATCCCCTTGGTCTTTGAAATGGTTAGTCTAATGAAATATGCATGCTATGTCATGATGCATGATGTCATGATAAAACACAAAACACGTATCAAACATGGTAAAGGAAAACAAGTCACACAATAGCCCTTGAGTTTAGGCTTGCATGGAGTCTAGGTACTACCCTCTTGCAGTTTAGTTGGTTCAACCTGTCCTAATAATAGTAACCGGGTTCTAGAGGTTCTCAATATCACTGACCATCCTCCATCGGTCATAGTTTTAGCTCACACAATCTTTTCTTGCGGTACTTGCTCATCATTTTCAAAATTGCTTCTTTGTGTGTTTGTGTGATTTGAAAAGCTTTTGTTTTGACTTCGATTTAACTCTTGCTTCTGTCTTCAAGAGTGTAATGAAGTGTTTTTTGAAAACTTTGTTTGAAAAGGAGTGTAGGTATGAAAACTTTTGTTTGGATTGAGCAAGTACTTAAGAGCTAATCTACCTACTCGAAAAAAGAACTGTTTTATGCTTTTTTCCTTTAGACAATGCTATCCCACTAGTAGTGAGTAGGTAATATCGTCGTTGGAGTTTTGAGGGTCAATTCGAAAGGGGACGTACGATCACTAAAGCAATGTTAGGACGTCTTAGTAGTAACCCTAGTGTCTTAGATCAATTATTCGAGGCAACAATATCCGAGGCAACCATTTTGAGGCAACTTTGATCTTTGGACAAAAGGACGACCGCTAAAATATCCTATACTCAATGACCGTTTACCGAAGGGAACCAAGTGGGAGTGTACCCTAGGAGTGCGCATGTGCGAGTGATTCAATTTCAAATTATTATCTTTGCACATTTTAGGGTTGTCTAACTGTTTTAAAGTTTTACATACATTCTTGTCATGCATCATAATATCATACATCTAACAGTTTAATATTTTGCGGAATTTAAAGTGTGGAAATTTAACTAAGCTATTACAAGACTTCGAGTATTTACATAGCCAAAAACAAACCCTTAAGAAATAAAGCGATAAATGAAAATAAAAGTCCTAATTAAGCTATTACAACTTGTAGGCAGTTACATCAATATGGTAAATAATAAAACAATAAAGCGCGCGATGAAATTTAGATCGAGAGAGAACTAGGGTTTTGACCCTTTCTAACCTAATTAAAAGAAAAATTGTTTTTGTTGTTTTTAATTATTTTTAAGAAAAGAATTAGGTCTTTTAAATTAAATACAAAATAATTACTTAATTAAATTAATTAAAAAAATAATTAAATGGCCTATTTTTGTGTTTTGTTATTTTGAGGAAATATGAAAATATAATTAAGTTAGAAATAAAAACCTATTTGTTCTAATTAATTTTAATTATGTACAAAAGGAATTAAAGTTATCTAAAATTAACAACCTAATAAATTAATTTAATTTTTGATAAAAAATAAAATCTAAACCTAAATTTGGTGAAAAGTATTATTTTGTGAATTTTTTATAAAAAGAAAATAATTAATTTGTTAGTAAAATAAAATAAAAAAATTAAATTAAATAAAACAAATAAAAAAAAAGAATAGAGAAGAAATTTGGGCCTGAACAAAGCAGCTTGGGAGGGGTGTAGATAGCAAGCCTTGGCCCAAAACAGGGAGGTCCATGTTGACTTGCAATATCACATGCTTCGCGTTGAATAGGCTTATGATGCTCCTCCATTGATGGCCCTTGGATCTGGCCATCTGACTACCTGGCAGACTGGATTGTGAGGGTGTATGGTAACCCTTGGTCTTTATGGAACATGGGATGTGTAGAAAGAAATCAAGAAAAATGCAAATGTTGGAGGCAGGGGTCGAACCCCTAACCTCAAGCTCCCCAACGCCTTAACGCTTGTCTGGCTACCACTGGGCCAATTGTGTTAGTTGTTATAATAATACAAAACAATAATTAAATATTAAAAAGGCAATATATATCAATTCAGCGCGTATTTTTTCAAATAGTGAATGGTTATTCGCCTTGTCTTCGTCTTCTCCAAGGATCTGTTGGTAAAAGTTCCAGACTTTTACCTACGGACGTTTGTCCGTCACTACAAGCCTGCATATTCTCAAAATCAATTGTAAGTAATATAAATCAAAACTAAAGCCATGGATAGCTTCGTTTGGACCTGCTGAGTTCAATGGTGGCCCTTTCATGGCCCAATTTTGCCTGTAACCAAAAATCCCAAATCGAAGCCACAAACCCTAACAATGGTGAAATCTCATACAGTCCATATAAATGCAATTAAACATTACAGAAAGCTTGCAAATGTTCTAGGGATCAATAATATATGATTAATTCATGCTATCAATGCCTAAATCATGAAATTCGAATTCAAGAAAAGCCCAAGGTCATGGCTGACTTATAGTGAGTTTCAAGGCCTGAGAGTGCTCGTTCTTGATTGATTTAGGTCCCTTGTGATCCCAGGAAGCGATTGGGATGGTCAAAGGATCTTGAAATTGCTTCAAAGTATGAATCCGTGTTTGCACTTTTTCTTGTTTTTTTTTCAATTTTTGTTCTTGATGTTGCACCTCCCTCTAGCCTTGCTTTAGGTCTGCCCATGATCCTTATGTACTGAGGAATGAATTGGGGTTGAAAGAATGTGCTCAATCTTCCTCCATCATTGCATTTGATTTTGATTTGATACACTTTAATATCTTTCCAAAAATAGTCAAAATCCAATCATTTTGTGCACTCCATGCCTTTACACGAATTTGATTTCATGCTAGCTGGAATTTAAGACTTGAAACATGTAAAAAATCTTGAGTTTTCAATAATTTGGATTTTCTATGATTTGTTTTGATTTAAATTGATTTAATTCAAATAAAAATCAAAATAAATAATAAAAACAAGATAATGACAAGTGGCAAGGGCTAGGGCTTGTGGACCATGTTGCCAACTTAAAACAAGTGAAAAATATTGGTCCCATATGGCAAAAATTTCATTTTTAGGCATAGTTGACTTTTGCCAATTTTGCAAAAAAGGTCAACTTCACCAATGCATAACTTCCTCAATTTTGACTATTTGAAGGTGTTCTTGGACTTTTTAGAAAGCTTGAGATGTGATATAAGCAACCCTTTTGGTATCATCTCAATTTTATATACCATGCTCATGTATGAAGCTTTGACAAAAAAGGTGTTTTTGTTGACTTCTCAAAATGACCTATAATGTCCAAATTCATAACTTCTTGTGAGTGCATATTTTGAACTTGGGAGATGCAGATGGATTGTATAGAATTTTATCCTATTAAAAATGAGCTTTGGATGGGTCATTTATCATAAAGTATGAGAAAGTTATGCTTGGTCAAAGTTGTGTTGACTTTTCCTACAAAACCCTAATTTAGCAACTTTTGATTCTTGATGAATTATGAGCAATCCTTGATGGATCATGACCAACCCTTGATAAAATGATGAAATATACTTCAAAATTAGGATGTTGACCAAAAATATTGAAGTTTGACTGTATGTAGGCCACAATTGACTTTTGCCCTAACACAGTCGATTTTCAGGCCTTTGAGCAATTGACTGAGCAAACTGTCTCTGCAAGGCTTGAAACTTGACATGGATGATCTTGAGAACATATTAGGACAATGGTGAGCATTTGGGATCCCTTTGTCTCAAGTATCTTGATGCAACATGAAACCCTAATTTGAGGTAGACTGCCTTTGGAGGGAGCTTGTCTGGTCAACCCTTGAACTTCCTTGAGCATCTTGAGGATCTTTCTTGGAATGTTTTAAGAAATATGGGAGGGAAAATTTTGGGGTACAACAGGACCATTTTCAAAAGTTGTTAGCATGCCTCAGTAAAAACACGTGACTTATTTAAAACAAGAACATTACATGTCAAAGAAAACCACTTCGGGAATATCAGTAGTAGTCCAATTGCCGAGTTCTTGGTCAGGCGCAATCTGGTAAATATACTGACATATATATGCACCATATTTATCATCATTATCCACTGCATAGATTTTCCCTTGAACACTTGGACTTGCACTAACAAACACCTCTGAAAGCGGGGGAATATGTTTCCTTTGAGCACGGTTGGACCAGAACCAACGCGACCTCAAGAAGGGGGCCTGAACCCCATACCAGACTTATCCTGTTTTCATGCACTTCAACCACTTTTCCCCAATCTTCATTGGCAATTCCCGACTCCACAATGGCTTTGGCTTCCTTCAAGGAGGCCATTGGAACTCGAGACTTCTTTTTAGTTTCCAGCACGGTGGGGGCTCGGTCAACATAAATTATTTCCAAGGCTTAGAAAGGGGTTTCATGTACTTCTCCGTCCACTTCGACATAATGAGAGGAAGTAACATTGTTGATCATGGCATCTTCCTGTCCACCAATGATGATGACCTTGTCTTGGATTATGAATTTTAAACGTTGGTGCAAAGTTGAGGTTACAACCCCTGCCATGTGGATCCACGAGCGTCCCAGAAGGCAAGTATAAGACAGAGGAATATCCATGACATAGAATGATAGGTAGAACACATGGGGACCGGTATGGATGGGTAGGTCAACTTCTCCCTCCACAGATCTTCTTGACCCATCAAAAGCTTTGATTGTTAGCATGCTATGTTTCATCATAACCCCGTCCATGTTCATCTTGAATAGAGTATGTTTAGGCATCACATTTAAAGAAGATCTGGTGTCTACCAAGACACAAGATATCACGGTGTATAGACATCTGATAGAGATATGCAACACTCTATTATGAGCTCATCCCTCAGGAGGAAGCTCATCATCACTGAAACCTAAACAGTTCTCGGTGCAAATATTTGTAACAACCCCTTCAAATTAGGCCACAGAAATTTCAGGATTTACATGGGAACCATGCAGAATTCTCATCAAGGTTGTTCGATGTGCTTCAGAGTACAAAAGGAGGGATAAGATCGATATCTTTGCAGGTGTCTGATTCAACTGGTCAACCACCTTGGAATCGCTCTTCTTGATCACCCTGATTAGTTGTTCCACTTGTTGTTCAAAAGACGCCCCGGGAGAATCAATGACTACTTGCTTCCCATTATTTTCACAGGAATCTCTTCAATAACTTCTTCAGGAGGAGGTTGAGTAGGAGAAAAGACTCTTCCGCTTCTGGTTATTCTGCTAGTTCTAGCAATGTTGGTCACGTCCTTACTCTTAATCGGAGGACAAACAACTTTCTTTCCAGGGATGTAAACAAAATTGTATTCCCATGGCACTACCCTATTATCAGCTATCAGAACAAGAATCGGATTTGGAGGCACCGATATTTGGGTTAGCAGAGGAGAAACCCGACTCTGATCTGGTGTAGGAAGCGCTGGAAATCGTATAACCAATGGAACTCTCGCATTATTCCTCTGAACATTGGTCTGGTAGTATGGAATCTCCAAAATAGCAACGTCACATTCAGGGATGACCTACTAAACTATAACAACCCCTTCGTCCATCAATTTCTGAATTGCGTTTTTCAATTCATCACACTCACCCGGATTGGATGACCATTTCAAACAAAACTCATGAACCTCATCAAAACGCCATTGACATCTGAACCTCATCAACTTGAGTCACTAAGTCATAACTATCATTGAACCCGATTGCATTGGCAGCAGCCCCATGATGGGGAGGCATAACATTGTTTTGAACATTAGGGCTCATAGGAGAAAAGCTTAACTCCTTGGCATCCAAATGATCTTCCATATTATACTTAAAAGCTCTGCAGTTTTCAATCGAATGGCCTGGAGCACCCGAATAAAACTCACAACATGCATTAATGTCATAACCCCTTGGAAGTTCGGCTGGTGGAGGACTTAACTCTCGGAGTTGTACCAATTGGCCAACCATTAATTATGGAAGAAATTTGGCATACAGCGTTGGAACCGGATCCAACTTCCTCTAGGGATACCTTTGCGGCCTTTGTTGACCCCTTGGTCCTTAAGGCCTTTAATTCTGTTGATAGTTTCGCGGTGGCGCGTACTGTTGTTGCAGAGCAGCAACAGGAGTTTGATAATATGGAATCTATACATTAGCTCCCCCTTATTAATAGAAGCGTTGCTTACCTCTTCTTCCTTCTTCTTGACAAAACCGCTAGAATATGATTTATTTCCACTACCTGAGCCGTTATTACCAATTGTGCCAGATGCACCTATAATTGTCCATTCCTTAACACACATTTCAACCTGTTCCCCAATGATAACCATATTCGAAAAGGAATCAAAAGTACTTCCAAACATGTGTTGTAAATACGGACCTCAGAGGGTACTCATAAACAAATCCACCAATTCACGGTCCAACAGGGGAGGCTGAATCCTCTCGACCAAAATGCGCCACCTCTGGGCATACTCCTTGAAAGACTCATTAGCTTTCTAAGACATACTCTGTAACTATGCACGACTAGGCGTCATGGAGGTGTTGTAATGATAATGTTTCAGGAAAGCATCAACAAGCTCGCCCAAAGTACTAACATGAGTTTGCTATAACTACATGTACCACTCCAATGGAGCTTCAGCCAGGCTATCTTGAAATAAGTGCATGAGCAACGACTCATTGCTAGCATAAGCGGCCATCTTTCTACAGTAGGATCAGAGATGAGTCTCTGGACATGTAACCCCCTTATACTTGTCGAATTCCGACACTTTGAATTTAGGTGGAATCACAACCCCTAGAACCAAATACATAGTAGCAACACTGAATCCCGACCTTTTGGAAGTCTCCATAGCCTTCAAACGTTCTTCCAAAGCTTTGTACATTTTGGCAGTTTCAGACAAATTAGCTGTAGAATCCTTTGGAGGGCCATCGAGATCGATGACATCATGGTGGTCATCCACAATCATCAGAGGGTTTTCCTTAGGGATTCCCCATTATCATTCTCGGGTCCACCATTCTTGGACGTAGAGGCACTGTCAACCAGCTTAGTAACACTCAATCTAAGTTCTTCTCACCTCTGGATGATGGCATAAAGAGTTTCCATGAGCTGTCCATTCGGTCACCCCATGATTGTTCATTCTAATTTTTTCATAGCTCAATTAACGTCAGTAATAATTGAGCAACATGATAATAAGAACGACCATATAAAGAAAATATCCAGAAAATAGGAGAAATTCTAGCGGAGTTAGATACAAGAAAGTTGCAAAAGTATAAGATAAGTGATTCCGTCCAACAAGCCTGGCGGTAATTAGAATGACAATACAATAATCAATCTCCTAGCTCTAAATACTACAACGGAATATGCCCTAAGTGTTCAAAACCAGACTTTGAAGCACCTCATCCTTCTTGATCATCATGATCTCCAGACTACGAAATCGATTCAACAGATCGACATATTGTACGTTTGCCACTGATGTTTTCGCCCTCCATAATTGCCTTCAACCTACCCTTTTTTGAGATTTTCAATCTTCTTGTTGAATTGTTCCATAGACTGTAGCAGCTGATAACATGTTGAATGCACACCAAGTCCAAGGGTAAAAAAAACTATTCTTTTTCCATCTCTGTTTCACATCACTAAGGCCCAAATAAAGTTCCTTAGAAATAGCTTCAAGATTGGGCTAGTTCGGAATAACATGTGATCGGTGATATTGAGAAAATGAGAGTACTCTCCAAAATTTGGAGCGATCTGATAGTCCTGGAAGGTGAAACAATGTAACTCATAGTCATAAAACTGAAGTAGAGTCCGGAGAACTCCATTATCCACCCGAACACCTAATAGAGTCAAAGTGCCGCCATGTCTTTCACTGAAAGCCTCTACATTAGGACGGACTAAACGGTCTTTTAAACTCTTTAAATAAGGACAGGAACTTGAGTGGAACTGATAAGTAAAATTGTCTCTTTTGGTCCTCTTGGGAACATCATTGTTGCTAGACATTATTGACGGAAACTATAACTTTGTGAGATTCCCCGGAAAGGACATGCACATGCAAGGTTAGTATATAGTTTCATTTTTCTGACATTTCTTTTTAAAAGTAAACATGATATGATGTAAATGCAAGTGATAATGGAATTACTACTTCCATGATACCGATTTATGTTGTACTATCTCTACATAGTCTGCTAGTATCGGAATCACAGCTCGGAACATAAACCAAAGAACCATAATCACCAATAGAAATCCAGAACATAACCATCAGAATAAATAGTCACCATCTAAACATAGTCACCATCTGTACCTGTGATAATAATTCCCTCCCCACTCACGGGTGACAACAATAGTGAAACCTAAGTAAACTAGCCGTTCATGTTCCACTCTATTCCTAGGGTTCCTATGGTTATCACTTGGCCTGGGTATTGGGTCTTTTACCTCATAGTAACACCCACCCAATCAAGAAGCAGATCTAGTACAACAGTAGCATATGAAAAACAGTAAAATGCAATGCATACATATGCTCATATAATCATGTATGGATGAATAAACTAAAAGCACAAAAATAAACACCGAAAGAAAATAAAACAAGAGCTAGAAGCGAATCCGGGATGGACCACCATTTGGTCGACCTTTCCCCAGTGGAGTCGCCAGCTGAAACAACCGGCTGAAAATCATCAAACAATGAAGCCGCCATCGAACATATTTTATCCCACATGAAGCGAAAGTTAAATATTGAGAAAACCTGAGAAGGGAGAAGTCACGATCTTGCGACCGAGAGATCGGGTAAGAGAGTCTGTTATGCGAGGGGAAGGTATTAGCACCCCACACGCCTGTAGTACTTTATGGTATCCACTCTTGTTATCTATCTTATGGGTGTGTTTAATCTATGCTTAGTACTAATGAAGGATGCATGCAAAGGAAAAGAGAAAATAATGTAGGGAAAATAAATGTGTTCTCGCTTGGGCCCTACCTCAATTCCTACACATCCTTTTTGAGGAATCCGAGTTACCGTAGTTCGGCTTACATGTTTTATTTGTTTTGTGTTTTTTATGAACAATGTTAATTCCGCCTTTTACCGCAACTCGATCTTTGGAGATTCACGCGTTGGCACAGAAGTAAATTAATCATGTCCTTGCTTGAAAATGGTTTTGAGTTACGCCCTCAAGGCAAGATGCCACATTTGATTGGTTTATGTTTTGTTACCTTGAAAAAGGGTTTAAGTGTGATTAGAGAGTGTTTTATGATTTGTTAAGAAAGTTTTTAGTTTTAAATGAGGATGCAAAATGAGGAATAAAAGAGTCTAAAGGAGATTAGCCTATTTCTAAACCTAATGTTATCATACAATGGTAGCCCTACGTTAAAGATGAAAGGAAAATATCTACCTAATGTTAGCATGCATGGTTTGCAACCTAAGGTCTAACTTACATCAGAAAGGAACAAGCGCATCCTAAGGGAACATGGTATGTACAAGGATAAAACAAACAAGATCGAAAGAGCACACACATAAAAAGGTAAAGAAAAGAAGAGAAATGCTTTAGCCAAGGGGAGCGTATCGCCCGAGACAAACAAGCAGAAGTAGGATGCAAAACAAAAATGTGATGTCTGAAGCGACTGAACACCTAACCAAGGTATAGGAGATCGAGGTAGGAGACATAAGACAATATGAACGATCAGGGAGTATCTGCATCGGTCAATGCAAACTCTTGACAAAACACGGGGGTTTGATTGAAAAACCCTTCCCCACTTGACGGAATCGATACCAAGAGCAGGAACAACTTCGAAGCATCGTGGTGCATCACGAGCTAAGGATGACACATACGAAATTGCGGGGATTGATTTATAACCCTCCCCACTCGCCTCTTTTTAAGGACTTGAGTAAGGGATGTGGGAATAGATGCGGGCACAAATATAAACACACATGCAGAATACCTACTTCAAAGGTAGGTTTTTAAACAACCACAAATAGCAAATATAATGCACACAATACGAAATTGTTCTAAACGAGTCTATAATTATACCAGAGGGATTCTTGACATAATCAGCAACGAAGATACCCTTCATACATCTCTACCCTACTTCTCATGGCATCAGAAAGCAGTGAAGCCCTACTTCTCATGATCTCTTGAAAAGTGGTAAAGAAATGTGATAAAGTGCAGAGAGATGCAAAGGTAGTAGCGGCGACTACCAAAGTGAGCAAATCGTCAAAAGAATATGAAAGTGATGGAGAAGAGAGGAATACGCGTTGAGTTATCTTCACCAATGTCGCACGCGCAAATCAGAACTAAGAGAGAACCAAATTGCGACAGTAATGATAGGAAAACAAATGTAGTGGTAAAGATTTGAGATTAAGCCATCAATTGACTTATCTCAACACAATGAAGTCGCCACCGCACTTTATTGTTTCTAAAGGGAAATCGGAAAAAAGCGAACAAAATCCACAATGAAATAAAAGATCAGAGATTGAGGTACGGGGGTCAATTATACAAAGGGAAGGTATTAACACCCTAATCATATACGGTACTCCGCAGGATCCACTTTGTTTGGTTTCTTTTAAAAGGAGTGTCATGTAAAAGTTTACTTGCTAAAGGAAAAGAATGAATGAGTATTTGTAAATAAAAGAAAATGAAATGTTTTTTTATATTATTTTTGTTGCTCGCCTTGGGTCGTAAGACTTAGTGCCTACGTACTCCCTCGTGCAATGGGAAAGTCAGAGCACCATAGTTCGGCTAGAAAAGACTTGTCTATTGATTATTTTTAAACAAGGAGACAAGTCGTCATTGTTAGGAGAGAAATTCGACTAACGCCCACAAGGTGTGAGAAAGATGGACCTTGCATAAACAAGAGCGAGGGTTTGAGAATGCCTCTGGTACTAAAGTGGAAAAGTCGATACCTTTATAACCATAGGGATAGGAGAATGTTTCTCGACTATCAATGAATCATGTCTCATCTTGAAAAAAGTTTTGAAGGGTAAAGGTGGTCGTGCACACAAAAAGGTTTGAATGAGTTGAAGTGATTTTGTTAATTTCGAAAGATGTCGAAGTATGATTAAGTGAATTGAAGTTTGTTTAAAGAAAAGAAGTTTTAAAAGAAAAGGCACTCGAAAAGTCAAGATTTATTATGAAAGCGATTCGAGTTTATAAACAAAGAAGATTTTGAAAAATATGAGAAGGTTTTGAAAATTAAAGAATAGGAGAAGATGAAGAGAGTGTCCTATGTACAGGAGGGTAAAAGATAAGGTAAAAGTTAGGGAAAAGAAACGTCTAACCAACAAGAATCCAACAATTGACATAATGAGCCAATGTAGAATTCCCATTCTTTGGATTGAAACCAAGCAAGAAAAGATACTAGACCTCTTCAGAGAACCAAACTTCAAGTGTATTAAGTCTTCACAAAAATTGGGCAGAGTAACAATTGTATACAAATGAATTCCAGATTACAGACAAAGAATGTAATCACAATAACCTATACACAAAACAAACAAACAACCCAATGTCTTGAGGTAGACCTCAAGAACTCCAGAAAAAATACCAATTAAGGTCACAAGGTCTCCAATATAAGCCAAGGTTTCTATTCCTAAGTCCAAGAAGTACAATACTCCATAATGCCAAGGATAGTAACCAAATAGTCCAAGTATCATTAATATTTTTTTTATTATTCATGTTGATTATTAAGTATCTTAAAAAAAAAAAGAAAATCTCAAGTGAGCAAAATAAAAATGGCATAAAAGTAAATGCTCAAGTGAGCAAAGATGAAAATAGCATGAAATGTAAATGCTAAAGTAAATAGTACATAAAGTAAAAGCATAAAAATAAAAGCACACAGTAAAGTAAATTGTTAAGAATTAGTGGTTAGTTGGATGACCATCTTGAAACTTGCATTTGGAACTCATTAGAGGATTGGTAGAAACAAATCCTCTCAATAACAAGTTGCATTTGCTTTTTGTGAAGTATATTATCCATTTAAGAATTCTCAAGGCAACATTTAATGATCCACGATGTTTAAGTGATCCGCGTTGACCAAAATTTATGAAGATCCATTAGAGGATTGGTAGAACCAAAGCCTCCACACAATGAATCTCAATCTTATTGGATCACAGGGATTAAATTAACATACTTGGGCTTGAAAAAATAGGTTTGAGCCACGAATGATCAATTATTCGAATCAGGAAAAAATTTAGCGCTATGTTAAGCAATCATAAGTGGACTTATGTAGAAGTCGTACCTATTTTGAGGCTGGTCAATAGCAATCTATGTATTTCATGTTTGGATAAATGATATAGAGATCATTATCCCATAACATGTAATACAATAAGAAAGGGGAATAAGATGAAGAGGGACGGGATTAGAGTTTCAAATATCATCAACATCATTCGTCCATTTTAATGGATTTGGCTTATCAACCTATCAACATCCAAGACCTAATGATGTTGAAGGATTTGTCTCAAGATATGCTCCAAGTCATTACCACATGTTATCTCAAGAATCAAACAAGAACCATGTACAAAAGTTTTCAATTACAAGCATTAATCAAAGGTAAAACCCAAAATGAAATCTTAAGTCAAAAATAGTTTTAAAATATGAAAATGACTTGAAAATTTATGAAATTAAAACCCTAACTTCCTAAAGTCCTATAAAAGTCAGAAATAAAATTTGGAGTCCCTGGATTGAGGTGGAAATTTTCTTTAGAAATGTAAACTTAGAAACTAGCAAGTTTAAGCCTTAAACTAGATGGTTTTGGAAAATAATTTGTGAAAAATATGAAATCACATTTTAAAATTCCATAAAAATGATTTTTATGGCCTCAACCTGTTCAATCACTCCAAATAACTTCATTCCTGATTTTATAGGCATGGGAAGTTAGAACTTTAAATCAATTAATGTGCATGATCAAGCAAAAACCCTAAAAAAGGAAATTAAGTTCACAAATTAATTAATTAGATCCAAAGGTCAAATAAATTTGACGTAAAATAACCTAAATGTCAATAAAACTCTAAGGATCAGAAAGCATATTTTTCTTGAATTTTATCTAAAAAGGAAAAAGGAAATATAAATTATTTACACAATCTAACAAAAATTAATGCAAATAAAAGATATTATATCCAAATGATTTTAAAATGTAACCAAAAATATTTTTTAGAAATTTTTTGACTTAATAGAAATAGGAAAATAAAATTCAATGTTTTAAAAGAATAATAAAACCCTAATTAATTACATGAATTTATTTAATCAAGAAAATGATAAAAAAATTAAATAAAAATAAAAAAAATGAAATTATATTGAAAAAATAGTCTAAAATATTTTTTTCATAATTTTTGAAGTGAAGGAAATATCAAAAGAAAATTGGAGAAAAAACAAAGAAAATTAAAATATAAAGCCTTTTACACTTGTTTTTGCTAAAGCACGCTGTAAAAAGAACTGAAGCCATGTTCAATTAAAACATGACACATCATGATCCCTACCAAATGTCATAATATGCAGATTTATCAGCTTTAACACAACACTTTCATGGCACGATATCTTGCTCATTTCTTGATGAAATTCAAAAGTTCCAACACCAAAGTTCAAGATAGAAATTAGCAGAACATGATAGAGTCAAATTTTTTATGAAATGATGCCTTGATGAGTGAGAAAATCGCGGGTGAAGAATGCTACCTGAACACTTTTTTTGATTTTTACATTACATCAAACAGTTTTCAAACTTGATTTTCTCCCTCAATTTTCCACCAATTTAAACGATCAAAAAATGAAAATTGATCAGAAAAATGCAAGGATCATGAATATGTTCTTAGATTTTGCAAAAAATTCATGAATTTAAATAACATTCAAAGTTCTAGTAAGAGAGAGAAAAATGGATCATATACCTTGTAATGAATTTGATGATGTTGGAGCTCAAATAAAGAACTAGTAATGGAGAGAAGCTTGCTTGAATGATGCAGAGATGATAAAATGGAGAGAGATGTGAAGAAAAATTGAAAAATAGAGAAACTTTAAATTCAAAGAGAGATATGAGAGTGCTTGTTTTTCGTGAGAATGAGAGAGAAGAGCTTACTTGCTTCTAATTTATAATCTTCCAACCAACCATTTTCTTGTTGAATGCATAGGCTTTATATAGAGTGTGGAAACTTGAAATATTTTTCTTGCTAATTTTCCACACAGTATCGAATCGCTTTTAACAGTTTGTTTATAAAACCGAAATATTTTTATTATCAGCATATAAACAACTTGGAGCAATGCAAGAAAATAATAAAGATATAAAAATGCATGAAGTGAAATGTCGGGTATTTTTCAACTACAGAATGATGCAAATGTCGATTTAAACATACTTTTGGTTAACTGAAACACGATTAAATGATGCAAATGTGATGAAAGAAGATATTTATTAATGACCGTGACTAAATGACAAAATATGATATGAAAGTGCGAATGAAAAAATTAGGGGCGAAATTTAGGGTACAACAACCAAGAAGAACACAAGAGTTAGAAATGATATCCAACAATAGTCAAGTGCGAAAATAAATCGCAATCCATGAATGTGTCGTATAATCAGAGTTCCTGCACAAGATAATAATACAAGCAAGGCAATATCCGGACAATCGCAAGCAAGTAAAGAATATCTCTCATAGAAATAAATCATGTCGCATCGGAAGTGAGCATAAGCCGAGTGTTTTCAATCACATAATCATCGTTATGTTACGTGATAAAAAAACAATATTACGTACCTTTCACAAGTCAACAAGATAGTTAAAAGTAACAATGAAGATAAACCGGAAGAGAAAACACATTAAAAAGGCAAAAACATTTGTTTCTGCTTGGGTAACCGGTTACCATAACTAGGTAACCCGTTACCCAGACTTTGAAAATTGGCTACTGAATTGGAGTAACCGATTACCATAACTAGATAACCGGTTACCAAAACTTTGAAGATTTTGGCCATTTGTTTCTGACTTGGGGTAACCGGTTACCATAACTGGGTAACCGGTTACAACTAGACAGTTTTGAAATTTTTTATGAAGGAATGGTTGGTAACTGGTTACCATATTTGGGTAACCCGTTACCCAGGCAAAAAAACAATTTTAATAGATTTTTGAGATTTGACTCATGGCTTAGGCATTTGATCAAACACAAATTTTTCACATATTCAACACATGATTTTGCATGATTCATGGTCTAGATTCAAACTACATATGATTGATTAAGATCAATAATTAAACTTCATACAATATCATCAATTTGTTTCATCAATTAAGCACTTTCACATAAATCAACTTAATTCAATAAGCACTTAATTCAATTATCCAATTCCGGATTTATACATGATTATCAAATCAATTCACAATCCTAGGTTTAGATCTATATTCTCAACTCAAAATTCAACCTAAATCCAAATCATGCTTGATCAAAAAAGTGCTTCTCAAATAATCACTTATTTCAAAAGTGCTTAATTCAAGAAAACTCACCGATATAAGTGAAGAGGAGGCTTAGGTATAGAGATCATAATGAACGAAACAACAATCGGAGAAGAATTTCTCTTGATCATGACTTTTGGATCTTGAGGAAATTGTTGTTGTGTTCTTAATGAAAAAGATGTAGAACCTATACTTGATCTTTGAGAGAATTGAGAGAAAGTGTTTAGAGTGTTGGTGAGAGTTTGTGGATTATGAGCCTCCTCTTTAGAAAATTAGATTCAAAATGAATATATAGTGTGGAATTATGTAAATGGATTTGGTTAATGGGCCACAAATAACCACAAGCCAGAGTGCAAAATTTTAAACCATTTGAGTGCAAAACGTTCCGGGCAAATTCGTGGAAATCTAGGTGCGACTTATGAAGTTAGAACATGAAACCAAAATGTAGCCAATGTCGAGAACGACCTCGTGTCCAAATATGGGCTGAATCGGGTAAACGATGAAAAAGTTATGAATTTCCGATGTTTTGCCTCAAACATGTTTATTTCCTAATTCAGAATTTTCAATGCATTGCGCACACGTCGGGCCAAAAACGGAAGCCTTCGGGGTATCGTTTGCTCATGGACATTGAAACTAAAATTTATCTGGCTTAATTTTTGAGACATCTTCATTAGAACGGGCTTGATACGATAAAAATTGATCGAGTTATGATTTTTACAATATCGTGAAATGGTGCAACAGAGATTCGATTCAGCACCAAAATTTCTTCGATAACTCAAAATTCCCGGTCATTTCCATACAAAATCAGTCTTCGGTCATGAAAGATGAAATGCAGATGACATCAAGACAGAATTTAGGCAAAAAGAATGGGTCTGAAACAATCAACGGGCTTTGAGTTATGAATTTTTTAGCATCCAAAAACTGCACCTTCAGAACACTTTTTCCATTGTTATTCACTGAACGCCTTCAGAAGATCCGCACCTTCAGAGACTTTCCTTGGGGAATTCGCTCTTGGCCCGAGCACACAAATTGAAGTACAGATCAAGATGATTCTTTTTATATATGAACCAAACTAAGAGACGAACCAAGTCAGAGTTATGAACTTTTGAATATCCGCAAGACAATGAATCAGCAGATAATTTAGTTTACCGTCTTCAAAAGATTAAAGTTCTTCGATTTCTTCTTCATAGAATTAACCTTTGATTTTAACATGAGAAGTGATAAGGGAATCGAGACATTATCAATGCCTGAAGAATCAGCTGAATATATTGAACCAGATGCAAGTTATAAACTTCCGCATGCTGGAGAAACAAATAATCGATCAAATTTCCAATACAAAGTGATTTTGATGCTTGAAGAATTAGCACAGGACAATAATCTGGTTGCAAGTTAAGAGTCCTGAGTTTAAACCACCGAAACATCATTACTAGTTCACAGTATCACACATCCGTCAAAATATCTGATATCTTTACAATAACTCCTGAAAATGAGTACCTTAATCTCATGGTCACTGATGCATGCAACTCAGAATGACCTAATGAAAGGTATGTAGATGAAATGAGAAGTACAAAATGCATAAACCAGATAAAAGTGAAAGGGTAGGACAAATTTTTGGTATTACACATGTAGCCTTTGTTCGTCTAGATCAACTAGTTCATTCATCATCATTTCTCAATAATAATTAGAAGGAATTTCGTTCTACCTCTAAATTCTCACTGCTTGTAAATATATCTCCACTGGAAGAACTGCATCATGCCCAAAAGCCAAACAAAATGGAGTTGTGTTTGTTTCTTCTTTTGGAGATGTTCAACAAGCCCACAAAGCTTGATCTAAAGTCTTATGCCAATTCTTTAGTTTTCTCCTTACATGTCTTTTTATTAAACCAATAATTACCTTGTTTGCGACTTTGACCTGTCCATTCGCCTAAGCATAATAGGGTGTAGAACTCAATAATTTTAATCCCATTTCCTTAGAGAATTCCTGCATCTTTCGACTAGTGAAGACTGATCCTTGATCAGTTGTAATTATTCTTGGATTCCAAATCTATAGATTATGAGCCTTTGAATAAATTCGATAATACTCTCTTGATCCACATTTACCAAAGGTATTTCTACAATCCATTTTGTAAAATAATCAATCCCTACTAGGATGTATCTTTGTCCTTTGGATGAAGTTGGTCGAATCTCTCCAACCAAATCTAATGCCCAACCTCTGAAGGGCCATGGTTTAATGATCGAATGTAATTCACTTGTAGGAGCATGTTGAATACCTGCATGAACTTGAAATTCTTGACATCCCTTCGTGAATTCTATGCAATCTTTCAACATGGAGAGCTAATACATGCCATAACAGAACAAGATCCATTTCATCTTGTAACCTGCTTGATGTGATCTACATGCCCCACCATGTACATTCGATAGTGCAAAGTATTTCACTTTCTCCTAAACATTTGAGTAAGACCCCTTCTGGTGTTTTCTTGAACAATTCATTACCTATTAAAATATATCTTAATGCATGATACTTAACCTTCCTTTCTACATCTATTGTTGGATCCTTCAAATAGGCTATTATTGGGCTTCTCCATTCTATATTTGTTAAGATATTTAAGGCAATCACTTTGAAATGTACTTCATTTGCATATCCCAAACTTGTAATTTTTAAATCTGCTGGAGACAATTTAGTAGCTCGCACCTTTCCATGAATTTCAATTAAGTCTTCTAACTTCTCTTTTGACACTTTGTATCCTGAATCAATTTGGGCTAAGTCATTTGATTTTTGGTTCTTCAGTCTAGGAATAAGCTTGATATTAACATACTCAAATCTTCAAAGCAATCTATTTTCTACCAGGAAGTACATTATCATATTTTCTTTTATGCACTTATACTCCTTGGTTATTTGTTTGGTATCCAATTCAGAATCACCTCTTATTTCGACTCTAGTTTCCCCCAATTCCAATAAAGCTTCAAGTCCTTCTACCAAAGCTTCATATTCAGCTTCATTTTTCGAACAAGGAGGGCCTTCAATCTTGTACTTGAACTTGGTTGGGATTTTATTAGGAGAAATAATTAGTATTCCAACGTCATTTCCATCTTTATGAGTGGAACCATCAAAGAATAATTTCCAAGGTTCTAACTCCAGAAGATTTTGAGGACTTTCAACCATTGCATGATTCACTATAAGGTCAGATACTACTTGCCCTTTCATAGCTTTTAAAGGCATGAAAGTCAAGGAATATTCAGTTAAAGCAAGTTCCCCCTTGCCAATTCGACTGTGCAGGATTGGTTTAGAAAGCCTATGTTTAATAACATAAAAATGTGAAGAAACATAAAAATTAACAAGCTTTATATAATAATTCAACTTTGTGCATGAAAAGTACAAACAAAGACACAACTTTTCTACAAACCTATATCTAGTTTCTGCATCATTTAATACTCGACTAAGGTAACAGATGTCTCTTTCGATGCCATTCTAATCCTCTTGTGCAAGCGTACTTCCTATAGTTGTGAGTTTAAGGTTTGCCTAAGAGGGGGGTGAATTAGGAATTTTAAAATTATTTATGGTTTTATGAATCTTTGATATTTCTTTTCTGGTTTTTTGGTTAAGTGATGAAGGCGATAAAATGCAGAAAGTAAATGAACACCAAATGTATACTAGATCCTCTCACAGGTCGAGAGTACTTTAGTCCTATTGCCAACACGGGAAATATTTCTCTATAGTTTAGAATGATTGTACAAGCCTAATTAAACCAAAGGTGACGCTTTACTATCTAATCTATAGGAAGTTCAAATACTCTTAAATCCTTTAAGATCTTGAACACTAAGAGCATGAAGAACAATCTTTTTCAATGCACACACTTGCTTTCAACAATCCTGAATATCAAGGTAACCAATACAAAGTACAAAGAGAACAATCCTCCCTTAATACTCACTTGCTTCCAACAATTCTGGACATAAAGGTTACACCACAATCACTTTGGAAAAATGATTTGGAACGACTTCTTGAAGTAACTAGTAAATTTGATAATCAATCACAATACAGAGTATTGATCTCTTTTCTTTGAAGACAACAATTTAATGAATATATTACACAAGTTCTCAATACATATGATGAAACTTTTTTAATGATTTACTTGAAAATGTAAAAGTAAAAGTTACATGCAAGATCAAAATATTAATCGATGCACTTGTTTGAAAATGAGAAACAAAATGTTGAATTCGATGTTGTGATTGTTGTTAATTTTTGTGTGTGTTTCTACTTCATAAACATTTGAATTATATACATGTATTGAAACTTTTCAAAATGGTATGATTCCATAGAAATATGCCATGCTTCATGAACCAAACAACACAAATTTTCTGCATTTTAAAACTATGAAAATTTCACACTGTTTCAGTGGTAGCCGGTTCCCATAAGTGGGTACCCGGTTACCATCTTTCTCAAGATTATAGAATTTCAAAATTAGTGTTAGGTAACCGGTTCTTATAAGTGGGTAACCAGGTCCCCCAAGACAAAAGCTATTGTTTTTAGAAACTGATGCGGGGTAACCAATTACCATATTTGGGTAACCGGGTTCCCTAAGATTTTTCTGAAAAATTACTTTTGAGAAAAGTTGTGAAACATCTAGTGGTGATTTCTAAAACATGTTTAAAGATTTATGGCATGCATGAAACATGTATGCATAATGTTAGACATATTTTGAGCACTATAGTAACATACTATATTGAGTTGGAGTCTTGTACCATAATGAAGATCAAATACCAAAGTGTTATTTAGGAGTAACTTAGCATGAAAGCCAAAAGTCCATTTTGAGTAGATACTTTTTTTTCTTCTTTTAATAAAGCCATTTTCCTTGACTTGGATTTTTGTAATCATAAAAAGATAAACTTGCTGAAGCATGACTCTACATTCTCCCCCTTTTTGATAATGACAAACACTTGTTATGTGAAACGCTTTGGATCGGTTGAAAATGAAATATTCTCCCCTATTAATGATAACTTCCCCTTGATAAATGCTTTTCCTTGATTAATAGAGTATGTTTACAATTTCTGTAAGAGATAGATATAAAGCATACACATATATCTTCTCCCCCTTTGTCATTAGAAAAAAGGAAGGGAAAAAGAAACAAACTAATATCATAATCAAAATAGAAGAATAGCATGATATTAGTTGACTTATCCTTTAGAAGATCTCCTCTTAATCCTTCATCATGAAGTACTTCTTTATTGGATATGAAAGTTAGTGCTTTTCTTTTCCTTGATAAGAATCTTTCATTTGATGTTGTCCTCATTGTAGCAGTAAAAATATTGATAATAAGCCATTGGGTTGACTTGACTCGCACAGATCAAAAATAAAAATCGCCACCGCGTTTTATTATTTCCAAAGGAATGGGAAAAGAGAGAATAACCCAAAAAAATGGGAGAGAATCTAAGTTCGAGGGTTGGTTATGTAAAGGGAAGGTATTAGCACCAAAAACATCTACGGTACTCCGCATGAACCTCTTTGAAAATTTGTGTATTTTGGCTATAAATGTTGTATACAAAAATAAATTGTGGGGATGAGGAAAGAAGTATTTTTTTACAATTTTTGCACCCGTTGCGGTTGTAAACCTTTAGTGCCTATGTACCACCTTCCGTGCAATAGGGTATCAGGGTACTCGTAGTTCACCTTTAAAAATTTTAAAACACGAGTGTGTTGGTTAATTTTAAGAGACGGGACCTCATTATCTTATCCGAGTGAAAGAACATAATTACTACCCAAAATTACGAGAAAGGAGAATTTGCATCATCTCAAAGTGGATGATATGACTTGGATTTTAAAATCAACAAAGCCTCGCTTAACACTCAAGTGGAAAATATCTCGCTTCACTATATATCGTAAAAGTATAGTAGCTTGCATCACTACAAGGATTGACAAGAGTTTATCTTTTAAGAAAATTTTAAGGTAAAAAAAAGCCAAAGTGGTAAAATAGTTTGAATGAGATTGATTGGCTTTTAGTCTTCTCACAAAAATGTCAAGGTATTATTAAGTTGTTTAAAGTTTGATTCAGAAAAGATTTTAGAAAATGCATGGACCTAAGTCCAAGTTTATTGTGAAAACGGTTCAAGTTTAGAAAACAAGAATAGTTTTGAAAATGAGGGAGAAGATTTTGAAATTAAAGGAGATGCGAGGAGATGAAGGGACTACCTTAAAGCATAAAGTAAGAGCTAGAGAAAAGAATCGTCTAACCAATAAGAAGCCAACACTTGACACAATGAGTCAATGTAGAATTCTCATCCTTTGGATTGAAACCAAACAAGCAAAGATAATAAACCTCTTAAGAAAACCAAGCTTCAATTGCATTAGGTCTTCACAAAAATTGGGCAGAGTAACAACTGTATATAAATGAAATCCCGATCACAGACAAAGCATGTAATCAAAATAACCTGCATGCAAAGCAAACAAATAACCCAATATCTTAGGGTAAACCCCAAGAACTCCAAAAAAAAATAACAATAGAAATCACAAGGTCCCAAAGTAGGTCAAGGGCTTTAATCCTAAGTCCAATAAGTCCATCACTCCATGATTCCAAGGATAGTAACCAAGTAGTCCAAGTAACAATAAAGTTTTTTAGGGTTCAAGTTGGTTATTAGGTATCTTCAAAAAGAAATGAAAAGCACAAGTGAGCAAAAATAAAAATGACATAAAAGTAAATGCTCTAGTGAGCAAAGATGAAAATAGCATGAAATGTAAATGCTAGAGTAATATGGTGCATAAATTAAAGGCATAAAATAAAAGCATAAAATAAAGGCATAAGATAAAAGTAAAATGTTAATGAATTTGTAATTAGAGGTTAGTTGAATGATCATCTTGAAACTTGAATTTGAAACTCATTAGAGGATTGACAAAACCAAAGCCTCTCAACAACAAGTTTCATTTGGTTTTTGTCAAGTATATCATTTATTTCAAGATCCCAAGGCAATAATGATCAATGATCTTTAGGTGATTCACTTTGACCAAAGCTTATGAAGATTCATTAGAGGATTGATAAGACCAAAGCCTTCTAACAATGAATCACAAGATTATTGGATCAAAGGTTTCAAATTAACATACTTGGGCTTGCAAACATAGGTTTGAGCCACAAATGATCATTTCTCAAACTGGGACAAAATTTAGAACTATTTTAAGCAATCGTAAGTGGACTTATATAGAAGTCGCACCTATTTTGGGGCCGCTCAATAGCAATCTGTGTACCATATGTTTAGAGAAAAGATATGTAAATCATTATCCAACAATATATAGTACAAGTAAGAAAGGGATAAGATGAAGAGGGAGGGGATAAGAGTTAAACTGCATTTGAACCAAAATTTAATCAAGCTTTCATTAAAATCATTCAGTCATTTTGGTGGATTTTAACTCAACACCCAAGATCCAATAATGTTAATGAAGTTCATGATCAAAATCTCATAATTCAAGATCATCTTGAATATATACAAAATTACAATTGTATTTAAAAATAAAGAAAAAAGATTCTTAAAATGGTTTTCAATGAAAATAAAAGGGGAAAATAGAAATTATATTCAAAATCTCCAAGAAAAATTCAATGAGACTATAGAAAAATCAGAAATGAGCTCAAATATTTTTATAAAAATGTTGGTAATTTTTTTAAGTCAGAAACTATTTTTAAAATTAAAGAAATAGGAAAAATAAACCAAAAATTGTGAAAAATAGTAAAGTCAGAAATAATAAAATGAGGTCACCAATATTTCTCAAAAGGTCATTGGATCCTTCCATATTTTTTTCAGAATTTAAAAATTAAGAAAAATATTTTTAAATATATAAAACAACTCAAATAAAGTGAAAAAAATATCAAAACTCAATAAATTGTGAAAAAATAATAATCAAAAAGAGAAAAATCAAAAGTATTTTTAAGAATTTTTTTAGATATTTTGAAGTTAAAATGAATTTTTTTATGAATTTTTGAAGGTTAAAACAAATAAAATATAAAATAAGAAAATAAAACAAAGAAAAAAGATATAGACCATTGGATCAATATCAAAATGCGTTAGTAATCAGACCAATGGATCTGGCGCGTTGTTCATATCATGGACATTAGTGAATAAAACATTGAATTATTTATTAAAATCATAATTAAAAAAACAAATGGCACGATATCATTGGTTGAGAGATGACACGTTAGTCATCTTCAACCTCGAGCCACACGAATTCCAGGTCTCTGAAATGGAAAAATTAGAGCTTGAGACCGGTACCATTCGCTTCGTCTCTTTAAGACGATTCCAACGGTACCCTCACGAAAAATTTATGTAAGGTGTAGCTCAATCGTTTTGGAAGGAAATATTTAAAAAGGGATTTGAAATTTCATGGTCAAAACTCACTTCCAGTTGAAAATAAATGTTGCGACTAGAATCAAAATGATGAGAGCTTCATTACAGTACCAAAGTTTGAGAGAATTGGTGAAGGAATCTACCTATTGAAGTTCAAATTCAGAGCTCTAAAAATTGACTTGGCTAACACGATTTAGGAAGTCTTAGAGCTTGGTTCTTCTTTTGTTAGCTTCAGTGAAGTTCAAGGATGAAGAATTGACAAAGAAAATGGATTCAGGAAAGCTGTAAAACCAAATTCCAAGTTGCAGAAAAGTGGCTTCAAGAGAGAGTTTTGAAGGGTGATTCTGGCTATCTAAGCTTGCCAATATGAGTGGGATAGAGCATGTATTTATGGGAGAAGTGAATGGAATCAAGAGGAGAGGTGAATGATGTAATTTGGAGGGAAATCGTGCACACCTGTTTTCATGAAATAAGTGTGATCACATGTGCATCAAAACTCATGAAAATGATGCGTTTTGACACTCTAAATCATCCACACACTTATGCTAATCATGTTTAAGTAGAAAACACACATAAATTTGGTGATTAGAAGTCGATTTATGGAAATTGCATTCTAACTGTTTGAGAAACTTCAGTTTCAAGGTACGGACTTTGAAATCATGGTGTGCACAATTTAGGGAACCTTAGGACTTGATTCTTGATGAATTTGAAAGATAAGATCACAAAATTTACAATATGAAAAGAATGGAATCAAATATATGCTTGAGCTGAAAATTGTGATGAGTCAAAGTTGAGAAAAAGATGATGACTTTTTGTACTTAGAAAATTTCTATGTTTTTTCTTCAAAAATGACCCATAATCGTTTGCATCCAAACATGGTCTTCCATTTAAAATTTTCTCTTGACCAAAAAATATGGAATGAGGTAGATCCCTTTAATGACATTTTCATACTTGAACCATTTAAAATCTCCAAAAATTGAGAAAGTTATAACTTTGTGAAGTTGGTGAAAATTCATGAGATGACCTATAATCTTTTGAGTCCTTAAGACATCTTCCATCCATTTTCAAGCTTTTAACATAAAAAAAGGGTTGAAGTTCATATCTTTAAGATCATTATGGAAAAATAATAGAGTTCAAGGAGATAAAAATTGACCAAGTTATGATCTTTTTAAGTCACATAAGGGAATTTGATGTCCTATCTAGAGGACTTGTAATCTTTCTCAATCATTAGGCGTCTTCCACATAAATTTTTCTTGAAGCTTTTGAAGTGATTTGCTTATAACCCTTTAAAGAGGGGCATGCATTTGGAATCACTCAAAAATAGCAAAAGATGACCAAGATATATCCCTTAGAAGTTCAAAACCCTAGCTCCTAGAGCAACAAAATGCCTTGTAAACCCTTTTCATTTTTGATAAACTTTCTTACACAAATACCTTTTTCTTATAAATAGAAGTTGTTGAGGATGACAATAAGAAACCATTGTAACCATAACCACTTCCAAATATTAAGATTTGAGGGAAATATGCACTTGTGATTAAGAAATCAAGGACTTGTCCAATTAGGTCAAACTTCTTCAATCAACTCTTACATCTGTGAACTATCTTTGACAACTTGAGGCATGATGAATCATAATAGACTTTGTCATGATATTACTTCAAAGAATATTTAATGATAAAGCTTAAATATCAATGAAGCTTTGTTGAAGAAGGCATGGAAATAAACTCATGAACCTGTAGATCCACTTGATGGAATATGTTGCGCTTTCACCTGTAATATCATCAATTAGGGAAAACATTCATTGTACTTATTAGTTAAGAGTTAATAAATACAAAACATAGATGATCACAATATACAAGTCAAAGTTCATGGTGATTCCCCATGAGAAAATCTAAAGATAAGAAGAAGTACCAAACCCTAGTGTGATCTTGTTATGATTGAGTTGATATAAGATGATAGAGGGATCTTAGGGGCAAAAATTGGGGTGCAACACTCATATGTGACACATCCCTTGGCCTTTTAGATTTGAAATTTTGGTTATTCCTCCCATCATATGCCCTCTCAAAACAAGTTAAGTTTTGTTAGGTACTGTTATACCCCAAAGTTTTCCCTCTCACTTATCAATAGTTTGCTCACAAGATCTCCTTGACTCAAGACTGCATTAGGGTTTGATCAGCTCAAGACACCTCCTTATGCACTGATGACCAAAATTAGGGTTTGGATTTTCACAAGGAAATTTGAACTTTCAATGCCTCATATGATTTTCATGGATCATTATGGACCCCAAATATTAATCATGCCAAGTTTCAAGCCTTGAATCACATTTTTGCTCAGTCAATTGAGTAGTTGACCTAAAAATCAATTGTATTGGGGGAAACGTCAATTGTGGCCAATTTATAGTCAAACTTCATAATTTTTTATCCACGTCAACATTTTATACTCATATGTATCATTTGATCAAGTTTGGATCACAATTCCTCAAGAAATTTGATCAAATCCCCAAAAGGGCAAAATTGTCAAAATTAGGGTTTTGATTGGAAAATGGCAATTTCTGATTTTTGACCTAGCAAATGGTCAATTGGTTTAAGGCATGATCTCAAGAGTACAATTGAATAATTTTTATCTAATGACATGATTCAAAACATTGCAAGTCCATTGGATTGACAGATGAATTTTGCAGTCAACTGATCAAAAGTCAACTGTATACTGAAAAGTCAAACTTTGACTTTTTAGTCAAATTCAAGTGCCAAAGATCAAAATTCATCAAAACATGTCAAAATATGAAACTTATTCATCAAGAAATCAAAAAGTTAAGATTTCATTTTGAAAAGTCAAAATTTATAAACTTAGAAATTTTTCCAAGTGTTGGAAATTTCATGTTTTTTCATAACTTTGAGCCAAATTTTCACCATGATGCAAGATGATTCAAGAGAAATGTTGAAACGATACTTCCTCAAACGCTGAAACAACTTCAACAAATACTTTATATGCCCTTCTTCAGTTTTGGATTTTGCAATCATATCATCAACATATACTTCAATTTCCTTGTGCATCAGATCATGGAATAGGGTTTCCATAGCCCTCTGGTACGTTGCACCAGCGTTCTTCAACCTGAAGGGCATCACTCTGTAACAGAATGTTCCCCAGGGTGTGATAAACTTTGTTTTTTCCATGTCCTCTGGAGCCATTCTTATTTGATTATACCCGTAAAATCCGTCCATGAACGAGAATACCTTGAACTTTGTTGTGCTGTCCACTAACATGTCAATGTGAGGCAATGGAAAATCATCTTTTGGACTAGCTTTATTTAGATCTCTGTAATCTATGCACATGCAGACTTTTCCGTCTTTTTTCGGTACTGGGACAATATTGGCAATCCATTGAGGATACACTGACGTCACAAGAAAACCAACATTAATCTACTTTAGGACCTCCTCTTTGATCTTTACTGCCATATCTGGGTGTGTTCTTCTCAACTTTTGTTTAACTGGCGGACACTCTGGCTTCAACGGAAAATTTTGCTCGACAATGTCTGTATCTAGACCAGGCATATCTTGATAAGACCAAGCGAAAATATCCACATATTCTTTCAACAGCTCAATCAACCCGCTCTTCACATCAAGATGCAACGGTGCTCCAATCTTAATCTCCTTCGGATCTTCTTCTGAACCCAAATTAATCACTTCTAAAGGCTCCTTATATGGTTGAATGGTATTTTCCTCGTGCTCAAGAAACCGTGAGACCTCTTCTGGAATCTCATCATAATCTTCTTCTTCGGCCCCAAACACAGGACATTCAAAAGAGAGGGTGCAGGGTCATTGTATTCAACGGGTTTTTTAATTAATCTGCACATGTGATTTATGATTGCTTTTAGAAACTGACACATATAACAAGTGATCATGCAGATTAATTTTCAGTTATTATTTATTTTGAAAAGGGTTTTTTATTTGATTACCATTTCCCAAGAAAAAGCAGAAAATAAAGACATATTTTTGGAAGCAAAGACAACTTTTATTAATGATCTTAAAAATCAAAGCAAACAGATAAGCCCATACAATACTTTCACCTTGGGCAGAGTGAAAGCTTTTCAAAAGAAAGAAACAGATTAACAAAACAAATTACTTTGAAATATGTATGCAAGAAGGAATATCAATGGTGACCCAATTCTGAACTCGGACTCCATGCGTCACATAATTCGGTACTTCCTACTCTGCTTCATCCTCTTCAACAATATTAATTCCAGAACCAATTGGATGGAGGTAGTCTCCGCTGCGGAAAACATCATGATAACTGTTCACAGAAGACTTTGACTTCAAAATTTCGCCTTTGCCATTCTTCAAAGAGAAACCCAAACCAGATATGTTTTTGTTCACGGGTGGATCCACAAGACCAGCAGTACAACAGAAGGTAGCATGCAACTACACAAGATCCTCATTCAAATGATCCATATCAAAAATTCTGAATTCGCCCGGACATCCAGAAACCATATTCACTTCCTCTTTATATTCCGCCCTAGGCCTGATTATATGGATTAAACCTTCATCCATCATCTCCTGTAAATCAACCTTTATCTTCTTGCAACCCTGTATATCTGTACTGCAAATAACACAACCGGCATGGTCATGCGTATAATAACTGAATTTACAAAGGTCTGCGTGCATATTCACCAAATCTCCTCTAACCAGATTAATGTCAAAAATTCGAAAGTCGCCTGGACAATCGGCCACCATATTTACAGCATTCACCCCCCCGTGCTTGGGTAGAGGATTGTCTTTCACATTAGGTCCCACGTCTTTGAAAGATAAAATTTCGGAATTCACCAACCTTTGCACTTCAGTCCTCAAAGGATAACAATTCTCGACACTATGCCCTGGTGCTCCTTGATGAAAGGCACACGTCTGGTCTGCTTTGTAATACCAAGGCAATGGTGATGGTATGGCGGGAGGTGGTCGTGTCTGGACCAACTTCTTCTGAATCAATGTTGGTAGTAGCTCTACATAGCTCATGGGAATAGGCTCATAGTTCTCCCTTCTCTGATTATACCCTTGATTCCCCTATTGGGACGGTCTCTGATAAGCAACGGTAGTCGGAGCGTCATTCATAACAGAAGTAACTGAGGCGACTTGCTGATGACACTGATAATTTTTTCTAGGATCGTTTACCCTTCTCTCTTGCATAACAGCATTTGTATCCCCCTCTTTCTTCTTTGTAAACCCATAAGCTGACTTTTTTACCCCTCCGGATCCTTCACCCTTTGTCAAACGGCCTTCTCTTACTGCCTCTTCTAGGAGGACACCCATTCCTACCATCTCTGTAAAATCACTCGGGGCACTTGCTACCATTCTTTCGTAGTAGAAAGCGCCTAGCGTCTTCAGAAAAATCTTAGTCATTTCTTTCTCCTCCATGGGAGGAATCACTTGTGCAGCCACTTCGCGCCATCGCTGCGCATACTCTTTGAACAATTCTCTGTCTTTCTGAACCATGGCCCTAAGCTGGTCACAGTCAGGCGCCATTTCCACATTGTACTTGTATTGTTTAATGAATGCTTCTCCCAAATCATTAAAAGTATGGATGTTGGCGCTGTCTAAACTCATGTACCATTTCAACGCTGCGCCGGTCAGACTATCCTGGAAAAAGTGAATCAGCAGACGCTGCTCAGCAGTGTGGGTAGACATTCTCCTCACGTACATCACCAAGTGAGCATGAGGGAAAGTGTTGCCCTTGTACTTATCAAATTCCGGGACCTTGAACTTAGCAGGCACTTTAACATTCGGGACCAAACACAACTCATTCACATTCTGCCCAAATAACTCTTTTCCCCTAAGAGCCTTCACCTCTCTTTGCCTTCTATCAAACTGCTCTTGGAAATCATCCATTCTGCCATAAAGACCCAAGTCTTCACTCGGCAGAGGGAAAGGACGACACATATCTTCATTAACAAACGGAACCAAATTCACCGAAGGAGGTGCAGCAGGAATAGTATGCACCACAGGAGGTGCAGGAGTAACAACATTTTGAACCACTGGAGCATCTTGAGGGCCAAGATTGAAACCTTCAGGTGCAAAATTCTCTGGCATTTCCCATGGATAACCCTGAGGCATACGGTTTTGAACAATAGCCAGAGTAGCGAATACAGGAACAGTAGGAACTTCAGCATGTTCCCTTGTTGGTTGAGGTTGAACACTCGGTGGCTGATTATGAGCAACCACCAAAGCTTCCATTAGAGCATTCAAGTTAGCCAAGCCATCCTTCAAAGCGGAAACTTCACCGCGCAGCTCGCGATTCTCCTGTTCAAAGTTGTCCATCTTCTTCTTGAAATTAGCCCGAGTGTTGTAGTGATGAGTCAGCTTGCTGAGTGATGTAAAGAAGCTGGGTAAGACACCTGGATATGCATAACAAATGCAAGAAATATGTGCAATATGATGCATGATATGCAATGCATATGATATTTTTACTTTATCATTTCAAGGGATTTATGGTTTATAGACATATTGCAAACATCCAAGTAATAAAGCTTTTGAAATACTGAATTTTTTTATTATAATAACTTCAAAATGGATTACAAGTTTCAATGATCCCAAGTACAAGATGAAAATACAATCTAAAATCCTGAGAAGAGGAACTAATGGAGATCAATCTGTATGGTGGCGCTTCCCTGTGAGCCTGGAAATCTGAGCTCTCAACCTCTGGTTTTCTTCCACATGCCTGATGGCGACCTCTTTCCAATCATCTGAAGCAGGAAGTGAGTAATCAGCACCTGTTTGAGGCCTAGGATAAAATAAATCCCCTTGCCTCTCCATAGACTCCATCGCTTGACTCTCAAGCATCTCGATCAAATCATCTTTTCTCCTTCAGGTCTGCTCTGTAGGAACTCTCTAAAGTCTGGAACTTCTTCTTCCAAGCATCCCTTTCCTGTTGCATCCTAACCAAAGCAAGCTGCAGCTCCTCTAGATCATCCAACAAAGGAGGAGTGGTCTTCACAAACAAATCAGGCATGGGTGTCTCCCGAGTATATGGCATCTTCAACTGAATGGCTCTCGATCGGACCCACTGAAGATATGACTCCAAAGAGACAGCACCTCTAGGTCCCAAATCCTTCCTACTCTTCTTATGAATGTGACGCCAGGCCTTCGCAATCTGCTCCCTAGCTTCCCTGTGGTCTTCTCCTTCCTTCAGAAAGAAACTACTCAAATGAATACTATTCGGTTTATCCCTCATCAGGTAACCAAGCTGTCTCCGTGTAATAACAGGGTTATAGTTAATTCCTCCCTTTGTACCAAGAAGAGGCACATTGGGGAAACTACCACAACTATAAATAATCTCCACATCCTAGTAAGCTCGATGATACCAATCAATATCTGAGTGAGTAAGCGCCATGATCTTAGGAGCCCAACGTGGTTCCTTCTTGACATCCCAAAAAGCATCATACTGAGGCATATGAGAGATAAACCACCGGTACAACAAAGGAATGCAACAAATAATCATTCCCCCATGATAGGAGCTCCGAAGATGAACAGAGTAATAAGCATCACCCAACAGTGTAGGAACTGGGTTTCCAATCATGAAAATCCTGATAGCGTTAATGTCGACAAACTTGTCCACATTAGGAAATGAGAATAATCCATAGGCGAGTAAAGAAAAAATGGCCTTAAAAGCAACTGTACTCTTCATCCTGGCAAAGTAATGAGCTTTCTCCAATAAGAACTGAGCTGGTAATCCTCTAATCCCTCCTTTGGTATTCATATGGGCTTCCACCTCAGACTTCCCCAGATGAATCAAAGCATCAATCTCATGTGGTTTTGGCTCACCCTCCAAACCAGTAAAAGGAACACGATCGTTAACAGGTAAATCCAATAGATAGGAATACTCTTACAGTGTTGGCATCAACTGATAATCGGGAAAAGTAAAGCAGTGATACACCGGATCATAGAACTGGACCAAAGTTGAGAGAATACCCTCCTTCATCTTCAGCTTCATGAGAGGAATAATGGATCCATACTTCTTCCAAAAGTCTGCAGAACACTCGATCTCGAGAATTAGACTGATCAACTCATCTATATTAGGATCCTTGAAACTTTATTTCTCGGTCTTTCTCTTTCCAGAATCCATGGTTTAAAAGTACCTGAGATATTCACAAATAGTCAACCTTTAAATCCCTTGAAATATTGTTTTCTTCAAAAGATGCTTATGAGTGCATGGATGCATGATGCAACAATCACACACAAGATCACACATATAGGGTTCATAGGTTCAACGTCACGAGCATGAGGTCGAAGGTACTACCCATAAGGTGTTGGTCTAAAAAGTTATCACCTGCCGAACAAGGTTCTAAGAGGTTCCCAGAATCTACATCCTTCCTTCGGATATTACCAACTTCCCGATTAACTCGGTAATTAGTAATATTCTTAAGAAAGAGTCGTCCGAGTGTAGTATCGCGTGACAACTATTTCCGGATTACTCCGTCATAGCATTTGCACTACACCTAAAAGGCCAAGATGAGTTAGGTAATCTACGGTCCTCAGCTTCAGCAGACTCCCAGGTTGAAAGCAGTACGTCTTCTCGATTACTCGGTAAACGACACTACAGTCAAACGGGCCTCCACTGAGTGGGGGATCTCATGCCTCCTTTTTTGGTATTACTCCCTCAAAGCTAACATGACTATACCGCCCGTCCTATCTTAAAGTTTGCCCAAGTCCGGGTATAAGACTTATGAGTAATCACCAAGCACCCTATAAACCAGGAAAATCCAGACAAACATATATACAAAATATAACACATAAACATAATAACACATATACAAATATAAACAAAGATAGGCTCAACCCACTTAGGGATGGACCAGCAAGAGGTCAATCTTTCCCCAGTGAAGTCACCATTTTTCTGTAGCGGTAGAAATGTTCAAGACTAAGCCATTGGATTGACTAGACTTTATACAAATCAAAATAAAAATCGCCACCACGCTTTATTGTTTCCAAAGGAATGGGAAAAGAGCGAATAACCCAAAAAAGGGGGAAAGATTCAAGGTAAGGGGGTTGGTTATGCAAAGGGAAGGTATTAGCACCCTAAACATCTATGCTACTCCACAGGAACCTCTTTAAAAAATCTGTATATTTGGCTATAAAAATGTGTTATATATAAAATAGATGGTGGAGGTGAGAAAAGAAATATTTTTATGATTTTTGCACCCGCCGCGGTTGCGAACCTTTAGTGCCTACGTACCACGTTTCGTACAATAGGGGATTAGGGTACACGTAGTTCCTCTTTAAAAATTTTGAAACACAAGTGTGTTGGTTAATTTTATGAGATAAGACATCATCGTCATTGTCCAAGTGGAAAACATACTTACTACCCACAATCATGAGAAAGGAGAATTTGCATCATCTCAAAGTGGAGGATATTGCTTGGATTTTAAAATCAACAATGCCTCACTCAACACCCAAGTGTAAAATATCTCTCTTTACTACATATTGTAGAAGTATAGTTGTTTGCATCACTACAAGGATTGACAAGAGTCTAATCTTTTAAGAAAATTTTTAAAATAAAAAGCCAAAGTGGCAAACATGGTTTGAAATGAGATTGATTGACTTTTAGTCTTCTCACAAAAATGTCAAGGTATTATTAAATTTATTGAAATTTATTTATGAAAATGTTTTGAAAATGCATGGACCTAAGTCCAAGTTTATTATGAAAGTATTTCAAGTTTATAAATAAGAAGGGTTTTTAAAAGGAGGGAGAAGATTTTTGAAATTAAAGAAGATGGGAGGAGAAGAAGAGACTATCCTAAAGCATAAGGTAAAAGCTAGGGATAAGAACCATCTAACCAACAAGAAGTCAATACTTGAAATTATGAGTCAATATATAATTCCCATTCTTCGGTTTGAAACCAAGCAAGAAAAGATAATAGACCTCTTGAGAGAACCTAACTTCAAGTGTATTAAGTCTTCACAAAA
Organism: Vicia faba; assembly: GCA_948472305.1. Classification (NCBI taxonomy): domain Eukaryota; kingdom Viridiplantae; phylum Streptophyta; class Magnoliopsida; order Fabales; family Fabaceae; genus Vicia; species Vicia faba. Next base: position 1,311,004,185 of record OX451735.1, read on the forward strand.
ATTGGGCAGAGTAACGGCTGTATACAGGTGAATTCTAGATTACAGACAAAGTATGTAATCACAATAACCTGCACACAAAACAAACAAACAACCCAATGTCTTGAGGTAAACCTCAAGAACTCCAGACAAAATATCAAATAAAGTCACAAAGTCTCCAAGATAGCCCAAGGTCTCTAATCCCAAGTCCAAGAAGTCCAATACTCCATAATGCCAAGGATATTAACCAAATAGTCCAAGTATTATTAAAGATTTTTAAAGTTCATGTTGATTATTAAGTGTTTTTAAAAGGAAAAGAAAAGCTCAATTGAGCAAAATAAAAATGACATAAAAGTAAATGCTCAAGTGAGCAAAATAAAAAAAATGGCATGAAATGTAAATGCTTAAATTAAATAGTACATAAAGCATAAAAAAATAAAAGCATAAAGTAAAGTCAATTGTTAGAAATTAGTGGTTATTTGGATGACCATCTTGAAACTTGCATTTGGAACTCATTAGAGGATTGGTAGAACCAAAGCCTCCACACAACAAGTTGCATTTTCTTTTCGTCAAGTATATCATCCATTTTGGAATCCTCAAAAGTAACATTTAATGATCAACGATGTTTAAGCGATCCGCATTGACCAAAGGTGTTGTAGATCCATTAGAGGATTGGTAGAACCAAAGCCTCCACACAATGAATCTCAAGGTTATTGGATCAAAGAGATCAAATTAACATACTTGGGCTTGCAATCATAAGTTTGGGCCACAAATGATCATTTATTCGAATCGGGACAAAATTTAGCGTTATGTTAAGCAATCGTAAGTGGACTTATGTAGAAGTCGCACCTATTTTGAGGCCGGTCAATAGAAATCTATGTACTTCATGTTTGGATAAATGATATAGAGATCACCATCCCTTAACATGTAGCACAATTAAAAAATAAAGGGATAAGATGAAGAGGGAGGGTAATGATAAGCTAATTTGGACCACCATTTCAAAATTCTTTCATCTTTAAATTCAACCACTCCTCTAGATGGATTAAAGCACTAAATATATCATCAATCCAAAGCACCAAAAATGAATTAAATAATTCACTCTTAGGTAGATTTGCATTGATGAACATTTATCCAACTTCATCTACATCACAAAGTCCATTGAGTTTAAAGACAAATTGGACATTTAAAATTGTAATCCAAATTATCCATCAAAGAGAATGAGCAGAAAAATATTTGAGTCAAAACTGCCCCAAAATAAGGCAGAAAAAAGTATTTGAGTTGAAACAGCCCCAAAATATGGTAGAAAAAAGTATTTTCGACACTGTTGCAATCAATTGTGCTTCGACAGCAACCTATTGCATCAGTGTAGTTTTTTTTTAAAATTCAATTTTCTGTGACAATCAATTGCAATGTTACAACAATTGATTGCAACCTGTTAAAATCAGTCGAAAACAGCATCTCAAAGATTAAATTCTTGTTCCAACTTTTCATCAAACACCTTATGATCATGGATCAAATTGAGCATGAAAATTCCATCAAATTATGAGAAAATAGCACTAATGGAGTCATAAAACAGTGCTCAATGAATCAAAACTGGAAATCCACAAGAGATCATATTGTGAAAGATGATGATCCAACTTACCAAAGGTAGAATTAGAGAATTATCAAACAACTTCCAGAATTTGGTTCAATTCAACCACTAGAATCAATTACCAAAGCTTGGATGTAGAGAATTGATGAAGAAAAAGTGTTTGGATGAAGGTTTAGCTCAAATATTAGTAAGCTTCAATGCAAAGCTTACTAACTTTTTGAAAATGGAGCTTTGAGTGAATTTGGTAGATGGAGAGAATTGAGAGATTTTTTAGCAAGATGAGTTTGGCTATCAAAAAGCTTGTGATTTGAATTAAATGAGGTCTCTATTTATAGAGTTTTATGATTGGGATTAGTGGTAACTTGGTAATTGATTCTTGGAGCCAAAATTGAATTAATGATATAATTTTCAAATTATGCAGAAAATATTGGAGCCAAAAAGATGACAGATTTGAAATTGCTGGCTTTTTTTCAAAAATCACGTGTATTTTGCTGTTATGATTCGATACATGGGTGGTATGCATCGACATATCCTAGTTGTATAACACAGGATGAGTCGATACATGCCTTTATGGGTCGACACATTCTGCTATTTCAACACATTACAGAATCAAACAATCTGCATAAGTCGATGCATAACATGTATGTGTCGACACATGCTAGTTATACAAACAGGATGATTCGATACATAACATGCATGTGTCGACACATGCTAGTTATACACAACAGGATGAGTCGATACATACCTTTATGGGTCGATTCATACTGTCTTTCGCCACAATACAAAATCAATCAACTTGCATGAGTTCGACACAAGCCTTTATGGTTCCATACAAGCTGCCTTCGACACAATACAGAATCAGTCAAATTGCATGAGTTCGACACAAGCCTCTGTGGATCAATACAAGCTGCCTTCTACACAACACAAAATCAATCAAATTGCATGAGTTCGACACAAGCCTTTGTGGATTGATATAAGATGCCTTTCGACACAATACATAATTAATCATCTTGCATGAGTTCGACACAAGCCTCTGCGGATTGATACAAGCTTCCTTTCAACACAATACATAATCAATCATCTTGCATGAGTTCGACACAAGCCTCTGCGGATTGATACAAGCTGCCTTTCGACACAATACAAAATCAATAAATTTTGCATGAGTTCGACACAAGCCTCTGTGGATTGATACAAGTTGCCTTTCGACACCATACAGAATCAATCAATTTGCAAAACCTTATTTGTTGGATGCTTTGACTTGGTACCTACAAAACAAAAATATACAAAGACAAAGACAAATATTTTTTGTATTTTGATTAGAAGTTAGTCAACAACACATATACAAAATACACAACCAAGGTGCTTGGAAATTCCTCAAGAGCAAGTTTAAAGATAGGAGATAGAAAAAAGAGGAAGAACCAACCCTAATGTGATCTTGTTATGATCAAGTTGACATGATACGATAGGGGAATCTTAGGGGCAAAAATTGTGGTACAACACTTCCAACGCCTTAGGTAAGGGAATTGGTGTTGTGATCATCTATCCTGAAGGTTGCCACACTCCTTTCACTTCCCGACTATGCTTCGATTGCACAAATAATATGGCTGAGTATGAAGCATGCATCTTAGGTCTAAAAGCTGCTATTGACTTAAGGATCAAGCATTTGGATGCGTTTGGGGATTCCGCCTTGGTGATCAGCCAAGTAAAAGGAGATTGGGACACTAAACATCCTAATCTTATCCCTTACAAGGAAGTTGTGTTATCTCTGATTCCCCACTTCGAAGAAATCACTTTTGAACACTTCCCTAGGGAAGATAACTAGTTGGGTGACGCTTTGGCAACCATGTCTTCAATGTTCAAAGTCAGATGGGATAACGAAGCCTATATAATAACAATTGAAAGATTTGATGAACCTGCACATTTCTATGAGCTTGACACCGATGCGGAAACGCCATGGTACCATGAGGTAATAAGATACCTTAAAGCACAAGAGTATCCAGAGGGAGCCTCTATCAATGACAAAAAGTTCTTGCAAAGATTTGCCTCCAAATTCTTCCTAAGTAACGGGATATTGTACAAGCGCAACCATGATTCGACTCTACTCCGATGTGTCGATAAGAGGGAGGCAGAGGAAATTATGAAAGACATGCACGATGGCCTTTTTGGTACTCACTCAAGTGGACATGCGATGGCCAAGAAAATATTAAGAGCAGGTTACTATTGGTCAACAATGGAGACCGATTGTCATCAACATTCAAAGACTTGTCACAAATGCCAAATCTATGTTGATAAGGACCGTGTACCTCCAATCCCTCTGAATGTCATGACTGATCCATGGCCATTTGCAATGTGGGGCATTGATATGATAGGGGAAATCAAGCCAACGGATTCCAATGGAAACCGCTTGATTCTTGTTGCTATCGACTATTTCACCAAATGGGTCGAAGCCGCCTCCTATGCCTCAGTAACCAAGAATGTGGTAGCCAAGTTTATCAAACATAACCTTATCTTCCGTTACGGTATTCCTGAAAGGATCATCACCGACAATGGGAGTAACCTCAACAATGCCATTGGGCACTCAATTTAAGATCAAGCATCACAATTCTTCTCCGTATAGACCGAAAATGAATGGCGCAGTCGAAGCGGCCAACAAAAATATCAAGAAGATTGTGCACAAAATGGTAGTGACCTATAAAGATTGGCATGAGATGCTACCATTTTCTCTACATGGTTACCGTACTTCAGCTAGAACATCAACTGGGGCAACTCCCTTCTCTCTAGTCTATGGTATGAAAGTTGTTTTACCAATAGAAGTTCAAATTCCCTCGCTGAGGATTATGATTGAGGCAGGCCTAAGCGAAGATGAATGGATTCAAATGAGATTGGATTAGCTGAACTTGATCAATGAAAAACGATTAGCTGTTATTTGCCATGGTCAGACGTATCAAAAACGAATGATCAAGGATTTCAACAAAAAGGTCAAGCCTCGAGTATATCAAGTTGGTGACTTGGTGATAAAACACATTATTTTACCACAAGGTGACCCTAGAGGAAAATGGACTCCCACCTATGAAGGGCCTTTTGTTGTCAAGAGAATTTTCTATGGCGGTGCCCTGATACTGACCACCATGGACGGAGAAGATTTCCCCCATCCTATAAATGCGGACATAGTCAAAAAATACTACGCATAAAAAACCCGTTAGATTGACACACCTAAGCAAAAAAAGGGGCATCCCGGCAAACCAAAAGGTTTGGGCAAAAATTAGGGATATATGCAAAAGATTGTACACCCGACAAGTTGAAAACCCGAAAGGGTGACTTGGGCAAAAAAGGGTATCCTGGTGGACCAAAAACCCGAAAGGGCGGTCCAGGAAAAAATTAAGGATTTAAAAGCGTACGACTATGTCCCGTGAAATCAACACGGTCAATGTTATCACCAAGGTCCAAGTTCAAATGGTCCAGGATCAATCTAATCAACTTCGATCAACGGCAAGGGTCGTTCAAAGACATTGGGGCAATAATAGAGCTGGAAGGCAATGAGATCATTTTGCATGGCTATTTGTTTTCATCTCTCAAATTCTGCTTTTTCCTTTTGGCGATTCCGTCTTACTAGGATTTTCGTATCTATGTACAAAAACACCTATTCATGGGCAAAATATCAATACAAATACACTTTGAAGTGCAAAATTTTCTATCTCTATTTTGAATGAAAATTTGTCCAATGACTATTTCGAACATGTGTCCTACCAAGCAGCAGCCTCAACAAGGTATCAATGCACAACAGCAGTAAGCATCTCTTTAATGCATGTGAAATAGCCCCACAGAGTTATCTCATCATCATTATCCCTGTAGGTACAACCCCAATGCAACCTTTCCCCAACGGAGTTGCCTACAAAAATTTCTTCACATAGAATAAATCCTCGGCTAGAATCTCAATCTCTTGGCAACTTTCTCCAGCTAAGTTAATTTTTACAAAATTGAAGCCTAGGGGTCTTTGTCTAAAGGAAATTCATCTCCTCAACAGGGTTTATTTCCCCAACAGAGTTATTTCCCCTAGCCAAGTGCAAATTTCTCAACGTACAAGACACCCTGAATTCCCCAACTGAGTGAACACTCCCCAGTGAGTCCAAAATTGCCTAGCTGAGCCCATCTTCCCCAGCGGAGTACAAATTCTCTAGTTGAGTCCAAACTCCCCAGCGGAGTATATCTTCCAACCAAGGTTTTATTCCCCAGCGGAGTACAAATCCCTCAGCGGAACCCAAATTCCCCAGTTAAGTCCAAATCGCCCAGCTGAGTGCATCTTCTCCGACCAAGGCTATTTTCTTCAAACAGAATCTATCCTCTCCAAATGAGCCCGTCATACCCAGTGGGGCATATCCTCCCCAAACTGAGTCTACCTTGTCTGACTGAGTCTATACTCTCTAGTTAGAATTCCCCTTTCAAAAAACTACAAATCACAGGGCCACAACCCCTAATCCCCAGTAAAGTCTTCAACAAAGCCTTTATTATTACCAAGAAATGCGATAAAGCCTGGATCCGACCGGATATTAGCACAATTTTCAAGTTAATTACTAAAGCCTGGACCCGTCCAGATAACAGTTTGACTTCTTGAGTTGCTGAAGCCTGGACCCGACCAGATAACAGTTGATCTCATTTCTCAAAACTTTATGAAACCTGGACCCGACCAGATAATAGCCTAACTCTTCAAAGATATAGAAGAACCTAAACTTAATCCGACCAAGGTTTAACTTATTTTCCCCAGTAGAGTTTCCTCTTTATCCCCAACAAAGGACTGAGAAACCTGGATCCGACCAGATATCATTCCTCATTTCCATCCTTTCAAAAAAGCCATTGCAAAGCCTGGATTCGACCAGATAGCAATCATCCTCAGAGATTCGTTGTGAAACCTGGAAACTGACCAGATAATAACTAAATCCCCAATCAGTTTATTGTGAAGCCTGGACCCGACCAGATAACAATTAACTTCAACTTCCGAAATATGCAAAGCCTGGACCCGACCAGATGACAGTTTTCAACCAGTTCATTGTGAAGCCTGGACCCGACCAGATAACAATTAAACTTCAACTTCTGAAATCTGCAAAGCCTGGACCCGACCAGATAACAGTTTTCAACCAGTTCATTGTGAAGCCTGGACCCGACCAGATAACAATTAACTTCGTCAGAAATCTGCGAAGCCTGGACCCGCCAGATAACAGTTTTCAAAGCAGTTTATTGTGAAGCCTGGATCCGACCAGATAACAATTGACCTCCTCAAACCTCTGAAATCTGCAAAGCCTGGACTCGACCAGATAACAGTTTTCAAACGGTATATTCTAAAGCCTGGACCTGACCAGATAATAATTAACCATGATTCCTAGAAAGTTACTGTGAAGCCTGGATTCGACCAGATAATAGTACATTTTTCCAAAAGACCATAAAGCCTGGACCCGACCAGATAACAATCTTCAAGAAACTTTCTGCAAAGCATGGACCCGACCAGATAGTAGTTAATTTATCCTTTCCTCCGGTAAGTTACTGTGAAGCTTGGATCCGACTAGATAACAGTTAACCTTCACATCCCCAGCAAATTGTTGTGAAACCTGGACCCGACCAGATGACTATTAAATTTCAAGGAATTTTCTGCAAAGCCTGGATCCGACTAGATAACAGTTAATTCATCTCTTCCCTCAGTAAGTTACCATAAAGCTTGGATCCGACCAGAAAGTAACCGATTACTTCATCCTCAGAAACTATGAAGCCTGGATCCGACCAGATAACAACTGACATCTGAGTGATGTTCCCCAGCAAAAGCATCCCTTTCAACAAAATCCGAAGACATGCATGTTCTTCATTTCCGACGGGAAATCAGGGATTCAACCTCCCTAGATTTCCTCAACAACAGTCAGGGATTTATTTTCCCGGAAGAAAACACACATCTCACATTCATACATCATAGCATGTACATACCATATGCATTTAGCATGATTCCACATCTGGTGAACATCATGCAAGCATTTTCATTTTACTAACCCCTCTTCTCCTAGGTAAAACGTCAAGTTTAGTATAAATCAACAAGAGATTTATGCTGATACTTCTTCCAGAGTTTACCAACATTCCTCCAAATGGCATCTATAAGCCCATTCACCATCCATCTTCGAGTGCAAATTTCTGGGCACTCTAGTGTTCAATCATCTTGCACCTTCAAGTCACGAATGGCGGATCCGCCAATATAACTCTTCAGGTTCAAGAAGTTTGAACAGGGGAAGCTGTTGCACCCTAAAAAGTGCCCTCTCATTTCCCAAGAAATCACCCTGGATCCTCAAGTTTTCCTTCATCAGGTCTCCAGGCCTTGAATTATCAAATTTTTTCCAAGCAAACCATTTACAAGGGCAAAATGGTCATTTGCATACTAGAAGTCTAACTTTGACTTTTTGGATCAAAATCAAATCTCAAAAATCATATTTCATCAAGACATGTTGGAATATGAAGTTTGCTTCATCAAGAGTTTCAAAAGTCAAATTTTACTTTGGAAGAATCAAATTCTAAAGTCTTAGAAATTTTTCTAAGTATTTAAGAAATATGACAATTTCAGAACTTCTGAGCCAGTGTTCACAGTCAAAAAATTCTGGATGTTCTCAAGACAAAGTTTGGTCAGAACTTTTGAGCCAGTATTCACAAAGGTCTAGTCAGAGTTTGCAGAGGTTAAGTCAAAGAAGGTAACAACATGTTGTAAATATACTAGAAGTTCTGAAGGATCCCTCAGAACATGCTGAAGTCAGAAGATAAGAGGATCAGAAGATGAGATGCTACGCTGAAGCAGAACTTCTAATCCAGAGTCAAGCAAGGATCTAGAGTTTCACATGGGAACTCATTTAATGCTCACAACCGCCTCTGAGTTTGTATTCAAGGGATTTTCTTAAAGTGTATCCTTACTGTCTTGGGAAGACAAATTTCTGTGCAAAAGTATGCTAGACCCATATGTTGTTTCTACTTTTCCTTAATTCACGCTTCCAAATCCAGCTGAGGCGCTGTTAACCATCCAACTTGAATGCATTGAACCCCCACTTGTTAAGCTTACTTCAAGAGTAAGTCAACATCTAGCATATGATGTTGGTGCCACTTGACCGCGCCAACTACAAAACTTTGCCTATAAAAGAATACCATTTACACACTGAAGAGATCTCTCTCCCGGGGCCCAGAAAAATTTGTGAAAGAAACGAAACAATTGAGAAAGAAAGCTTTGAACCACTGGAAAATTTCCAAGAACCCTGTAAACTATAAACACAAAATACCAAAATCTTAGCATTGATTCCTTATATTCAAACTCCATTTTTCCTCAAGTGTTCTTGACTAAAGCCATCCACGTAGATGTTGATTCATACATTAGAAGCTACCTTAACTTTTGTATTCCTATTGCCATATACTCTCCATTCATTTTCAGCACAAAGGAGTCAGAATATCACCCCTGGGCTGCTTCAAAAGTTGCAAACTTCCATCCTACTGAGTACATATATAAGTTGCTCAAAACATCATCAGAATTCAAGATCAATCTCCAGTTCACATAATCCTTTCCAGCTGCAAGGTAAGTTTTCTGCTGACCCTCCTCATAATTGATTAAGCATTGTCAGATTTTGCATATTCAGCATAATATAGATATTCTGATTCTAAGGATGTACATATTCTGAAATTCATGCATCTACTTGCCTAAGTAGAGGAAATCCCAGTTCAGAACTTCATAAAGAAAATAGGACTCAGAATTTGAACTAGCAAATACATGTTGCTTCAGATTCATGCTTCTGATATTTCATGAAATTTGTCATAACTGTTATACATGAAACTTCTGTTCTGTAAATGACTAAGCTGCAGATGTTCTGACTGGCATGGAGAGAGGAGAAGTTCTGGAAGTTGCGTCAGAACTTCTGAAGAACTTATGATTTCTCAGAAGATCCAGAACTTCTGAACTTCCATATTTTTGCTAACATGTTTCTGTTTGTGCAGCCAAGTCAAAGTCAGAACTTCTGACCTCTTCTATTATTAGCACTTTGCGCTGATTATGTTTCCTTGCTTTTATTTTATTCTATTTTGCCCTCATATTATTTTTTATTGTTAATCTAAAAACACCAAAAATATTTTACATTTGCATGATATATTTTTCTTTAATATAAAAAGACAAAAATATTTTCTTAAACAAAAGTTATTTTCTTTTTTACAGACAAACTTTTTACATTTCCTGTACATTCTTATCTATTTCGATATGGTTGTAATAGTAACCTAGAATTTTAACTTACAACCCCCATTCATAAATATGTACCCCCATCCCCTTAAATATTATAATAGCGTAGGATTTTATATTTCTGCACTGTTATTGCTTTCAATATATGCTAGTAATTAGGGTGTACATGACAAGATATGAAAATTGACAAATAGATCACCCTAATCAAGACAAATTATGCATGCAATCAAATACACTCGCACATTTACACCCTTAGGGTAATTCCACTTGTTGCCTTACAAAAATGGCCATGTTATGCATGTGGGATGTCTTAGCATAAACGAATCGAAAAAAGATCATAGTCCCTCGATGACGCTATCAAAGTTGCCTTTCAAAATGATCTTAGTCCCTAAAAGAAAAGTGCTATGTCATCTCGCAACATTGCTATCATGGTCATTCGATGACCCAACGCTCGTCCCTTCACATCCAACGATGGGGATTCTTGCCAAATCAATGGTAAGATAGCAACATCTAAAGGAGGAGGAAAAGCACATCTAAGACCTTTTGAGTAGGTAGATTACTTTTAGTTACTTTCTCAATCTCAAAACAAACATCCTTGTTATTTTCAAAACAATCACATACACTTTCCAAACATTTACCAAAACCTTGAAATATTTTCAAAAGCTCAACACTTTGCATACATTCTTCCGAACGAGAATCATTGCAAAGTTCGCCTAAACGATGGCACCTTTTCAAAATACTTTCAAAACCACACAAAGCACACTTTTCAAACAAAAGCAAGTGATCTAACAAGTAACTAAGAGCCCATGGAAAACCATGGATGGAAAGGGGTGCTAATACCTTCCCTTTTCATAATCTACCCCCCGAACTCAAGAAAACATCTTGAAAGGTCTTTCTTGTGCTTTTTACATTTCCTTATTGGATAAAAGAAAAGTCGGGGGCGACTCTGGCTAAACCACAACATTTGCGAACACAAACGCAAAACCTCAAGTCAGTTCTCCCACCGTATCGCACCATCCTAATACTCATAAAGATCTCATCTTCTCAGATACAGTTCAGATACGCTCCAGAAACGGATGTCATTCTGATACTCATTCAGATTTCAACTTCCAGATACAGTATAGATACGCTTCAGACACGAACGCCATTCTGATACTCATTCAAAACCAGCTTCCAGATACAGTTCAGATAGGTTTCGGACACGGACACCATTCTGATACTCATTCTTTCAGCTTACAAATTACAATTCAACAATCACTCTTAGATGGCATCTGCTAGCCCATCTCCAACAACTTTCTATTACCTCTCAAAATGGCATCTTTAAGCCCATTCCCTCTACCATCACATCGTCGAGTGCAAATTTCTGGGCACTCTAGTGTCCAATCGTCTTCCACCTTCGAGTCACAAATGGAAAAGTATGTCAATCTAACTCTCCAGGCTTAAGAAGATTGAACAGGGGCAACTGTTGTACCCCAAAATTTTCCCTCTCACTTATCATGAATTTTCTCACAAGATCTCCTTGACTTAAGATTGCATTAGGATTTGATCAACTCAAGACACCTCCTTATGCACTGATGACCAAAATTAGGGTTTGGATTTGCACAAGGACATTTGATATTTCAATGCCTCATATGATTTTCATGGATCATTATGGACCCCCAAGATTAATCATGCCTAGTTTCAAGCCTTGAATCACATTTTTGCTCAGTCAGTTGAGCAGTTGACCTAAAAATCAGTTGTATTAGTAAAACGTCAATTATGGCCAATTTACAGTCAAAATTCATAATTTTTGATCCACATTAACATTTTAGACTCATATGCATCATTTGATCAAGTTTGGATCATAATTCCTCGAGAAATTTAATCAAATCCCCAAAAGGGCAAAATGGTCAAAATTAGGGTTTTGACTGGAAAAGGGAAATTTATGATTTTTGTCCTAGCAAATGGTCAATTGGTTTAAGTCATGATCTCAAGAGTCCAATTGCATCATTTTGACCTAATGACATGATTCAAAACATTGCAAGTCCATTAGATTTACAGATGAATTTTGTAGTCAATTGATCAAAAGTCAACTGTATACTAAAAAGTCAAACTTTGACTTTTTAGTCAAATTCAAGTGCTAAAGATCACAATTCATCAAAACATGTCAAAATATGAAACTTATTCATCAATAAATCAAAAAGTCAAGATTTCATTTTGAAAAGTCAAAATTTCTAAACTTAGAAATATTTCTAAGTGTTGGAAATTTCATGTTTTCATAACTTTGAGCCAAATTTTCACCATGATGCAAGATGATTCAAGAGAAACTTTCAACATGAAAGTTGCATATCTCCAAGAAATATACAACTTTTATTGACACAACTCCTTACAAAAGTTCTTCTATCTCAAGTTATAATTTTATGAACATAGGGTCATGAAATTAAACACTTAGTGAAATTTTTGCCCTAATTTGGTCAGGATTTTGACCCAACTTCATGGCACTTTTTCATTTAGTTCCAAGTGGAATCTTAAAAATCAATTCAAATATGGTTTGTAGAGAATATTTCAACCTTTCCAAAATGTCCAAGAACTCCTTGAGATCATTCTTGAGTATGGAGAATCGAAGAGATGAAGTTAGGGTTTTCTCACTTGAATTACAAGTCATTTTTTATGAACACATGAACCAAATCCATGCTAGGCTGCATAATCCTTGCTTTGCAGGACTCAAACTTGTTTGTGACTCCATAATTAAATGTTTACACAGCTGTTAGAGCTTTAATCCAAGCATTTGAGCTATTATCCAAGTTGCATTTCCATTAATGGCACAAAGTAACATTGCCATTCTTGTAAAGCAAGATTTTTGCATAAAGTTCCCATTGAGCCTCTAACTTGTTCCCTCTGATCACACTCCATCCATAAAGGCAGAAGCAAGCTTGTTTAAAGCATAACCACTCTATCTTAACAAGTACACAAGACTTTGAAACTTGAATTTCTCAAAAATCACATGTTATGCATAAACTTGTGATTTTGAATTCTGATCAACTAGAGCACTCCAAAGATGTTGCTTATAAATAGAGACACTATTTGTGAGCTAGAACACGAGCTTGAGCACCCTGAAATACACCAAAACTCTCTCAAATCAGAAATTGCACAAAAACTCCATTGTTGCACAGTTTTTGACCTTGAACATCAAACTCCCATTTCCCTCATGTGTTTCTTGGCCTTTTTAGTTTCTAAAGCTTCCTTACATCAAATTTAACTCATCCCTATCCTTATTCCAGAAATGTAACACCATTTACCATAACTCCCATAACCAAAAAATAGAGTCTGCAACTTGACTTCTCCAGGCCATCAAGGAAGCTAACCTGATCATCACCACTGCCTGAAACAAGCTCAAACTCCATACACGATTTCCAGTTTTGAGAAGTTTTCTCAACTTGGAACTCTTCATACAGGCATCATTAATAGTTTATTTGTAAATAAAACATGTAGATATCATTGCCCTGAAGCTAACCATGTCCTTAGTTTCCATTAATTTTGCTTGAGCTTAGAGAATTTTGAAACTGAAATTTCTGAAATTTTTAGGGTTTAGATTAGGGCCATTAAAATTCTTGCTTATCTTTGATCTATAGTTTTAATACTTTACATTCCTGGAATCGTGAGAAAATTTGCTACATGTTTCATGTTTATAGTTTTCATTTTTGATGAGAAATGAGCAAGTTACAGTTGGTCTGGCTGGAGGTTGAAGATGAAGTCTTCAGGGCGCGTTTTGCCTTACATATTTATTGTTTCATTTGTATTAACGGATGTATAGTCATCCCAGTGATAGAAGCGCGCGCCTGTAACCTATGGGACCTGGGTTCAAGCACTAGTGGTACCCTTCTTTCATTTTTTCACATTTTTTTGACTTTGTTTTTTTGGCAAGCGCTGGGCCCCCTTTGGGCCTGGCTTGTTTTTTTTTTTACTCACTAACCTCCATGTTTCCTCTTGGCACCACCTGGCCTAAATTATTTCATTTTTTCATTTTTTTATTTTCTTAAATATATTTTCTAAATACCAAAAAAATCATAAAATACAAAAAATGATATATTTATATTTTGACTTATTTTATTTTATTTTTTCACAAAATATATTTTTATTAATTATACTTTATTCATTTTATTAAGTAAATCTTATACAACATGCTAGTAATTAGGGTTTGAATGGATATACTAAAACCAATATTTAGAAAACCCTAATTCAAGACAAAAAACAAGCATGAAAACAATACACTTGCACACAAGCACTCCTAGGGTTATTCCACTTGGTTTCCTTATACAAGCAAATACAAGATCATAGTCCCTCGATGACGCTATCTAAGTTGCCTTACAAATGATCTTAGTTCCTAAAAAATAATGCTAAGATACCTTGCAACATTGATAATCATGGTTATACAATGACCCACGCCCATCCCGTTTACATCCAAAGATAGGGTTGTTTACCAAATCAATGGTAAGACAACAATGTCAAAAGAAAAGAAAATGAACAAGAAAGACATTTGAGTAGGTAGATTGCTCCTAATTGCTTGCTCAATTTCAAACAAACATACTTGCTATTTTAAACACAAGCACCTACATTTTCAAAATATCTTACAAAACATGAAAACATTTTCAAAAGATCAACATCTTTGTATACATTCTTACGAACGAGAATCATTACAAAGGATGCCTAAACCATGGCCTCTTTATAAAATACTTTCAAAAACCACACAAAGCACAATTTCAAACAAAAGCAAGTGATCTAGCAAGTAACTAAGAGCCCATGGATAACCATGGATGAAAAGGGTACTAATACCTTCCCTTTTTATAATCTACCCCCCCCCCCCCCCCCCCCCCAAACTCAAGAAATAATCTCAAAGATATTTCCTGTGCTTTTTCACCTTTTCTTTTGGATAAAAGAAAAGTCGGTGTCGACTCTTACTAACCGCAACATTTACGATCAAACACAAAACTCTCAAGTCAGTTCTCCCACCGTATCACAGGTACCCATAGTGATTTGGGTCCTTCATGGTTAGTTCCTTTCTTGACCCACACATAATTCCCAATAGTAACATTAAAATTTCTTGCATGACAAGTATTATGTGTGTGACCAATAATACCACAATATAAACAAGTTGGAAAAAAGTTGCTTGTAACATAAGTTTTCTTTTTAGAAACTCTTTTCTTAGGATAAAAATTTGTAACCTTTTCTTCCTTCTCCCAATCAGAATGTTGTAATGCCGTAAACGCAAGATTTGTATATTTTTCTCTTTCCAAATTGGATGAGGAACTTGTATTACTTTCATCAATGTAATCCTTTTTGGATCTTGAGAATTTTCTTCCCTTGTAAGCAGTTTTCTTTGACAAATTTGGGCACTTCATCTTTGTGTGTCCCCATTTTTCCATATTCATAGCATTTGACATTGTGTAGTCACAAAGAGCCTTCTTTCTTTTTGAAAAGTTTCTCTCTTTTTGCAAAGTTGTAAGATTTATCATTATAGGCGAAAAACTTACTGACCCTTTTTACAAGATTCATGAATTCCTATGAATCATATTCTTCAAGTTGTTCCTTTGAGTTAACTTTCAATGCAACACCTTTGGAATCCTCATCTTGAATCTCAGGTTGTTCTAGCTTTCCAAGTTTGATTTCATGTTCTTGAAGTTTACCGAACAATTCGGCAGATATTATTTTTGAATGTCTTTTCTTTTCCAATATAGTTGTCACTTTTGGTTGCCATTCCCTGGACAATGATCTAAGCACTTTAAGATTTAATTCATCATTGGTAAAATTATTACCCAGTGCCATCAAATGGTTCGTCATATGAACAAATCTCTTTTGCAAGTCGATAATTGTCTCCCGGGGCTGCATTCTAAAAAATTCATACTCTTGGCTTAAATTATTCAATCTTGACCTCTTAACTTCAACGGTTCCTTGATGAGCTTTAACCAAACTATCCCAAATTTTCTTTGTTGATGTACATGTTGAAATGCGAAAGAACTCGTCCATACTAAGTTCATTTTGTAGAAGATTGATTGCTTTTTTTTTATAGAGGACATTTTTCTTATCATCTTTATCCCATGAACCTTTAGGTTTTGATAATCATACACCATTGACAACACTTGTAGGAACAAATGGACCATTTTCGACGCCATCCGATATTTCTTCTCCTTATGCTTCTAAATGAGCCTTCATTCAGATTTTCCAAAAATTAAAGTATTCACCACAAAACAATGGCGGTTTATTATTGCTATCACAATCTCTAAAAACTGGATTTTGATTTATGGAAGCCATTCTGAATCTTTAGGAACATGTTACCTATAACCTGCTCTGATGCTAATTGTGAGTATAAGGTTTTCCTAAGAGGGGGTTGAATTAGTAATTTTAAAATTATTTCTGGTTTTATGAATATTTGATCTTTCTTTTCTAGTTTTTTGGTTAAGTGATGAAGGCGATAAAATGAGGAAAGTAAATGAACACCAGATCTATACTCGTTCCCCTCACAGACCGAGAGTACTCCAGTCCTCTTGCCAACACATAAGAGATTTCACTATAGTTTTGAATGATTGTACAAGCCTAATCACACCAAAGATGATGCCTTACTATCTAATCTATAGGGATATCAAAGGCTCTTAAATTCTTTAAGATCTTGAACACTAAGTGCAAAAAGAAAAATCCTCTTAAATTCACACACTTGCTTTCAACAATCCTGAATAGCAAGGTAAACAATACAAAATAAAAAGAGAACAATCCTCCCTTAATACTCTCTTTATTCCAACAATCATGGACTTCAAGGTTGCACCATAATTACTTTAGAAAAATGATTAGAAACAACTTCTCGAATTAGATATGAAAGTTGATAATCAATGTCAATACAAAGTATTGATATCTTCTCTTTGAAGACAACAATTAAATAAATATATTATGCAAGTGCTCAATTCATATGATGAAATATATATAATGATGTATTTGAAAATGTAAGTGTAAAAGTTTCATGCAAGATCAAAATATTAATTAATGCACTTGTTTGAAAATGAGAAACAAAATGTTGAATTATATGTTGTGATTGTTGTTAATTTTTGTGTGTGTGTTTCTAATTCAAAAACATTTGAATTATATACATGTATTGTACCTTTTCTAAATGGTATGATTCCATAGAAAGATGTCATGCTTCATGAACTAAACAACACAACTTTTCTACATTTTAAAACTATGAAAATTTCACAATGTTTCAGTGGTAACTGGTTCCCATAAGTGGATACCCGATTACCATCTTTATAAATGTTACATAATTTCAAAATTAGTGTTTGGTAAACGATTCCTATAAGTGGGTGATCGGGTTTCCCAAGACAGAAGCTATTGTTTTTGGAAACTGATGCAAGGTAACTGGTTACCATATCTAGATAATCGGGTTCCCTAAGATTTTTCTTAAAAGTTACTTTTGAGAAAAGATGTGAAACATCAAGTTGTGATTTCTAAAACATGTTTGAAGATTTATCGCATGCATGAAACATGTATGCATAATATTAGACATATTTCGAGCACTATAGTAACATACTATATTGAATTAGAGTCTTGTACCATAATGAAGATCAAATACCAAAGTCTTCTTTAGGAGTAACTTAGCATGCAAGTCAAAAGTCCATTTTAAGTAGATACTTTTTATTCTTCTATTTGATAATGCCTTTTTCCTTGACCATGATGTTTTTAATCATCAAAACATAAACTTTCTAAAGCATGACACTACATTCTCCCCCTTTTTGATGATGACAAACACTTGTTATGTGAACACTTTGGATCGCTTAAAATGCAATATTCTCCCCCTATTAATGATAACTCCCCCTTGATAAATGCTTCTCCTTGATCAATAAACTATGTTGACAATTTCTGCAAGAGATAGAGACAAAGCATACACATATATCTACTCCCCCTTTTTCATTAGAAAAAAGGAAGGGAAAAAGAAACAAAGTAATATCATAGTCAAAATATAAAAGTATCATGCTATTAGTTAACTTATCCTTTATAAGATCTTGTCTTAATCCTTCACCATGAAGTACTTCTTCATTGGATATGAAAGTTAGTTCTTATCTTTTCCTTGCCAAGAATCTTTCATTTCATGTTGTCCTCATATGTGACACATCCCTTGGCCTTTTAGATTTTAAAATTGGTTTATTCCTCCCATCATATGCTTGGATCAACCAATTATTAAGATATCAAAGATTTTGAAGTGGTCTTCAAGCAAACCTACAAAACAAGTTAAGTTTTGCTAGGTACCCATAATGATTTAGGTCCTTCATGGTTAGTTCTTTTCTTGATCCACACATAATTCTCACTAGTAACATTAAAATTTCTTACATGACAAGTATTATGTGTGTGACCAATAATACCAAAATATAAACAAGTAGGAAATAATTTTGAGAATTTTCTTCCCCTGTAAGCAATTTTCTTGGACAGATTTGGGCCCTTCATCTTTGTGTGTCCCCCTTTTCCACATTCATATCATTTTACATTGTGTAGTAACTAAGAGCCTTCTTTCTTTTTCAAAAGTTTCTCGCTTTTTTCAAAGTTGAAAGATTTATCATTATTGGAGAAAAACTTACCGACCCTTTTTACAAGATGCATGAATTCCTATGAATCATCTTCGTCAAGCTCTTCCCTTGAGTTAACTTTCAATGCAGCGCCTTTGGAATCCCCATCTTGACTCTCATGTTGTTCTATCTTTCCAAGTTTGATTTCATGTTCTTGAAGTTTGTCGAACAATTCTGCGGATGTCATTTTTGAAAGTCTTTTCTTTTTCGATAGAGTCGTCACTTATGGATGCCATTCCCTGGACAATGATCTAAGCACTTTAAGATTTAATTTATCATTAGTAAAAGTGTTACCTATTTCTATCAAATGGTTTGTCAGATGAATGAATCTCTTTTCCAAGCCGAGAATTGTCTCTCGAGGCTGCATTCTGAAAAGTTCATACTCTTGGCTTAAATTATTCAATCTTGACCTCTTAACTTCAACGGTTCCCTCATGAGCTTCAACCAAAGTATCCCAAATTTTCTTTGCTGGTGTACATGTTGAAATGCAAAAGAACTCGTCCATACTAAGTGTACTTTGTATAAGATTGATTTCCTTTTTGCCGTAGAGGACCTTTTTCTTATCAGCTTCATCCCATGAACCTTTAGGCTTTGACGATCCAACACCGTTGATAACACTTGTAGGAACGAATGGACCATTTTCGAAGGTATCCCATATTTCTTCTCCTTGTGCTTCTAAATTATCCTTAATGCGGATTTTCCAAAAATCAAAGTATTCACCACAAAATAGTGGAGGCTTGTTATTGCTACCAACATCTCTAAAAACTGGATTTATATTTGGGGAAGCCATTCTGGATCTTTAGGAACAGGTTACCTATAAACTGCTCTGATTCCAATTCTGAGTAAAATGTTTTCCTAAGAATGGGGTGAATTAGTACTTTTAAAATTATTCCGGTTTTATGAATCTTTGATCTTTCCTTTATGGTTTTTTGGTTAGGTGATGAAGGCGATAAAATGTGGAAAGTATATGAACACCAGATGTATACTGGTTCCTTTCACATGTCGGGAATACTCCAGTCCTCTTGCCAACACAGAAGATATTTCACTATTTAGAATTAGTGTACAAACCTAATCACACCAAAGGTGATGCCTTACTATCTAATCTATAGGGAGATCAAAGTCTCTTAAATTCTTCAAGATCTTGAACACTAAGTGCAAGAAGAACAATCATCTTCAATGCACACGCTTGCTTTCAACAATCATGAGTAGCAAGGTAAACAATACAAAGTAAAAATAGAACAATCCTCCCTTAATACTCTCTTGCTTCCAACAATCCTAGACAACAAGGTTACACCACAATCACTTTGGAAAAATGATTAGAAACAACTTCTAGAAGTATATATGAAAGTTGATAATCAATGTCAATACAAAGTATTGATCTCTTCTCTTTGAAGACAACAATTCAATGAATATATTACACAAGTGCTCAACTCATATGATGAAACTTTTATAATAATGTGTTTGAAAATGTAAGAATAAAAGTTTCATGCAAGATCAAAACATTAATCAATGCACTTGTTTATAAATGAGAAACAAAATGTTGAATTGTATGTTAGGATTGTTGTTAATTTTTGTGTGTGTGTGTTTCTAATTCAGAAACAATTGAATTATATACATGTATTGCACCTTTTCAAAATGGTATGATTCCATAAAAAGATACCATGCTTCATGAACCAAACAACACAACTTTTCTGCATTTTAAAACTATTAAAATTTCACACAGTTTCGGTAGTAACCGATTCCCATAAGTGGGTACCTAGTTAACATATTTCTCCATGTTACATAATTTCAAAATTAGTGTTCGGTAACTGATTCCAAAAAGTGGGTGACCAGGTTTCCCAAGACATAAGCTATTGTTTTTGGAAACTGATGTATGGTAACCGGTTACCATATTTGGGTAACCGGGTTCCCTAAGATATTTTTGAAAAATTACTTTTGAGAAAAGATGTGAAACATCAAATTGTGATTTCTAAAATATGTTTGAAGATTTATGGCATGCATGAAATATGTATGCATAATCTTTGACATATTTTGAGCACTATAGTAACATACTATATTGTATTGGAGCCTTTTACCATAATGAAGATCAAATACCAAAGTCTTCTTTAGGAGTAACTTAGCATACAAGCCAAAAGTCCATTTTGAGTAGATAATTTTTCTTCTTATTTTTAATAATGCCTTTTGCCTTGATCATGATGTTTGTAATCATCAAAACATAAACTTGATAAAGCATGACTCTACATTCTCCCCCTTTTTGATGATGACAAACACTTGTTATGTGAAACGCTTTGGATCGCTTGAAAATGCAATATGCCCCTCCTAATAATGATAACTCCCCATTGATTAGTGCTTCTCCTTTATCAATAGAGTATGTTGACAATGTCTACAAGACATAGAGACAAATCATACACATATAACTTATCCCCCTTTTTCATTAGCAAAAAGGAAGGGAAAAAGAAACAAAATAATATCATAATCAAAATAGAAGAATATCATGATATTAGTTGACTTATCCTTTAGAAGATCTTGTCTTAATCCTTCATCATGAAGTACTTCTTTTAGATTTCAAAATTGGTTGATTTATCCCATCATATGCTTGGATTAAGCATTTATTAAGATATCAAATATTTTAAAGTGGTCGTCAAGCAAACCTACAAAACAAGTTAAGTTTTGCTAGGTTCAAAATAAACCTGCTTAAGAAGTTTATTTTTCCTAGAAGTGACTGTAACTCTTTTTTCATAGATGGCGCTTTCGCTTCCATGATAGCCTTAGTCTTGTTTTGATTAATCTCCATTCCCTTCTTATGGATTATAAAGCCCAAAATATCACCAGTCTTCACAAAAAAGGCACACTTAATAGGATTCATCTTTAAGCCATGCTTTCTCATACTTTCGAGTGACTAGCGAAGGTGATCCATATAACTTTCATCTGATATATATTTTACTATTGTATCCTCAATTTAAACCTGCATGAAAGTCTCAATAAAGTCATGTAATATAGAGTTCATTGCTCTCTTATAAGTTTCCCCAACATTTTTTAAACCAAAAGGCATGACAACCCATTCAAAGGTGCTTGATGCCCCAGGGCATCAGAAAGCTGTTTTGGGTACATCTTTTTCAGCAATGCAAAATTGATAGTATCAGAGTATCCATCAAGCATACTAAGATACTCGAAGCCTGCGGCTGAATCAATTAGCATTTCTTCCAGAGGCGTTGAATATTCATCTATTGGGGTTGTGGAATTCAAATCTCAAAAATCTATGCAAACCCTGAGAGATCTATTTTTCTTAATAAAGGGAACAAAATTTTCAATCCATTCGACATACCATGTGATCCGGATGAACTTGCAATAGAGAAGTCTTTCCATCTTTCCTTTATCTTCGAGAGAAATTCTGGTGCAGACCTTCTTGGAGTCTTCTTGATGGGCTTTTTCCATCCTTTATAGGCAGCTTCATTTCGACCAAATCTCTTCTCAAACCAGGTGTCTCGTCGTAATCCCAAGCGGAACAATCATTGCAATCTTTTAGAAATTGGATCACTTTGGATTTCGTCTTTGGATTGACTTTTTCACTCACATAGGTGGGTCTTTTGATGTATCCCTCACCCATATCCACTTCTTCGAGAGAGTCCTAAACTATCATCTTTGCATTTGATGTTGTTGGATCCTTTTTGAAACCCAGAGGCTCTTCATTGTATATTGCATCTAGACTCTGGTCTCTTTCTTCGAAGGGTGTTTCTTCGTCAGAGGGTTTTGGTTTGAAATCCACCCTAGGTCCCTCTGCATCTAATGCTTCATATTTGGCTTCGAGAACCATGTGCTTTACATCGTCCTCTAAATCCATTTTCAATTTATTTTTGGCCAAATAAAATGAAATATTTTCAAAGAATTAGGACTCAGACATTATCAATGTCTTCGTCAGCCCAGCCAGTTGGCCGTATTCCTGAAACTCCTTTTATATCAGCTTCTTCTCCCATAATTTCCTTATCCCGTAGGAATCAATGAGTGGGATGTAGAGTAAGGAATTAAAGAGGATTCCTGTTAGAAGAATATGCATCATCAGTATAATTGCAAGGCCCAATGTTGGTCAAATTCCAATCAAAGTTCCTTCTATCCATATGGTTAACTTCTACCATGTAGTAGCTCTGATTTGCTTTAATGTTTTTGAGAATTCTGTCCTCTCTCCATATTTATATGCGTTGATGCATTGTAATTATTCCATGGATTAATTCACATCCTAGCAATAATTTATAATTTGTCTTTGTTGCAATGACCGTAAACATGGTGGGTCTTGTAATTAAACCCACAGTTAGATCCACCTGCACCACTCCTAAAGTATGGCCTATTTTGCCTTCATAGATTGAAAGTGCCATGTTGTGGGGCTTGATATCAGTATCGAACATTCCAATACTTTTCAACATGAATTAGGGAATTAGATTCACTGCAGCTCCACCGTCTACCAGAATTATATTGATTTCCACACTTTCCACCTTTCCCCTTATGAAAAAGGGTTTAAGGTGATTCTTTATTCCTTGATCAGTCAGTTCGAAGAATGCATTTTATTCTTCAACAACTCAATTATTCAAATTATAGTAACACACTGGCTTGTGTTTTTCCATCTCAATCTCGTTTGCTTCCTCTGATTCTTCGACTTCGGTTATTTGATCATACTCATGGGGAAGCACTGAGACCACATTGCAGTTCATGTTATGGGAAGATTCTTTGTCTGATGCAAAGACATCGGTGAGCATATCTTCGTCATTTGCTGTGTATTTTTTATCCTTTTCGCCAACTTCTTCTTTCTCTGGGGAAAACAGTCTTCTCCTTACATGTTGCTTCTATTTGAACATGATGGTTGAGGGAAGTTGGTTACTACTGGAATCTCCAACTTCTTTTTCTGCTAATTCTCGTTGTGCCTTCCTCACCCTTTGGTGCCTTCACCATTGGGATCTGGACATGGGGTTTTCCCCCTTGTAATTCTATGACATGTATGCGTGTTTCTTTGAAAATTGGAATTGCTTTCGATATGCTATTGATGCCCTTCCTCCTACTTTGAAACTCCTTCATTTTCCTTTTTCTCCCCCTTACCTTCATTTAGGTTTAAAGGTAACTCTTCAATTTCCTTTTGGGTAAGGAATATCAGGCCTCCTGGGAATTCCATTTTTTCGAATGTGAAGTTGCTCTTAGGGCCCCTCTTGCTGTCCCAGCAACAAGCATATGGGATTCTTTCAAACTTTTATGATGCTTTTCGATCATAGGTCACACTACACCTTTGGCATATAAGGCACTCTGATTTTTCTTTGTGGCAGTGGACAAGGAAACCTAGAAAACATTCCCCAACTTTTGGATAGACAATTTTCATCTGATCATCTTTCCTCCAATTTTCCCCAATTCGAGCATGTTGATTATTTCATAAGTGTCTATTGCCTTTTGATCATAGATTAGGTTGTATTTGGGACATATTAGCCCCTTATAATTCTTCTTTTGGCAATGAACCAGATAATCTATCAAACTTACTATAGCCTTTGGGTAACCTTTTTTCATTTGATCATCTTCCATCTTGAGGCGCCTTTCGACTTCCTCCATCTCAAGAGTAGGATGATTCAAGTCTACCATGTTAACTTCAAGGTTAGGAACTTCAGTAATCCTGAACTTTTCAAACTTGACCCTAAGGCCCTCAGTGGTCTTTGTCAATCCAGCATTGGTGGCAACGTCATCATTAATTTTGCCATCGATATCCTAGTTAGCTAGACCTTCAGTAGTCTTTTGCACTTTGATACCTGTAACAAAATCCTCAGTAATTTTGCTCAATTTGTCGGCAACTCCTTCAGAAGCCTCCTTTGTTTCAATTTTTGCAATAAAATCTTCAGTGATCTTGTCTTCGGGGTGTTGGTGAATTTCGAAACCAACAACTTCCAGCATGTGAACTTTTGCAAGTTTGGCATAATTGGTTTCTGCTACACGGAGAGGCTCAGAATCAAACTTCATTTGGCTTTTGTTTTTTCACCAAACTTCAATCTCCCTTCCTTGATAGCATTCTAAATCAAATCCCTGAAAAGAAAACATTGTGAGGTTTTATGTCCCAAAAAGTTATGATATTTACAAAAATCTCTTTTCTTTTGTTGGTCTAACGGAGGGATTTTGGCATCAGGTGGCACTATCATCTGGCCATCCTTTACCAACAAGTCAAATATTTTTGTCACATTTTATTACATAAAAGGTATACTTTCTCTTAGAGAACTTATCATTCTTTTCTGGTTCTGCAAGATTCTTCCCGTTTGAAAGGGCAAGAACTTTGCAAGGATATGGTGGCCATTACTTTAATTCAGCCAAATATACTTCACATTCCTTGAAGTCTGAAAAATCATTGTAGGCTTATTATTCATCTATGGGTGTTTCGACATAAGCAACTCTTTCCTTTCTATGGCTTTTATTTTCCCTGGCTTTTTCGACCCTTAAGCGCTCCACTTGTCGAACCATATCTGCCAATTGGACCATATCCCTTAAGTGGTGAGGGTCTAACTTCTTTATAATGGAGAAATCTAATCCTCTTGCAGCCATCTAAACTAATTCATGTTCAATAACTTGGGTGAAACATCTTACCTTTAATAGGAGGAATCTGTTGAGGTAATCATCAATTGGCTCACTAAACATGCGCTTAATGCTGGCCAATTCACTTAGACTTATCTTTGATTGAACTACATAAAACTGTTCATGAAAGTCTTTCTAAACGCATCCAATCTTGGATCGAATTTTATACAAGGGTAGTGAACCATGTGAAAGCATTTTTGGTTAGTGAACTAGGAAAATACTTTATCCTTAAGTTTTCATTATTCACTATGTCCCCAACCTCGGTAAGGTACCTGGCTATATGTTCGACAGTTGATTCGCTAGTGTCACCATAGAATTTTGTGAAGTTTGGGACTATCCAACCCCTGGGCAATTTAGTTTGTAAAATATATTCAGATAAAGGAGAAGTTTAATTTGGCCTAGTGAGGCCCATATTTACATTATTTCGTGCCATAATTCTTTCGATCATGGCTACTAGATTGTTGTCTGCTGCCATGTTATCTTGTCGAATTTAATATAAGACTTCATCAACATTTTGGTTTCTATTTACCATCATGACCCTCTGTTCTGGTTGCCTTAAAATTTTTGGTTCCTGACTAAAGGTTCGACTCTAAGTATTTCTATATTCGCAACTCTAGGCACTTCGACTATTCCTCCTTGATTTACCACATTTTCCTGGGATGCATTTGTTTGATTCTATTGAACTTGGTTAATTGTTGAGTCTTATTATAAGATTACCCCTTAATTTTCCCTAATCCACTCCCTTTGAGGATGTGTCGTGGGTTGAGGCACACCAAAGAAATCAATGATGCGCGTCATTTGCGCAGCCATTTGTTGGTTCACTTGAGTGGTGTTTTGAATCAAAGGGTTAAAGATTGTATCCATTTTTTGTGCAAGCGTCTGGACCATTTCATGGTTACTTTCGTCTATTTTCTTCCTAATCATTATTGTAGATTGATTCATTAGATTTGGCATTTTGGAAGAAACTACTTGTATTTATGGTTGGATATTTCGACCACTTTTATTAGCACCAAATCCAAAACCTTGTAATGGAAAAGTAACGTTCATCATAGGATCTGAATATGTTGAAGTGGAATTATGTAAACCCATCATAAATAAAGATGACATGCCATAAGGCCGCTCACGTCCATTTTGAGTCATGGAAAAACAAGGTGGCCCCTGAGGCCTATGAAAAATATTTCCCCCTGGAGGGGGGTTCCTTGTGAACCTTATGAGCCTATATAAGTCAAAAGAGGGTTGGTATAAGCGTTAGGCTGCATTGGCATCAACTTGTGGATGATAGTATAGCCCCGTAAGAAGGCGTAGAAACTGTATTTCCCCATGACGAAGTGACTGGTAGTGGTACTTCATCATTTTTAGGAGGATTTTGAGTACCTGTATGGCCTTGATTTTCCATTTTTCTAACATACTCTCTTTTAGGTATTTCCTTATTGTTTTTAGCTAATTTACCACTCCTAAGTCTCATACAACACATCAAAATTACAAAATAATGATGAAGGTTTTCAAAAAATTTACTATAACAGAAAAAATTTGCTTATTAGACACAAGTCCCACCAGGTGTGACAATTTGTTTACCGTGAAACTTGGTAAACAACTGCTACTCTTCCAAATCGAATAAAAATTGGTAACTTGCAGGATCGACCAGATTAATCCTAAGTACATGTGTTCTTAAATAAACTTCTATTCTTGAAAACAAAGAATACTTTCGACAACATTCTTATTCTTTTTAAAAAAAATTGATTTCAATTGTAACTTTGAATGTAGTAATATGATGCTTTAAAGAAAAGAGTGGAATGTAAAAGGCTTTCGACTGCAATTTATAGGGAATGTATAAAACTTCAATTAAAGTTGAATAAAAATAAACATAAAATTGGTGCATCATACGTACATTCTCAACACTCGTTTCTCGAACGCTAGTACATTGAATAATTTAGAGTATTTTGTGCAATGATGTGAACACACTGAATCCTAACACCAAAAACTATCTCTTCATAAAATGTTTCCACGTTTGACATTTGCATGCACCTTCGAACCTTTTGCTTCCATGCGTTTCTTTGGATAAGATCAAACTTTCAAATTTGAAAACTCTTTTACCTTCGAAGCGTCTAACGTGACGATCAAAACATCTAATCTGATGCTTCAAATAATTTAAATCCCAATACAAACCTTTCACCAACACTTAGAGAAATAAAACTCTTACCAGCTCTTCATCCATCGAAATCTTCATAGAGACTCCTTCATATTTCCTTTCAAACTACAATCTTCCCAAAATATATCATTTCAGCTTAAAAACTCATGTAGTCAAAAATCTCGGTCAACAATAGGAAGGCTAGTAATAATGGGAATCGTATTGAATCGTAGAACTTAGTTGGTGTTTTGTATGGTGTTGATGTTGAGTGATGTGACCTAACATGTGGTTGTTGTATGAATGATGTGTGAGGGAATTGCTTACGATATTATGTTATTGTAAATTTCGTTGCTATCGAACATACATGATAAATTAATAACATGTTTAGTGGTTGTTATACTATGATGTTATGTTGTGAAATGTTGTTGTAATGCTTGATGAATTGCGACACGATGATGTTGCATTATTGGATGAATGCAAATATGTTGTTACTATTTTATATTGTTATTTCTTCATATATGGTGAGGGATTATGCTATGTTGGTGGCCTTTATTAGCAAGATGTTGCGGGCTTATGCCCTATAGTTATATATTTACGTTATTGCATGTTCGTGTTGCATGCGTACATTGGTGAGGGATTATACCCTGTTGTTGGTCTGTAATGGGGTTATGTTGAGGGCTTATGCCATTTTTCTGCCCCATATGGCATTATGTTGTGGGCTTATGCCTTGTCTTTACCACATGCATTGAGTTGTTGTCGATTGCATTGCATTGCACTATCTTGATTTGATGTGGTGTAATGAAAATGATGAATATGTTGCAAAGTATTTGAGTGAAATGTGAGTTATTTGAATTGTGTGATATTACTATTCCTTAACATGTGATATTCACCTTTATTTATTGAATGTAATTCTCACCCCTTTTATGTTGTTGTGTTTGTGGTCCTCTGAGAGTACAGATAATCAGGTACTTGAGTAGTGCTTAGAGTAAACGTTGCTTGATCGAGTCTTAGGAGTCGCTCGGATACATAACACGAGATATTATGGGAATTTGTTTATGTTTTGTATTTGTTTTATTTGTTACGCGTCTTAACTTTAAATTCATGTTGAACCACGAGTTTTATGGAGAATGGTGTTATTAAAGTTGTAGTGCTACGAAAATGAATAATTGGATATTTCCACGGAGTAAATAATTCTTTTATGAGGAATAAAGCAATAAAGTATTTCAATACTTGATTAATTTTTGAAGTATGTTACATCCTACATGTAGACTCTTATATATTTCGTATATTGTATTATAACTATTCTATTTGGGAAAGTGGGGTGTTACAAACAACAAGTCAGCTATTGACTTGGCGAATCACACAGTGTGTCATGATCAAAGTAAGAACATAGAAAGGAGGTATCATTTTCTGAGGGATCAAGTCAACAAAGGGAAGCTGGAGATAAAGCATTGCAAGACAAAAGAACAACCAGCTGACATATTTACCAAACCTCCGAAGAAAGTCAGATTCAACGAGTTAAAGAGAAGCATTAGGAAATTAAGTCTTGAGAACATGAACTAGGGGGTGTGTTAGATAGTGTAATTCTTATTCTGTCAAAATGTCTGTATAAGTAGTATGTCAAATTAGTTTTGGGCCAAAAATGTGTATATAGTCAAATTGGGTCTGGGCATTGTATGTCTATATAAAGGAGTTGTTAGTTTGTAATTTAATAATGCAATCACAATTAAGTTTTACAATTTAAGATCAATAACATATTTCTTAACAATTTCTCTCTTCTTCTTCTTCTTCTTCTTCCTCTTCTTTTATCAATCATCTTTCTTGAAAATCCTTTGTTCCAACAATAAGTACTAAGGTGGAAGAAAATTTTAGAGAGGTGTACAAGTAAATAGTTATTTAAAATATGTATGAAAAATGTGTATAACAGAAAGAAACATGTAGAATTCTCTTTTGATACGTATAAAAATCTCTCTTGGAGCCAATATTAAAGAAGAGAAGTTACCATTTATTAACCAAACAAATAATGGAAAATATAAAAATACTTTATGCACCTGAATTTCTTCTAAATGATCACCATAACTTTTTTTTAACAAAGTGATATCAGATTTTATGTTCTAATAAAATATCTCTATATAATTATTGTGAGCAATGCTGAGATATTCATCTAAATTTCACTTCTAAAGGGGGCCCTTACGATAGGTTGAGTATTAAAATTAAGGCTCTTCTCAACACACAATAGTAAGTTTGTCTAATCATTGAAAAAAATACGATATTAGGATTCATTATTTAAAATAGTTGAATTAGTTAGTTAGAAATCACTTAAGTGTTAGTTACTTAATTAGTTAAATAATTGAGTTTATAGATAAGGTTATAATGTACACATTTCACTATCTTTTTCAATATATTTTTCACTATATTACCACATGAGTATTCATATGCTCTCTATCTCTTAAATGAGTATGAACTTTGTCCCTATTATCCATGGATTATCAACATGGTATCAGAGAGATATCATGTGAGGATAAAGATTACGCTACTGAATTTGATTTTGTCATCAATGAAGATGAAGTTCTTTCTCATGATGACGAAAAAGAAGTTTTTGCTGACATAGATTCAAGCTCTACAAAATAGAGATCTTGACGCCCCAACAATAACTATAAGGTACGGATTTATGAGTGAACCTATCTATTAGATGTTTTGCATGATGTCAAAACTAGTATAAACTTTGCATTTCTGTATATTGAACTGTATCTCTGAGTTTTTATGTGCACTTTTGCATTAGGGATCTTAGAATGCATTTAGAATATGTTTGGAAAAGGCACAATGCATTAAAAATGAGTTTTTACATGAAAATAGGTCTATGTGTCAACACATACGATGTATGAGTCGATACATGTGGATCAATAATGAAGCATATAAAGCCTTTATCTATGTGTCGATACATACAACCTTTAAAGTTGACACATGCTGAAAATTTTCATCTATGTATCGACACATATGTATTTCAGGAAGACACGTGTACTACATTTTTAATACCTATCAAGCATTTGTCTATGTGTTGACACATGACCTTGGATAAGTCAACACATGTCATTACATGTGTCGACATATGACTAATACGCGTTGACACATACTATAAATTTTTAGAAAATTTACATTTCCTTTCAATTTTTAAGCATGTAGTTTTTCCTCTAACTTGCACACATATAAATACTTCATACATGCATCATTTTCAATTTGATGAAACTATGAACACGTACAAAAAAATTTCATCATCTTCAACTTCTCATATATGCATAAACACAAAAGTACACATAATCATTCATTGTTTGGGTGCCATCTAGACTTGTATTGATAATGTTCAATTTAGATTGGTGTAACTTATGATTGGGTTGAGAATTTTTGGGTGTTTCATCGGAAAAACTATGAGGGTATTACTTCAAGATCATAATGTTGATTTGAGGATTTTGACAATATCTTGCAATTTGCATTTGATCGAGTGAAAATCTTTGAAGAACGAGAGGTTCTTGCAAAGGAGTAGCGTGAGACAGTGAACTGATGGGAAATATTGGGTGACAACAATTCACTATTCGGAATCGACAGAGTGAAGGCTTTGAAGAACGATTGTTCTTGCAAAAGAGTAGTGGGAGATGGTGAATCATATTGGTCTTGTTGCGTGACTTGATCAAACTCAGACCAAGGGAAGAGAAAATGCTAGGATCAACATCAAATATAAGGTTTGTAGGGTTGATTGCTATGTTTCTATCATAAATAATTTTTTGCATAGTAAGAATTCTTATCTCAATTCCAAACAGAATTGTGGCAGGCGTAGCCATAGCAAGGACGATTGGTGAACTTCCTAAACAAATACTTGTGTTCTCTCTCTCTCTCTCTCTCTCTCTCTCTCTCTCTATCTCTCTCTTGACCTCTCTTTATATCTCATTTACTTTGTATAGCAAATTATTCAATTCATTGATTGTGTAATCGATTCGTATAGACATATTCTTTGATTGTTAAACATTTATTTATTGATTACATTACAATGAATTATATTGTAAGTGGTATTTCATTTCAACAAAGTCAAAGGGAAAATCTGGAAAAAATTGATTACACGCCAAGAGTTCGATAATTTGCTTGTTTGAGTTTTATCAATAATTTCATCAGAAATTGGTTAACGGTTGTGTTCATTATAAAAAAATTGATTGAGAAATTATTATATTAAGGATTATCATCATATTTAATTTCATTATGCGGTTTACGTATATCTGAGTTTCCAATAGTCAGTTTAGTTTAGACGACTTGTTCGATCTAGGCTTAATCTTCCGCTTGCTATAGTTTTTATTTTAAATTTCAAAACAGAATCTTAAATACTAAATTTTTGTTTGGGGATCTATTCACTCCCATCTATATAAGTTGTCACCTTTTAAAAAGTGATATCAACAG
Organism: Vicia faba; assembly: GCA_948472305.1. Classification (NCBI taxonomy): domain Eukaryota; kingdom Viridiplantae; phylum Streptophyta; class Magnoliopsida; order Fabales; family Fabaceae; genus Vicia; species Vicia faba. The sequence continues at coordinate 1,311,035,726 of OX451735.1, forward strand.
CTTTGATTAATTATGTGCTTCAGAAACGCTTATTAGATAATGGCCACCAAACCTAAAGGGGCGTACAATAGAGTACCCGTATTCACCGGTGAAAACTAATGCTATTGAAAGTTTGTATGTCAATTCATATCAATTCATATGATAAAGGAGTGTGGGATGCTATTATCAATGGTCCAACTCAAATTACCATGAACGATTGGAAAGCACACAATATTTTCATATCTGCTCTTGGTGTTGATGAATTTAAACCTATTTCACATTGTGAAACCAATAAGGATATGTGGTACACATTACAAGTTGTTCATGATGGAATTAATAAAGTCAAACAAGCTAGAACTAATATACTAAATCAAGAGTTCAAACTATATCGCATGAAGCATGGGGAAACCATTGTCGAAATGAAAAAGAGGTTCTCTCATCTTATTAATCGTTTAAATGCACTTGGGAAACTGGTTTCCAAAGAAAATTCTACTAATAAGTTTTTGAGGTATCTTACTAGGAATTAGAAACCAAAGGTCACCGCGACCAAGTAAGCTAATAATCTTACTATACTATATCTCACTTGTTGTTTAGTGAGCTTGAAGAACATGAGCAAGAACTCACTTGCTTGGAAAAACATGAGAAGAATCTAAAGAAGGAGAAAGGCATGGATAAGGAGGTAGAAAGGAAGTGTATTTCTCTAAATACTTATAGTTTGAGGTCCTCAACAAATGAGCATAGTGATTTTAGTGACGAAGAAAATTTGGATGATGAAGAAATGAGATTATTTGTGAAAAGGTACAATAAGTACATTAGAAAGAATAGAGATAAGCAAATAAAGATGACTATAAGAAAGGAAAATCAAGACTTTAATGTTACAATTATGGCAAAGTTGATCATTACAAGACAAATTATCCACACCTTGAAAAAGATAATGAGAAGGGTCAACACAAGAAATCTAGCAAGGCTATAAGAGCATATGTTGCTTGGGGAAGTGATAGAGATTTTTCAAGTGATCAAGACTCAAGTGATAATGAAGAATATGAAGCCGTTTGTCTCTCGGCTCATTATAACAAGAAGAAGAAAAAGGATATCCAACCATCAAAATATGATGACTTTTTCCTCTCGGGCTACTATAATGAAAAAAAGAAAAAGTGTATTAAACTATCAAAGTATGATAAAGTTTATCTCTCAGCTCATTATCATGAAAGGAAGAAAAAGATTATAAGTCATCTTAAATATGAACATATTGATAGAATGTATCATTCTGAAATACAAGATGCTTTTGAAAATCAACATAGAGAAGCGATAGAGGCTTTTAAAAGGTTAGCTTCAAATAAAACGATATTTTCATACTTGGAAGCTAAGATTTTAAATATCGAAAAGGAAATGGAAGCTCTAAAATATCTGTAACACCCTAATTCCCCGAAGTAATTTATAAATAAAAATCACAGTAATATAAAACAATTAAATAATTAGGATGTTACTTTCATCAATAACCTGCTCATACAATAGGATATGTAACACACATATAAATAAATTAAAACATGATTCAAAGGGCATTCATGTTTGAACTCCAATATTTTATTAGTAGCGGAAAAACATCAACAACAAATAGTTTTACTCCTCAAAACATGAGTTATAACAACAATACTCATTAAGAATTATCAAATATAGAAATTTACCAACAACGGAGGTATACATATAGTTCCTCCCAACAAAAACAAAATAAATGTCAACCCCTAGTGTTACATATCAGAGTAGACACCGACTTAACAGACGCATAAAGAAGAGCAACCTATTCCACTAACTTCCACGCCTCTACTTCGGAGTATCTGCATGTTACCCACATGGAGACAACATTCAAGCAGAAGGGATGAGATTCACAATTATATAAAGAAATGCATAATAATATCTAAGCATATAATTATCTTACACAATCACCCATTCAACAAATCCACACACCACACAATCCAACATAGTAATACTTATGAAAGCACACTCCATACCATCTAGAAATTATAATCAATGATTTATGCAATATGCAGTGAGACCAAACTCGATGACTCAATGCATGTGGCACCAATTATCAACTCTCAGGTTCATCTCGCTCTTGATCCTCACCATAGGATCAGAGCACACCAAAAATTGTTACCATCACCATAGATAATATTTCACTGATTCCCACATGGAATCAACTACTCACACCCAATCCTCATCATAGGATTGTGGCTCACCAAAAACGGACCATCGTCCAAACACCATGTTGCACGATTCATAAATGACATGCTACAACAACAAAGTACAATGATATTCACCTTAACCAATGTACTACACCTGCACTAGCCACCATACAACATACATATGCTACAAACAATTAATGTTAGCATTATAGTAACACCGCAAGAACCGACACATTTGTTCATACATATTTATCACACTACAACATACACATTATATACCATTTATCACCAAACAACAACATCAATCATTTCCAGGTTCTCAAACTTATTTTTAAATTAAATTACATTGCATTATCTTTCCAACGGTTCGAATGATACCTCAATCAGAAACCCATAACTCAAGTTATGAATTTTATAAAATCTTGTCAGAGCAGCGTTAATCGGCTACACTAGGGGTCTTCGCGGTGCGGTTTGGGCGGTTTTGAAGCAAAAAATCACCTGAACTGCAAGAGAAAAAAACAAGAGGTTTGGTTTGATTCAGTTGGCTTTTAAAAATAAATTCAAACCAAACCAAACTAATACGGTTTGGATTGGTTCGGTTGGTTTGGTTTTTTACAAAAATATTATTAAGCCATACATACACATATAGAGGAAAATATAATTTTGTGTTTAATTGTTCATACATTACCATAAAAAAAATTTATAATTGTCAAAATAAGTTTATAATTTGATACATAAAATTGCGTATTATAATTTTATCTAAATATAAATAATGATATAGACAAGATTTCATTCTTAAATAAATATTATACAAAGAATACGATAAAATATATTTTGTGAAAATAATATTTATAAATGAATTATATTTTATTTTTTATGATTTATAAATTAAAATAAATATCATACAAAGTATGATAAAATATACACATAATACATGTTGATTTCTCTAAAGAATTAATTAAAAATATATTGGTTAGTAAGATTTTATAACATAATGCGGTTTTGTTTGTTTTGGTTTGGTTTGCAAAATACAAACCACAAACCAAACCAAACCACACGGTTCCTTTAGAAAATTATCCAAATACATCCAAACCAAATGCGATTTTTTGCGGTTTTGGTTTGGTTTTGTTTGGTTTTGCAGTTTTCTATTGGGTCAGTTTGGTTTTGAATACCCCTAGGTTACACCAAACCAAGTAACCAATTACATCAACTTATAGTACCTTGGGTACTCAATTCTTTGCAGCGCTAACAAGTTACGCCAAAATTGGTAACCGGTTACACCCATCCCAAAAATCCCAGTTTTCACAAAATTTAATTGTGTAACTGGTTACACCAAAACTAGTAACAAGTTACACCCACGAAAAACCCAATTTTTGAAAAGTGGTTTCAGCTAGAGTCGGTTACTCCAAATGTGGTAACCAGTTACCACTGTGACAATAGCAGATTTTTTGTAATTTCAGTGTATGAAAATCAGTTCCAACCTATCCCTAAAACCCCACTTATCATGAAGAATCATGTATCTAAGTTTTACAGGTTCAGTCCCATCAAGATAAAATAATTCCAATCATACAGTAACGCACAAATAATCCAAATAAACCACACAATCACATCATTATACACCAAATTTCACAACCCATAGAGAAGAGAAAATAATCATAAATAGATTAATTACCCACCCACATGTTATCATACAATCTCTATACACCAAATTTCTCTAATGGAGGTTCTTCTTCCTATTCCCTAGCACTCTTCCTCTTCTCTTCTCTATTTTCATGTTATGTTAGAGTCTGACTCTCTATTATTATTATTATTATTATTATTATTATTATTATTATTATTATTATTATTATTATTATTATTATTATTATTATTATTACTTGTCCCAACAAAATAAAATAAAATAATATTCCAACTAAATATTTATTTAAATAATTCTAAATCAAATATTTATTTTAATGTATCACCGTAACAATAAAAATTAAATATTTAAATATTAACTATTACTATTATTTATATAAATCATCTTAATTAAATAAAAGTAACTACCACTACTACTCCCACCACCCCCAATCTCTACATTATTACTTACACCTCCCAAACACTTCAAATTATACATTTCTAAGGCCACCATGTAATACGGTGGGAGAACTGACTTGGTTGTTTTGTGTTTGATCATAATTATTACGGATAGCAAGAGTCGCCACCGACTTTCATTTTATCCAACAAAGGAAAGGTTGAAAAGAACAGGAAAGACCTTTAGAGATGTTTTCTTAAGTTCAGGGGGTAGGTTATGTAAAGGGAAGATATTAGCATCCTTTTCATCCATAGTAATCTACAAGATCTTAGTTTCTTTCTATATCACTTGCTTTGTTTGAAAATGTGCTTTGTGGTGTTGGTTTGAAAATATTTTGAAAACGTCTTTGTAATGATTCTCGTTTCTATCAGAATGCGTACAAATACAAAGTGTTGGTTTTGAAAATAGTTCAAAGAGGTGTTTGTTGTGGAAGATGTTTTTGAAAGTGATTTTTAAAAGCGCCTTTGTAATGATTCTCGTCTCTATAAGAATGAATACAAATAGTTTTGAATTTTGAAAATGTTTCAATTGAAGGTGTTGGTATAAAAATGGTTTTTTAGTTGTGAGCAAGCAAGTAACTACGAGCGTCCTACCTACTTAAAAGGTCTAATGTTCTTTTCTTCCTCCTTTAGATATTGCTATCTTACCATCGATTTGATAAGAAATCCCATCACTGGATGTGAAGGGACAGGCGTGGGTCATTTATATAGTCATAGAAGGCAACCTACGAGACGTTTTAGCAATTTCTCTTATGGACTAGATCGTTTACCGAAGGCAACATCGAGGGATATCGAGGGACTACAATCTTTTATCAAGGATCTTTGCTAAAACACCCATATTCGAGGGACATGACTATTTTCCGAGGCAACAAGTGAGATTATCCTAAAGGTGAATGTCTGTTAATGGTGTGTTTGATTTCATGCATTTAGTCTTGAATTTGGGTTGTCTACTTGTTGATTTTAACTTGCTATACACAACCTAATTACTAGCATTTTATGAAAGCAATAAAAATGCAGAAAATAAATTTCCTACGGTATTACATGTTTTTTAGGGGATGGGGTATACAAATGTACAAGTGGGGGTTGCAAAAAAAAAATAAAAGTCCTAATTATTACAACCATATTGAATAGCAAGAAAATGTAAATATATAGAAAATATAAAGACAAAAATAGTGTAAAAAGAGAGAAAGAAAAGGCATCCTAGATCGAAGGATGTGCCTTTCGATTCTCCCTCATTTGCCTTCTTTCGATTGGGGTCTGTAACCAGTGTGAGTCGAAGTCTGTAACCTACGATTCACATCACCTTTTTTTTTTGTTTGCCAGTGCGAAACAGTAAGGGGGCGAAGCCTAACGCTTTGATTCACACAAACTTTTCCTTTCGTTTGGGTTTGTACATGTTAGTTCTTACTTGAAGGAAAAACAAACCAAAAGAGCAGAAACGAAAAAATGCGCAAAAAGTTATTTACATGCTTGAAACGAAAGGATTAAGGTCAGAGTGACTTACCTTGCTTGGAGCTGGAATGTGGGTTTTGGACCTGAGTTGCTGCCCTGGGTGCTCCTGGATTCGAAGTAAAGAAACCAGGGTGGTGTTTCTAGTGCTGGATTCGAAAGAAAGAGCAAAGTGTTGGGTTGGTGTTTTCCTGGGTTCTGGATTCGGAGGAAAGAAAATAATATGGTGTTTCTTTGACTGGATTTGAAGGCCAAGAAGAGTGGAGTTGTGTTTGTTTGTTTCTAGATTCGAAGGAAAAGAAACAAGTGTAGTGTTTCTTTTGCTAGATTCGAAAGAAAGAACAAAGTGTAGTATTTTGATTCTGGGTTTGAGAGTGTGTTAAGTGTTTGATGATTTTCACACAACCAAAGTTTTTCCAGCTAACAAAAGCCCCCTTTAGATGTGTGATGGGACCTCTTATTTATAGATGAAGTTCGTTGAGGTTTGTGGGGGGGGGGGGGGGGGGACAAAAGAAATTTGAACAAATTGGGTAAGTTATTCTTGTAGTTTTCGAGGTGCAGTTTTTGTATGCCAGTTTGGTGCAAGTGTGGAAGCAGCATAGCAGGATTGCTTTGCAGTAGTTTTGGAGCGTTGTGGCCAGTGCAACAACCTTGGACTTGGTAGCACATAGTACTCTGGCCAACAAGAATCTTTGAATATTTCCCCCTTTCATTTTGACCTCATAGGTCCAACCTTCAACCAGAACCTCTCTTCAGACAATAATATTTGCTTCCACCCAAAGTGTCCTTCGAATGGGCCATTTGCAATTCTTTGAATGGGCCATCATTTGTGTGTTCTTCAATGCACCACTTGCACTGCTTCGAATGGGCCATATGCCTATTCTTCGAAAGCTCCAATTGTGTGTCATAGTGTAGACACTATGTGGAAATAAAATAAACTGTTTCCAAGGGAAATATTACCCAGTAGAAGCTAGCGTGAAAATAGCCAACACTTTGTGGGCACTAGCATGAAGGGAAACTATTGCCTTGTTCACAAGGGATAATATCTCCTTGTGAGTCAAAAGCAAACACAGAGGAGGCACTTGCCTTGTGCATGCTGGCGTGCAGGATGTACTTGCCTTGCAGGCACGAAGGAAGTACTGCTAATGCTTATGAATCGAAGCTTGGGTGCAGGAGGCTACTGCTTTGTGAATCAAAGCAAACATGTAAGGCCAATGGTGCAATTGCAGCTTTCATGCAGGAGTTACCTCCTTTATGAATCAAAGGTAACCTTCAAAAGGCCATTAACTTCTAAATCGAAGGAAGCTTTCAAAAGGTCATCGCCTTCTTAATCGAAAGAAGCCAATAGGAAGCCACTAACTTTTGAATTGACAGACACCAATAGAAGGCCCTTGTCTTATGAATCGAAGGAAGCTGTTTCAAAGAGAAACAATTCCCAGTCAAAGCTAGCATGAAGATAACTATTTGTTCAATCGAAGCTTGTATGAAGCAATCATGCAAGAGGCCATTGCCTCAATCGAAGCTTGGGAATTTGAAGAAAGTTTGAAGGAAGTCAGATGCCCAATCGAAAGCTGGTGAATCAAGATTGCGTTGAAGGAGGCCAATTTCCATATTTTGAGTTCGAACTGTTGTCTGCAGTCACTCCTTTCGCTCTTCTTTGTACTTATACAAACTTGAGCTTTTGAAAATCTTCGTGAGATATATCTTGAGAAATTGAGAGGGAAAAGTTTGGGGTACAACACACCACTCTACAACTAAGGGTTCCCTTAAACCATGAAATTATCAACCAACACATATCATCACCTAATTTATTTGCAAAAATTAATTAAATAAATCGAGGCATTACAAGTCTCCCCGACTTAAAATATTTTCGTCCTCAAAAATTTACCTGATTCCAACAACTCTGGATATGCCTCTCGCATCCTACTCTCTTACTCCAACATCATGTTCTCTCTGGTAACAAATTCCCAAACCATTTTCGCGAGAGCAATCTCTTTGCCTCTCATTTTTCAATTCACGGTTTTCGATCCTTACAGGTAAGGTTTCAACTGTAAGGTTATCCCTTACCTATACAACATCCATCAGAATCACATGGGACAGATCTAGAACACACATTTCCAAAGTTGTGAAACATGGAATACATCGAGAAAATTCAAAACGTTATGTGACAAATCCATCCTATAAGCAAAAACTCTCACCCTATTAAAAATATGATACATATCAATAAACAGAGGAGTAAGCTTTTTCAATTTCAAAGCACGCCTGACACCAGTCGCTGGAGTGACTCTTAAAAATACAAGGTCTACTTCTTGAAACTCCAGATCCTTGCTTCACTTATCATGGTAACTCTTATGGATACACTACGAAGCTTTCATTTTTTCTCGAATTAACTTCACCTTTTCAGTTGTTTATTGAACAATCTCAGGTCCAAGCGCTACATTTTCACCAGATTCATACCAACAATGAGGTGTCCTACACCTCTGATCATACAGTGCCTCAAAGAATGTCATTCCAATACTAGAATGGAAACTATTATTGTAAGTGAACTCTATCAGTGGAAGATCACTATCCCAAGAATCACCTTGCTTAAGGACACAAGCTCTCAACAATTCCTCCAAACACTAAATAATCATCTCTGTCTGACCATCCATCTGTGGATGATAGGAAAAATTCAACCTAACTTGAAACCCAAAGCCTCATATAAATTCTCCCAAAATACTGATGTAAACCTCAGGTCTCTATCAGAAACAATACTCAACAGAACCCCATGCAACATCACAATCACACAGATGTAAATCTCTGCCAACTTATACAAAGGAAAACTGATGTTAATGGGTATAAAGTATGCCGACTTTATCTGTCTATCAACCACCACTCAAATTGCATCATTCCCTCTAGGAGTATTTGGTAACCCTGTAACAAAGTCCATCGAAATGCTATCCCATTTCCATTATGGAATGTCTAATGGTTGCATCATTCCTGAAGGCTTATGGTTCTCGACCTTTGACTTATGGTAAGTTAAACATGCATACACGAACTGTGCCACGTCACGCTTTAGTCCCGACCATAAAATTACCTTTTTTAGATCCTGATACATCTTAGTAGCTCCTGGTGAATACTCAAGTTACTTTTATGACCCTCTTCTAAGATCATCTTCTTCAACTTAGGATTATCAGGTATACATATCCTCCTTCGGAGTCTCAGCACACCATGCTCATACACTTGAAAATCACTCTCTTCATTTTGATTACTCGCAACTATCAAATCCACCAATTTTACATCCAACTTATGACTTTATTTTATATTAGAAAGAAAATCATTGTTTATCTTCACCATACATTACATCACACTATGTGGTGTTAGCTCAGAGACCAAACTCAAATCTCTGAACTGCTCAATAAGTTCCAACTCTCTAACCATAAGCATTGACATATGCAAAGACTTCTAGATGAAAGCATCAACCACGACATTAGCTTTACTGGGATGTTACTTCAAGCCAAAGTCATAATCCTTTAGAAACTCTAACCACATTCATCGCCTCATATTCAATTCCTTCTGGTCAAACAAGTACTTTAAACTTTTGTAATCACTGATACCTTAAATCTAGATTCATAAAGATAATGCCTTCAAGTCTTTAACACAAACACAATTGCAACCAACTTTAAATTATTATTATGATAGTTTCTCTCATGAACCTTTAATTATCATGAAGCATAAGCCACACCTTTTCCATCTTGCATCAACACACCACCTAAACCCATATTAGACGCATCATAATACACTATAAATGGTTCATTAGGATCTATAAAAATCAGAACTGGACTCGTAGTCAACTTCTTCTTCAGTTCTCAAAATATTTCCTCACAATGAACATTCCAAACAAATAATTTTCCTTTACAAGTCAAGTAGGTTAATGTAAGTGCTTGAAGATTGAGAAAAACACAAGAAAGGGGGGAGGGGGTTGAATTGGGTTTTCAAAAAAAAATTCCTTTAATGTAAAATTTTTTGATACTTATTTGCTTGTGATTTATTTTTACATGGATCACTAGTATGCTCTTGGCCTATTCTATGCTTGTGGCTTTAATCCGAAGGATGTAAATTCTACATTGGCTTCATAATGTAAAGTGTTGGCTTCTTGTTGGTTAGACCTTTCCTTACCTTAGCTTTTACTTTTTGATTTAGGATAGTCTCTTCATCTCCTGCCATTCTTCTTTAAGTATTAAAATATTCTCCCTGTTTCAAAGGATTCTTATTTTCTAACTTGAACCGCTTTCATAAAAAACCTGGACTTAGGTCCATGAATTTTAAAAATTCTTTTCTTAATAAAGTCAGAAATAAATCTTAATCAAGATATGACTTCTTTCTTCGATACTTAGAAAATAAAAAATAACTCTAAACCTTTTTTCCTCTTTGGATTTTCTCTTTAAAACCTTTTTCTTAAAATGAGTCAACACATAATGCTTCTTTTCAATTTTTTTAGAAGATCTACGAGTGCCCTGATCCTCTATTGCAAGAAGCAGGGTACGTAGGCACAAAAGGTTCGCAACTGCGGAGGGTGCAAAAATTGTAAAAACCACTTCTTTTCTCATCTCCACAATCTATTTTGTAAATACTTATTTATAGTCAAAATACACAGATTTTCAAAGAGGTTCCTGTGGAGTACCGTAGATGTTTTGGGTGTTAATACCTTCCTTTTTCATAACCAACCCCCTTATCTTGATCTCTTTCTTACTTTGGGTTTTACTCACTCTTTTTCCATTTCCTTTGGATAAAATAAATTGTGGTGGTGACTTTCACTCTATGTGTTAAGTCAATCAATGGCTTAGTCTCAAAGTTTTGTCGCTACATAAAAAAATTAGCGAGTTAACTTGGGAGAAATCTCTAAGTGGGTTGAGCCTATATTTGTTTATCTGTGTATGTGCTATTATTTGTTGTATATATGCCTATTTGTCTGGATATTTTTGGTTTTCAAGGTGCTTCGTGATCTCTTATAAGTCCTATACCCATACCTGGGCATACTTAAGATGGGATAGGCGGTATTTTTCATGGTATTATTTGTTGAAACATTACTAATTTCGACCTGGGAGCCCGCGAAGTCGAGAGAAGTAAAACCCTTAACTTATCTTGGCCTTTTTAGGTGAAGTGTGGAGACTATCCTGGAGTCAATTTTGGTATATTTGTTACGTGATACTACACTTATACGAGTTTCTCTTGGGAATATTACTAATTACTAAGTAAATTAGGATGATGCTAATATCCAAAAGTGAATGGATGACTCTGGGATTTCCTTAGAACCTTGTTTTGCAGGTGATATAAGCCATTAGTCCATACCTTATGGGTAGTACCTTTGACTTCATGCTCGTGAAATCGAACTTATGAACCCCATGTTTATGATCTTGTGTGTGATTGTTGCATCATCATGCATTCATGCACCCATGAGCATTCATTAACCAAATTCTCAAGGAACTTAAGGATTCTCTTTGCAAACATCACAAGTTTTGTAATTATGGATTTTGGAAGGAATAATCAAAAGTATAGTTTCAAGAGTCCTCATTTTGAAGGATTGATAAAGCTTGAATCCTTGGTATCTAACCCTTGGGGTTTCAAATTCTTCTGACTATCTAAACTTGGATTTCTCCATACCTTCGATCCAATTCCTCGATCCTTTGTATCAGTGATTTATTTTCCTGATTATCAGCAAAGTAGAAGAGAAGAGTGAAAGAGGATTTATTTTCCTATAGCATTTCAATTCAAGCTCAAGAAGATGTTACAGCCTAGTGTTGGATCTTCTTTGAATGCAACTCAGTTGGACCTGATGATTAGCTTTCTCTTTCTTTTATATAGGGTTCAGTTAAACCTGAAAATTATCCTTCTTCATTTTAAACCTAATTGGCTTATATTTCATCATCATGTGCATATATTCATGTCATTAAACTTATACACATGGAATCGGGGTATTTCTTTGCAAGAAAGAGTTGCGAAAATTGATTGTTCTGTTAAGTAGCACTGTGAAGCAGAACCCGGGGTTTTCGAATATAAAGTAATATGCATGGTTTCCAAGTTATCCAACCAACTACCATGAAATTCATCATAAGATCAAGCTCTTATGTGTTACGACATGCTCCGAATTATGCAGAAAGTAGGGTGTTTCAGTTCATTTGAAACTGTGTAGACAGAAATTCAGTACAGTGCATTTCAAGCTCAGAAATTCACAACTTGAGTTCAGAGAATGGTTTGGGGATGATTCTTTAGTCATTATAACCTTCTTGAGGTCTTCTTTATTTCATTTGTTCACGTCGAATGCTAATTTAGTGTGGAAGATTTTCTAAAGCGCAGAATACTTGAATTGCGGTATATAGTGGATTTATCGTTTCTCTGGTTTTCATATGCTTAAAATTCGTATCTTCTAACTGGAACATCATTTTTGAGTGCCTCTTGGAAAATTTGAATCGGCTTGTTATTTCCTCCAACTTTCTTGTTCGGCTCAAGAGCCAATTCATTGAGGAAGATCTCTGAATGCGTTTGTATTTTGAAACAAAACAGTGAAAAAGTAGTGAAAATACTGTGTTGAACCGTTATTTTGCGGATATTCAAAAATTCATAACTCTCGCCTGGATCAATGTTTTTGAGTCGTTCTTTGGGAGAAAATTTCGTCTTTATTTTATCTTCGATTCGTATGTTCTGGCCGAGAGCAAATTCTTTGAGGAAGGTCCCTGAAATTATGGATTACCAGAGAAATTTATTATGCTGAACCAGAATTTTAATTCACTGTTTTCTGATATTCTAAAAATCGTAACTTCTTCAATTTTCATCTTATTGAGACAATTCTTTAGGAACAATTTCACAAATAATTTCAGCTACAAATTTTCTTCAGACCTCGAGTTCGGATTTTGATCGAATGTTTTTCGTTCGTGGCGTTCTTTCCAAACTAAACGATGGAATTAACTGAGAAAAATCTGGATTCGCTAACTCTGATCTGTGTTTGTGCATCTTCGAAAATTCATAACTTTTTCATTATTTATTCGGTTGAGTCTGTTCTTTCGTCATTGCATCACAAATTTCGTAGTCTTCAATTTTGATGTTGAGCTCGAGTCGAGATTTCACACCAGTGATGACATAGCATTTTATGAGGGAATCAGAAATCGTCACAAGGCCAAAACAATTCTCTTGAGTGCTATCTCGTACACAGATTATGAGAAGGTCAAAAATAGAGAATCAGCAAAACACATGTTTGAATCTTTGAGAATTACGTATGAAGGCAACACGCAAGTCAAAGAAACCAAAGCTCTTGCACTCATCAAGAATTACAAAGCTTTCAAAATGGAAGAAGAAGCAACTATTGAGACAATGTTCTCAAGATTTCAAACTCTAGTTGCGGGATTGAAAGTTCTGGACAAAGGCTACTCCATAATAGATCATGTAAATAAGATCATAAGAAGTTTACCCAAACAATGGAGACCCATGGTCACAACATTAAAACTAGCCAAAGATCTGGATAAAATTTCTCTTGAAGAACTTATCAGCTCCATGAGAAGTCATGAGATAGAACTAGAAGAACATGAGCCCCAGAAGCAAGGTAAGTCTCTCGCTCTTAAATATAATAAAGAATATAAACCTAAAGTTTTGCAGGAAAAAGAAGAAAACTCTGGTGGATCCTCGTCAGAAGAAGATAAACTATATCTTCTCTCTAGAAGAGTCAATCAGTTATGGAAGCACAGGCAGAGGAAGTTCAGAACTCCCAGAAGAACATGGAATCATTCTGAATCATCTTCTGGACATAGAAAATCAAGTAATAGAGACATTATTTGCTATGAATGCAATGAAAGAAGCCATTACAAAAGAGACTATCCAAATTTACAGAAAGAAATGCCTAAAAAGAAGTTCTCCAAAAGTAAGAAGAAAAGTCTTATGGCAACATGGGATGACTCATAATCTTCTGAAGCTGAAATAGAATCAGAAGATAAACGAGACAACATAACCCAAATGGCCAACTTATCAGATGACTTTGGATCATCTGAATCAGAATCAGACTCAGAGGTAGAAGAGGTATTCTCTAACTTTTCTAGATCTTAATTAGAATAAAGTCTGTCAGAAATTCTTGAGAGATTTCAGCAACTTCGAGTCAAAAACAAGAACCTGAAAAAGGATCTAGTTTCTGACTCTGAATAAACTAAGAAACTGAGAACAGAAAACTCTGAGCTTAAAGAAACTATTTCTAAACTCGAAAACAAATTACAAAAGGCTCAGAAAGAAACTCTCTAATAAGTTCCTAGTAACTCTGATAAGATCATAAAGGAATATGATCATAGATTTCAAAAATTTATTGCTAAAAACATAAATAGAAGAAAGATGGCTTCAATGATCTATGGAGTTAGCAGAAATGGAAGAAAAGGGATAGGATATAAGGGAAAAGTATCTCAACTTAATAAATTTAAGGATATGGTCATAAAACACACCCCCCTTTATTCTCACTTCACCTATGGACATACACATGATATAAAATATACTAGTAAGGCGTTTTCTTCTAAACCAAAATTCAAACAGAATTTTGGAAACTCTAACAATCATGGAACCAAAAAGATATGGGTACCAAAGGATAAAATCATCTATGTTGCAGATATTTTTAACAGTAAGTTTAAAACACCAGTTTTAACAACTGGACTCTGGATGCTCTCTACACATGACGGGAAGAAAGCATATGTTCCAAAGCATGAAATTTAAATTTAGAGGATACGCAGGTTTTATAGGCCATCAGAAAGGAAAAATTATTGGCTCTATAACTATTGTTAACAGTACTGAGGAAACAACATCAGAAGAATTTCAGTCAGATACAGAAGATTATGTCACAAACATTACAGAAACATCTGAAGATCCCCTCCAGAAAAGACAACTCAGAAGATCTTAAAAACTGTTTACTTTTGCTCGTTGCTTCATCTTAATCTTTTGTTTTTCTCATGTTGTTATTACTTTTTGATTCTTTATAAAAAAGGGGGAGAATCTAAGATATTTTAAGTCCTTCTCAAAGCTCTATTCAGAAATCTTTAGGGAAGTAATTTTTTCTTCATCTGAGTATCCAACTCAGGGGAGACTTCTATGCTTTATGTTCTTTAAGTATTCTATCAATATATACAAGTTCTTCTCATCATCAAAAAGGGGAGATTGTTAGAACATAGTTTGGTTCTACATCCCTGTAAGAGTTTTGATGATAAAAAACAAATGATATATATAAAGAACATATATGCTCTCTAATAAAGTATTTTAATATGCAGAGAAGTTCTGATGTAAGAAACATAGAAAATGAGAAAGGATCTACTAGAACATAGTTTTGTTCTATATCCCTGGAAGTTGTGATGTAAGAAGATAAGAGAGTTTCGTTTTAAAGATGTGTTCAGACATAACATACTTAGAAGCAAATCCATGTAAAACGCTAACTGAAGAAGTTCTATGTTACAACTTCTAAATGCGCCAACACTGTGAAACAAGAACTTAATATTTTAATATGTAAAGTTCTAGAAAGCAAAGGAGTCTCAATGGTAACATTCATCTTCTAATGTGAGCATGTTCTGAAGCATTACAGTTTATTCATGGAAAATCAAAA
Source organism: Vicia faba (assembly GCA_948472305.1). Taxonomy (NCBI): domain Eukaryota; kingdom Viridiplantae; phylum Streptophyta; class Magnoliopsida; order Fabales; family Fabaceae; genus Vicia; species Vicia faba. The sequence continues at coordinate 1,311,051,008 of OX451735.1, forward strand.
TTAACGGTTGAATCAAGACATGATCTTCACTTTTGGAAAGAACATTAACTACACTTCATAAAAATAAGCATATTTGTATGTCTCTCATGCATTGCCTATTTAAAGAAGACGTGAAGAAGATATCAAAATACATAACTACTGTGCACGGAAAAGAAAAAGCATAATTATCCAGTTCTACCTTGTGCTCCTCTATTATGTAATACATCACTTTTGTGATATGGTTTTTGTTAGAAAACATATTGGTACACGCCTTTCAATTATTACTTTGTAATTCCTTGAGAAAATCGGGTTGTGGTTTAGACTCAAGAAGACATTGACATTTGTCATTGCATTAGTGTAATCAAGTTTGATTAGTGAATTAAGACCTCGTTTGAGAGAGGAGAAATCACATTGGTGGGTGGACAGGAGTAGTTTGAGTTCAAATGAACCAGGATAACCAACTTGTCTTTAATTTTAAGTTTTAGTCTTAATTCAACCCCCCCTTCTTGTGTTTTTCCATTCTTCATGCATTATAAGGCATAAGGATAGCTTCACTGGATCTACAAGAGAAAAATATATGAAAAAACAAATAACCAGAGGCAGAGATTGAACTTGTTCCCTAGTATACTAAGGCTTTATAACACGTGCTTCTACAGTTGCGACGGCTTTACATCCGTTTATATAAATCAACCAATAAATAAAAATATAAAACATGATTATATTGACCAGAGAGGCACCAAAGCCCTAGTTCCGATCGTCTTCTTAGGTTTCCCTCTTTCGTTCAATTTGCAAAATAAGCACTATTAGGAAGCAAACAATATCATACCCCCTAAATCTACGGCTACGAGTTCAATGGTACAATTATTTTACACAGAAAAGGACTTTTTTTTTAGTTAAGGCGCAAATAAGGAAAATCAGAGAAAACATTACACTTTGTAATTTAGCATGCATGGGACCATTACAATGGTCCAGACCTGTTCAAATATAACTCAGAAGTAGATTAGTAATGTCAGTATGGTATTAAACGATACAAAAATTGAAATATGAAATTTGCAAAGTTATGAAATCGGAGATGCATGGTATGGTGTTTTCATGCATTTTGGAACCTCAAGATCGATCCAACCTTACTCTGTATAATTGTTAGGAGTGAATGGGATGGCTTCTTGTAGTGAAAAGGGTTTGTAATAAGAGTTTGAAAATTTTAGGGTTCTTGAAAATATTTGGAAATTTTGACAAGTTTGAGGAAAGGGTTTTTTTCGTGTCTTATATGGGAATGAATGAGGGAATATATAGTGTACGTTAGGGCAAAAGCAATGGGCTTGGTCTTTGTAAGAAGGGCCTTGTCTTTTATTTTATTTATTTTGCATTATTAATGAATAAATCAAAAATAATTAAAATGATTAAAATAAGAAAAGGTCAAGGGGGTGTAAGAACAAGGTTTGGGGTGGATTAAGAGTGTAATACACGTTTGGACTCTTAAACCATGGCCCAATAGCTCAAAATATTAATCTTGCTCAATTTAAACTTCATGCATTTGCTCAAAAATTCCCAACTTGCAATGGTCATAACTCTCTCAATTTTCATCTTTTCCAGATGACCTTGAACTTTTTGGAAAGCCCAAGGTGTCCTCTACAATATCTTTGTTAATCATATTTTATTTTGAAGACTATATCCTGATGTAAGTTGCTTTGATAAAAAGTGTCTTTTTGGTGACTTTAGAAATGACCTATAATGTATTGGCCCATATCTTTCAAATGAAGCATTTTTTAGACTTGAGCTTAGAGATACAAAGTTGTAGAAAATTGATTTCCCTTAAAAATTAGCTTTGGTTGGTAAAAGTCTGATGAAGCATGTGAAAGTTATGATTGGTCAAAGATCAGTTGACTTCTCTTAAGGAAACCCTAATTTGATAACTTTTGACTTTTGATGTTTTGAGGGCTTTTCTTGAGGAATCATGAATAAACCTTGATCAAATCATGTATATCACTTCAAAATGTTGATATTTACCAAAAATCTTTAAGTTTAACTGTATGTTGACTACAATTGAATTTTTACCAAATATAGTTGATTTTTAGTCATTTGAGCAATTAACTGAGCAAACTTATGATGCAAGGTTTGAAATTTGGCATGAGAATTCCTTGATACAAATAAAGAACCATGAAAACCACTTGAGATCTTTGAAAACCAATCTTCCTTGAGAAATATGAAAACCCTAATTGTGGACCCATTGCTTAGTAGGAGAGTTTGTCTGAACAATTCTTGAGCCACCTTGAGCATTTGAGAACCCTAGGAGAATGTCTTGAATTAAAATGGGAGGGAAAATTTTGGAGTACAACAACTGTCCATGTTCAATGTTCTTAAACCTGAATAGTTAGATTGGCATGTCCTCCATTTGTGACTTGAAGGTAGAAGGGGATTAAACACCTAAGTGCCTAGAAATTTGCACTCGCATGCAGGAGATAATGTTGTTGGTTAACAATATTGCTTGAATGGGCTTAAAGATGCCATTTGGAGAGGTGACAGAGAGCCGTCATAGATGGGCTTAAAGATGTCATCCGAAAGTAACTTGTTGATAGAAGTATCAAAAGGAGTCTACTTTTGACTTCATCTGGAGAATGCTTTCTAGAATGAACCTATGGAAAAGGTGTTTGAGTAGTTGCTAGTTAGATTTAGTCTGAGGGAAATTCTTGTTAGAATGAATTTCTAAAGGAAGATGCTTTTTAGAATGATGCTCTGCAGGAGAATTCTTTTCAGAATTCAGTCTCTGAAGGGAAGTGTTTGTCATGTAGATAGTCACCCCGTCCTGTTTCGGGAATTGATCTACAATCTGTTTTGTTGGTAAATCTGTCATGTTTCAATAATTCATACAACTTGGTGATAAAGATAGTCGCCCCATCCTGTTTCGAGAATTCATCTTCACCTGGTCATAAAGATAGAAAGATAGTTTCCCCGTCCTGTTTCGGGAGTTAATCTTTGCTTGGTTGTATAGATAGTTTCCCCGTCTTGTTTCAGGAACTAATCTTAAACTTGTTCATGTAGATAGTCGCCCCGTCCTATTTCGAGTATTGATCTACAATTTGCTTTCACAAATAGTTGTCCTATCTTGTTTCAGGAATTAATCTTTGTATGGTCATCCAGATAGTTGCCCCGTCTTGTTTAGGGAATTAATCTGGGACTTTCTTTTTGTTGGCTGTAGAGATAGTTGCCCCATCTTGTTTTGGGAATTAATCTCGGACCTGTTTGAGAATTGTTGATGATATTTGTATGTTCGTAGACTTTACCTGAACAGATAAAGAGTTAGATGTATGCAATGTCAGGATGTATGAAATGCATTTCTTAATGATGTTATCAAGTTAATGAGAGTGTGCTATATACGTTTCGTATGCATATGCCATGATATTTGTAAATGATGTATGAATGTGAAATATCGTGGAAGCGTATCGACAACTTTGTATAACATATTTGACTGGGGAAAATAAATCCCTAACTGTTGATGGGGATGAAGAATACGTGTAATCTTCAATCTTATCTAGAATGTTTCCGCTGAGAATTCTTGCTTTTTTTCCGAGGAAACTCCACTAGGGGAATTTGATTTCTGCTTGGGGAGAAGAGTTCGAGAACATTGGTCACTCATCACTCTACTGGGGATTTTAATTCTTATATACCTTGACTAGGGATAAAAGAGATGTATATCCTTCTGGGGCACTGTTTGACTGATTTTTCGATACGGGTGTCGACTCGTCTAGAGAGGATAATATTAATTGGTATCTGGTCTGGTTTCAGATTCAGTAGAAACTCTCCGGGGATGGCAATCTGGACTACCCTTTGCTGGAGAGAGAAATTTTGTCGGTGATTTATAGTAGTTAAAGTGATAGACTCAAGCAGGAGGTTTGTATCCTATTGGGGAAATAAACCCTGCTGGAGAAACACTCTGCTGAGGAAATAAACTTGCTAGAGGGATAATGATCTGCTGAGGAATTTTACAGTGTTGGATAAATAAACTCAACTAGGGAAAATAATTCTTGTGAACTGTGTTGCTATCATAATCTACTATGAGGATTGGGATTCCATAGGTTGGCGATATAGCCGGGGAAAATATCATACTCCTTTGTTCGTTAGGGGGATCTGTTGGGGAATGTGATCGGGTTAGTTGTTGGAAAATGTCCCAATTCCTTGTATTAAGGTATTTCAGACTTGTGGGGCATGTATATTTGTTGAAGATGAGCTTGTGAAGATGACTCTACGGGGGATACTCTTATGGAAACTGCTCTGTGGAGATTATTCTATGGAGGATGTTTTGTGGAGGGTTGTGGACGACTTAAATGTTATCCCAGCTCCTAGAGTCTTGAGTAAATGCTTATTCCTGTTTTTATGCGTATATTTGTTAATAGCAATCATATTCATATGCATATGTAAATTCAAAATTCAAAATTCAAAATACAAAGAGACAGAAATCCTAGTAAGAGGAAATCGTCGTGAAATGAAAATAGTACAAAGTATAATGAAACATATAGCTATGTGTAAATGATCTCGTCAAGTTTCAACTCTGCTATTGCCCCTATGTCTTCGAGCATCTCATCCCTTGCTGTCGGAAGAAGTTGACTGAATTGATAGGTACCATTAAAACATGATGTTGGTAATAAAGCTGGTTGTATGTGATCCAACAAGACATAGTCGTACGCTTTAATCCCTAACTTTTTCCTGGACCGCCCTTTTGGGTTTTCAGTCCATCGGGATACCCTTTTTTGCCCAAGCCGTCTTTTCAGGTTTTCGGCATATATATATATATATATATATATATATATATATATATATATATATATATATATATATATATATATATATATATATATATATATATATATCCCTAATTTTTGCCTGAACCCTTTTGGTTCACCGGGATGCCCTTATTTTTTCCTAGGTCAGTCAACCTAGAGGATCGTTTTCATGTGTAGTATCTTTTGACTATGTTCACGTTTACAGGGTGTGGAAGATCTTCACCGTCCATGATGGTAAGTATCATTGCACCGTCCGAAAATATCTTCTTGATTAAAAATGGCCCTTCATAGGTGGGATTCCATTTGACCCTGGCATCACCTTGCAGTAGGATGATGCGCTTTATTACCAAGTCACTAGCCTGGTGTGATCGGTGGATCTGGAACTGACTATTTAACGCTGGTTCGCGAAATGTCACGGAAGCAAGAGTCGCCACCATCTTTTATTTTCTCCAAATGGAAAGGACAAAAGCACAGAAAAATTCCTTATAGAGATTGCTCTCGGTTCGGGAGGTAGATTATAGAAAGGGAAGGTGTTAGCACCCTTTCTATCCATGGTTATCCATGGGCTCTTAGATACTTGCTCACTTGTGTTTTCAAAATGTTTGTTTGCTTTTCAAGTGTGAGTGGGTTAGAAAAAGTTTCTTTGAAAGTTTCAGATCGACTCTTGTATCAGTCCTCAAGAGTGTTTGAAAAGTTGTTTTTAAAAGCTTTTTGAAAATGTGTTGGTGTGAAAAGTATTTTTGAATTTGTTTTGAAATTAGAGCAAGTATCTAGAGTCGTCTACTTACCCTAAGGAATTCGTCTGTGTAAATGTCCTTAAAGTAATGCCATCCCACCATTGAGAGGTAGGTAGCACCACCGTTGGAGGTGTTCGGGTCAATTCGAGGTTCGGGGCATGGTGATCACCAGAGCAATGGGAAGACACCTTAGAAGCTACCCTCATGTCAGGTTCCCGGATCATGAGGACTTACTAAGACATCCTCTACTCGACGATCACCTTTCGAGGCAAGGAAACAGTGAGGCGTACCCTAGGGGTGGTGTGTGATCTGTGTGTCGTTTTCATTTATTTTGTCTTGTCATGTCATAGGTGATCTACGCGTTTGTTTTTATTTTGTCATTCATTCTTGCATGCCATTATTAACAGTTAAAAAGATGCGGAAATTAAAAGTTCTAAACTATTACAAAGGCGCGGGTCCACATCGCCAAATTTAATCCAGGACCCGATTTGACATAAAAATAAAGAAATAAAGTAAAGTGCGAGAAATTAAATTTACACGGCTTTGGGAGAATTACATCAATATTTAAAAGAAGGAATAAATAAAATGCGCGAAGAGAATAAAAAATCGCAAGCGAGGGTGTTGGACCCTTTTTAATGAAATTAAATTATGATTATTAAATTAATGACATTAAAATGGAAAAGAAATTATTTTTGAGGTTTTGGTATTTATGATTTTGATGAGAATTAAATGGAATTAAAATATTAATTAACCCTAATTCTAGCTATTTTTTAATTTATTAAGAAAATATGAAAATTACCTAAAATTAAACCTAATTAACTAATGCAGTTTGATTTATAAAAATAAATAATTAATTATTAGTGATGAGAAAATAAAAGAAAAAAGTAATTAAAATAATTAAACCTAATTCTACAAGTTTTTAATTTATTAAGAAAAGATATTAAAGTTAATCCTAGAATAAAAATACTAATTAATTAATGAGATTTTATTCATAAAAATAAATTTAAATGAAATATATTTTTTTGATTTTTATGACCTTTCTGATTTTTATATTATTTTTTTATATATTAAGAAAATAAATTAAATTAAAGGAATTAATTAAAAAAAGAAATAATTGAAACAAATAAAATAAAGAGAAGAAAGGAAATACAATACCTTGGGGGGTTCTGTCCCCAATTGGAGGTCATAACTTAGCAATTCAGGCCCAACAACCTTTGGCCTGGTTGACTTTCCAATATTCACGTGTGTGGACGTTGACTGGGATGTATCATATGCTCTGAATCATGGCCTTGGGTTTGATCTTGATGGGACGTGTGGCATGGTTTGAGTGATGAGCGTATGGTAGACGCTTGCAAATGAGCTACACAAGAATATAATTAGGAGAAAAATATAAGGGAAAGGGAGGGGGACCTGGGATCGAACCCAGGTCCTAGAGATTACCAACGCACATGCTTGCCAACCGCGCTGCTGTGTTCCTTTGTATATTATATAACCAATAAACATTATAAATCAAAACGTGAGTTAGTGGACGGATTTAGCGCGAAATTCAAATAAACCGACCACGCCTTGACACTTCATCATCTTCTTCCTTGCTGTGCTTTTGCCTGAAATATAAAAAAGGTTAGCGGGGGTTTTAAACCCCCCCAAAATATGCACTTTTCCAAAATAGCGATTAGGCCATATGGCCATATAAACTAGGCGCGACTATGGCAATCGATTCGTCCAAGCTTCCTGATTTCAACCATGGCATTGAGGTGTCTCAATTTTACAGTAGGTGAAAGTACCCAATTTGAAATTTGAAGAACCCTAATAATCGTCTATGGTAGTTTCGCGTATGGGTGATGAAAACTTAATTAAACAATACAGTTAGCTTTAGAATCAATCAAGGAACATAAATCAAACATTAAAAATTACTAAAAACGCATGAATCATGATGCAAGCATATGGAAAAAATCTTGTACAGGACACGATCGTTCTACCGTTTCTCTGCGTTAGGATGGATCGTTTTGATCTGAAAACCTTCATTGAAGTCTCAGGAAGGTAATGGAATGGTTATTTGGCCTTTAATCGCACTGGAAGATGGTTTTCAGTATTTGAGTTTTCTTGAAAAAATGCAAACTTTGTTATGGTGTTCTTGCGCAGCTTTGTGGTTCTGATCACTAGGGTTAGCATAAGTATATATGTGTGAATGATTAGGGTTGAGAATTGGATCAAAAAACCCTTTGCATTGATGAAGAGATATTTGATTTTCATGGCAAATATTTTTCAATCTTTTTCACATGTTTTTGATGCCAATCATATCCAATTGCCTTGATTCTTTCTATACCTAATAATGCACGAAAATCTGAAGTTATTCCATGCATAAAAAGATTTGATTGCATTGGTTTGGTATTTTCCACATATTTATTTTAATTAAATGAATTATTAGCATTTAAAAATTCAAATAAATAAATAAAAATGATGAAAAACTTCCCTTTGGGCCAAATGGTCGTGCACATGCTTTGGATGATGAATCTTGGAAGAAAAAGAGGCCCATTAGCAATTTTAAGACATTTGAAGCAATGTTGACTTTTCAAAACATCCAAAAATTTCCCAACTTCCACAAGGCATATCTTGCTCAATTTTTAAGCTTTGCTCATGTTCTTGGACATTTTGGAAAGGTCTTGAAGTACTCTAACCAATGTCCTTGGTCCCATGTCATTTTGATTTACCAATCCCAAGTTATGGCCTTTGACTTAAAGTCCCTTTTTGTTGACTTTTGAAAATGACCTATAATGTTGAAAATGATAACTTTTTGTGAGAGCATTTCTTGGACTTGAAGTGTGAAGAGGAGTTGTAGGAAATGTATTTATCTTCAAAATGAGCTTTGGAGGGAATTTTTCTGATAATCCATGTGGAAGTTATGCCTTGGTCAAGTTATAGTTGACTTTTTCAACTGTCCAAATATGGAAACTTTTGCATCTTGAGACTTTTTAAGCCAAGCTTTGAGAATCATGATCAAGCATTGATCAAATGATGTTTGTGGCTTCAAAATGAGATGTTGACCAAAAAATTGAACTTTTGACTGTCAAATGACCATTTTGCCCCTACAGTTGACTGTTGAGCAATTAGGGTTTTTGACTGTGCAATTTTGTGTTGTAAGTCATGAAACTTGGCATGAGGATACTTGACCATGTTTGTAGGCATGTGGGACTTGATTGGACCCTTGGAAACTTCATTTCCTTTGTCAGAACCAAAACCCTAATTTTGACTGTTAGGAGGCCCTTGAACTGTGCAATCCCTTGGGGAGATTTTGAAGCTTTGACTTGGCAAATTTTGAAGAATATGGGAGGGCAAATTTTAGGGTACAACAGTTGCCCCTGTTCAATCTTCTTAAACCTGAGGATGCAGATTGGCTGACGTGCCTTTCGTAATCCGAAGGTGGAAGATGATTGAACACTAGAGTGCCCAGAAATTTGCGCTCACATAGTAGCAGTGTGATATGGGGAATGGGCTTATAGATGCCATTTGGAGATTGATGAATAGGTGGATGGGCTTATAGATGCCATGCTGAGGGATGATGGATAGGCTGATGGGCTTATAGATGCCATGCTGAGAGATGATCGCGTAAGAGATTCCTTAGCGAGAACTTGCGTACCTGCAAAAGAAAAGATGATTACCTGACCCGTTATAGGAGTTGGTCTTCAGATTCTTTGTATAGATGTGTCCTGACTGGTTATAGGAGCTGAATCTGGATCTTTAAAAGGTGATAAATGAACCAGGGATAGTTACTACCTCAACAGGAACGCTGAGAGAACCTTGGATGATTACTACCTCAACAGGAATGCTGAGAGAATCTGGGGACGATTACTATCTCCGCAGTAACGGGGAGAGAACCATAGGCGACTTCAACCTTAACAGTAATCATTGAGATAATCTTGGACGACTTCAACCTCAACAGTATCGTTGAGAGAATCTTGGGCGACTTCAACCTCAACAGTAATCATTGAGAGAATCTTGGGCGACTTCAACCTCAACAGTAATCATTGAGAGAATCTTGGGCGACTTCAACCTCAACAGTAATCATTGAGAGAATCTGGGATGTCTTCTACTGAGTCTTTATCAGAAAAATCTGTTAGGGGTCGATTTAGGTGGACTAGAGAAGGCCTTTGACTGGATAAGAAACAGAGAAATCTTAGGGTCGATTTAACTGAACCGGTCTAGGTCTTGAAATCTTCAACTGGATAAGAAACAGGGAGATCTTAGGGTCGATCTGACTGAACCAGAGAAGGCCTTGGACGGGATAAGAAACAGAAAATCTTAGGGTCGATTTAACTGAACCGGTCTAGGTCTTGAAATCTTCAACTGGATAAGAAACAGGGAGATCTTAGGGTCGATCTGACTGAACCAGAGAAGGCCTTGGACTGGATAAGAAATAGGAAAATCTTAGGGTCGATTTAACTGAACCGGTCTAGGTCTTGAAATCTTCAACTGGATAAGAAACAGGGAGATCTTAGGGTCGATCTGACTGAACCAGAGAAGGCCTTGGACTGGATAAGAAACAGAAAAGTCTTAGGGTCGATTTAACTGAACCGGTCTAGGTCTTGAAATATAGCTGAGAACTTAACTGAATCTTTTCCTGAAAGGTAAAGGTCAGTCATATGCAATGCATGATATGGATCAAGCAATGATGTTCTCAACATAAATGAGATTTGTAAAGTATGATGCATATATGCATGCTATAATGTATGGAAATGCGATGTTTATGAATGTATGTTTTTGTCTAGGAGAGTAAATCCTTGACGGGTGCCGGGAAGTCATATCCTGGGCTGATGTTTGAAGAATAGATTTTTGCTTCTGCTGGGGATGATAGTTGCAAGAATACCGGTAGGAGAAGATAACTCCGTTGGGGAATAAACTTGGCGAATGGATTACTCTGCGAGGAGAAAAATACTCTAACGGTCTTGCTGGGAAGCAATACTCTATGGGAAGAGAGGTACTTTGTTGAGTTGTTGATAATAGCTTCGCTAGGGATACCTTTGTTGTGTTGGAAGTGTTAATAGACTTCGCTGGGGATGAGAAGACTTCGTCGAGAACGCTCTTTTCGTGGCTTTTGGCTGAGGATAACCCAGTTATATACTAGTAAGGAAATAACTCTTTGAATAAAGTCGGGAGACGCGTTCGTGCTCTGTGAGGGTAAGCTTCCAGAATCTACTGGGGATAAGCTTACTGCTGGGGAGATGATTCCAACTTTCCTGGGGAACTAGATTGGACTCTCTTGGGGGAGTTTTGAATTGTATCGGGGAAGTGACTCCATTGAATGTTTGGTATACCGTCGGGGAACAATCTTTAGACCAAGACTGCAGAGGATGCTTGTTAAGAATGCGTATATACCATGCTGGGGAATGTTGAGATCTGCGGGGGATACCCAACTTTCTTAAGTTTGACTGTAACCTTGCTTGAGGAGAGTGTACTGACTTGCTGGATCACTCTCTGGGGAATTAAGATATCTGGTTGTGTTCTTTAGCTGAACCTACCTTGGTACCTTGGAGGATAGAACAATTAGATTGCTTAGACAACTCTTTATTGCCCCTGTTTCTAATGTTACCTGTAATTAACCCTTTGTTTCGTATGCAAATATTCATGAGTTAGCAAATTATTGTCAATGCATATATCACAAATTGAACCTTGGACGTTCTTCGCAAAACAAAACAGAAAAGGAAAAACAATTGGCAATTTTAACTAAAAAGCATATTTTTGTATTGATTTTTGAATTTGCCTGTAAAATAGGTGTTTTATGTACAAGAGGCTGACGTCCTAGTAAGAGAACGCCGCCGAACAAAAGAGTTTATACAAATCTTGTACAAGAAAATAAAACAGCTGTGTGAAATGAATGACCCCACTGGGTTTCGACTCTGCTATTGCCTTTATATCTCCAAGCGTCTCATCACTTGATGACCTTAGTTGAAAGTGAAGCTGACTGATCGATGCCGTCTGAACTTGATGTAGATACCGGATTCTGGATGCAAAGTGATCCAATGAGACATAGTATTACGCTTTATCCCTAATTTTTGCCTGGACCGCCCTTTCGGGTTTTCAGTCCACCGGGATACGCATTTTTGCCCAAGCCGCCTTTTCAGGTTTTCGACTTGCCGAGTGTACAGATTTTTTTTATTTCATCCCTTCATTTTTCTCGAACCCTTTTGGTTCGCCGGGAAGCCCTAATTTTTGCCTAGGCATGTCAGCCTAGCGGGTCTTTTTATGCGTAGTATCTTTTTACTATGTCTGCATTGGCGGGGTGAGGAAGGTCGTCACCATCCATGTTGGTTAGAATCATGGCTCCTCCTGAGAACACATGTTTAACCACAAATGGCCCTTCGTACGTAGGGGTCCATTTGCCCCTTGGATCAGTCTGAGGAAGGATGATTCGCTTGATTACCAGATCCCCAACTTGATATTCTTGTGGTCTGACCTTTTTGTTAAATGCCCTGATCATCCGTTTTTGGTACGTCTGACCATGACATATAGCAACAAGTCTCTTTTCATCAATAACATTTAGCTGATCAAGTCGTGTCTGGATCCAATCATCTTCGTTCAGATTTGTATCCTTCATTATCCGGAGAGAGGGTATTTGCACTTCGATCGGTAAGACTGCCTCCATACCGTAGACCAAGGAGAAAGGAGTTGCCCCGGTTGACGTCCTGGCTGAGGTACGGTACCCATGTAGAGCGAACGGTAACATCTCGTGCCAATCTTTATAAGTAACAATCATCTTCTGCACGATTTTCTTGATATTTTTATTTGCCGCTTCTACAGCCCCATTCATCTTCGGTCTGTAAGGAGAAGAGTTATGGTGCTGTATCTTAAACTGCTCGCAGAGCTCAGTGATCATCTTGTTATTCAGATTGGTATCGTTGTCTGTAATAATTCTTTCTGGGACGCCGTATCGACAGATCAGGTTATGCCGAATGAACCGTGCCACAACAGTCTTGGTTACAGTAGCATAGGATGCTGCTTCAACCCACTTCGTGAAGTAATCGATCGCTACCAGGATGAAGCGATGCCCGTTAGATGCCGTAGGTTTAATCTCACCGATCATGTCTATGCCCCACATTGCAAACGGCCAAGGCGCAGTCAGAACATTCAAAGGAACTGGAGGAACATGCACCTTGTCTGCGTATATCTGGAATTTGTGGCATGTCCGAGAGTGTTGATAGCAATCAGCTTCCATGGTGGACCAGAAACACCCTGCCCGAAGGATCTTCTTTGCCATCGTGTGTCCACTAGAGTGTGTACCAAAGGCCCCTTCATGTAGCTCTTCCATGATCCTTTCTGCTTCAGTCTTATCTACACAACACAGTAAGGTCGAATCATGGTTTCTCTTATATAAGATGCCGTTGCTAAGGAAGAAATTTGCTGCGAACCTTCTCAGAAACTTCTTATCATTGACAGATGCACCTTCAGGGTATTCCTGAGCTTCCAGATACCTCTTCACTTCATGGTACCAAGGCTTTTCAGTCACCAATTCAGTCTCAAGATCACAACAGTATGCCGGTTCGTCCAGTTTCCAGATGATGATCCGGGGAGCCTCATTATCCCATTTGACTTTGAACATAGAAGACATTGTAGCTAACGCGTCCGCCAGCTGATTCTCCTCTCTCGGGAAGTGTTCAAAGGTTATCTCTGTGAAGTGGGGGATCAAGGTCAACACACATTCTCTGTAAGGAATAAGATTCGGATGTTTCGTATCCCACTCTCCTTTGATCTGATTGATCACAAGAGCGGAATCTCCGAAGGCACTCAGAAACTTGATCCTTAAGTTGATCGCCGCTTGAAGACCCATGATGCACGCCTCATACTCCGCCATGTTGTTGGTACAGTTGAAACATAGTCGGGCAGTGAGTGGAGTATGAGTGCCTTGAGGGGATATGATCACAGCGCCGATGCCGTTACCCAAAGCATTGGAGGCTCCGTCAAAGTGAATAGACCATCGGGATCCTTCCTCAGGTCCTTCATCCGGTCTAGGTACTTGACAATCAGTCACAATCATGATGCTCTCGTCCGGAAACTCGAAGTTCATTGACTGATAGTTGTCTACTGCCTGATGTGCCAAGTGGTCTGCCAATACACTTCCCTTGATGGCTTTCTGGGTAGTGTACTGAATGTCGTATTCTGTCAAGATCATTTGCCATCTTGCTATCTCCCAGACAGAGCAGGCTTTTCAAATATGTACTTTATTGGATCCATCTTTGAGATCAACAAGGTAGTGTGAGTCAGCATATACTGTCTCAGCCGGCGAGCAGCCCATACCAAAGCGCAACAAGTTTTCTCAAGCAGTGAGTATCGGGTCTCACAGTCGGTAAACTTTTTGCTAAGGTAATAAATGGCATGCTCTTTTCGGCCAGACTCGTCATGCTGCCCCAACACACACCCCATTGAGTTGTCAAGTACTGTCAGGTATAATATCAGAGGTCTTCCTTCAACCGGTGGCATAAGGATGGGTGGTTCTTGGAGATACTCCTTGATTCTGTCAAAAGCAGCCTGACATTCATCATTCCAACGTACTACCTGATCTTTCTTCAGCAGCTTGAAGATTGGTTCACAGGTAGCAGTCAGGTGTGAGATGAACCGAGCAATGTAATTCAGGCGTCCTAAAAAGCCTCTGACCTCCTTCTCTGTCTTAGGAACTGGCATCTCTTGAATAGCTTTAACCTTGGCAGGGTCCACTTGAATACCCTTATCACTTACAACGAAGCCTAGCAACTTCCCAGATCTTACCCCGAAGGTGCACTTGTTCGGGTTTAACCTCAGCTTGTACAACTTCAGACGGTCAAACAATTTCTGCAGATGATTTAGGTGCTCTTCCTCAGTCTGGGATCTTGCAATCATGTCGTCAACATACACTTCTATCTCATGATGGATCATGTCATGAAATAAAGCAACCATGGCACGTTGGTAGGTTGCCCCAGCGTTCTTCATTCCAAAAGGCATGACCTTGTAGCAGAAGGTGCCCCACTGAGTAACAAATGTAGTCTTTTCCATGTCTTCAGGAGCCATCTTGATCTGATTGTAACCTAAAAAACCATCCATGAAAGAGAACACCTTATGCTGAGCTGTATTGTCAACAAGGACATCAATGTGAGGTAGGGGAAGTCATCCTTGGGGCTGGCCCTATTCAGATCCCTGTAGTCAACACACATTCTGACCTTTCCGTCCTTCTTCGGTACCGGCACCACATTAGCAACCCACTGAGGGTAAGAAGTCACTGCAAGGAACCCGACATCAAACTGCTTCATAACCTCGGCTTTGATCTTTTCAGACATCTATGGACGCATACGGCGGACCTTTTGCTTAACCGGAGGGCAGTCTTCCTTAGTAGGCAAGTGATGGACCACAATATCGGTATCCAACCCGGGCATGTCTTCGTAGGACCAGGCAAAGATCTCCATATAATCATGTAGCATCTGAGTCAACCGTTGCTTCACGCTGAGCTCTAGGTTGGCACCAATCTTTACCTCCTTTCTGTCTGTATCAGTACCCAGGTTTATTGTTTCCACTGGCTCTTCATGTGGTTGAATTGCCCTCTCTTCCTGGAGTAACAGTCTTGCAATCTCGCCAGGCACTTCGCAATCATCTTCACCTTCGTCTTCGGCTAAGTTGATCGGATTTTCGAAGTCATAACTGGCAGTAGCAGAGTCGTTACCAGTGAGATCCAGAGTGGATTGGAACCTGTATGAGTGAGTGTGTGTAAATACAGCTGTTTTGAAATGTATAAAGGAAGGAAAGACAGAAAAGGAGCATAAGATTTGAAATGCGAGAAAACGTCCAAGATCTTTATTCATGATATATGAAATGACAATTTATATGCCCTCACAAATGAAACCACGGTGCCCCGGGTAAGACACCGGGCCAAAGAGTTCAATTTATTGTTTATTACAAATAACAAAAACATAGGAATTCATTACTCAGTAACAAGAGAAACAGGTAGATTGTCCTTTGCACTCCAATTGCTAGGTCCACTGTCGGTTGCCGGGTAAATCCAGCTATCAAACTCAGCTTCATCCACTTCATCTTCGTCCCCAATAGCATTCACTCCATGAGCAGGCAGAGGAGCTGTCACTACATTAGGCTTCTCAGATGCCTCAAATTGTACCTCCTTGGCATCAATCAGGTCCTGCAGCTTGTTCCTTAATGCCCAACAGTCATCAGTGGAATGCCCCGGGCTATCAGAGTGATAAGCACAGCGGGCATTTGGGTTGTATTTGGGAGAGGCAGTGTTCACAACTTTCGGGGCCTCCCTGACAGTCACTAAATTGGTGGATAGCAACTGTGGCAAGATCTGCGACAAAGTCATGCTCAAACGGGTAAACTCTCTCCGGGGTCTTTCAGCCCTTTGAGGATTGGTTTGCCGAGGAGCGGCAACAGGATTAGCAATCATCACCGCATTGACCGATTGGCGGCGCTCAGGTTTCTCTTGTCTTCTAGACCCGTATACAGCACTGGCCTCTTTCTTGAAGGGCTTCTTCTCGGAGCTTGATGATGCACCCTTCTGAATTTTACCAGACTTCATCTCAACCTCTATTCTCTCTACAGTCAGAATAAGATCAGTAAACCCTGCCGATGAGTTACCGATAAGATGGTTGAAAAATGGCCCAGATAGGGTCCCCAAGAACATGTCTACCAACTCCCGGTCAGTCAACGGAGGCTGCACTCTGCCACCCAGATCCCTCCACTTCTGAGCGTACTCTTTAAAACCTTCACTTGAACCTAACGACATACCCTGGAGTTGGGTACGTGTAGAGGCAAGGTCGGCATTATATTGATACTGCTTATAGAAAGCAGTAGCCAACTCCTCCCAGTTACGAACCTTGGTCCCATCCAGCTGATAGAACCATTCGAGATGAGTCCCTGAAAGACTCTCCTGGAAGAAGTGGATCCACAAATTCTTGTCCACTGAGTACCGTTGAATCTTCCGCACGTACGACTTGAGGTGTAGCTTGGGACAGGATGCCCCATCATACTTGGTAAAGGATGGTGCTTTGAACTTATGAGGAATGATCACACCAGTAGACAAACCCAAATCTCCAAAATCCAGCCCAGGCACCTGTTGGATCTCCATAGCGTTCAGTCTGTCCTCCAACTGCTTGTACCGGTCTTCAGCCGGAGGATACTGTTCCTTATCAAAATCAGTCTCGTTGTCGGAGACTACCGGACTAGGGCCTTTTTCCCCTTGGGGGGTACCCTTGCCTATAGAAGAACCAGCCTCTTCATTCTGCAGAGTATTGCCAAACCTTCGGCCCGAGTTGAAAAGAACAGTTCTCCTCTTCTTCTTCTCCTTCTTCAGGAGCAGAGCCTTCAGCTCTTCTTGGCCCTGAGCCAAACCCATGATTAGTTCCTGAAATTGCGCATTCTGCGCCTGAAGAGCCTTGATGGACATCTCGGTTGATGATGAGTCAGGATTCATGATGCTGAAATAAACAGCGAAGAACGGTAAGCAACCTGAAAAGAAGAAAACCTGCTATGCACATGATGAATGATATGCGTTTATGCAATGCATTCAAGGGTTCGAAAGTTCAAATTTGGTGTAGACAAAAAAAGAACACACGTTATCATTAAGGAAATAATTGTTCAGTACATCAAAGCCTCATGGGCACATATTACAAAACAAATCAGTCCCAAAAGACACTACGCATCCTCTTTGGAGCTATGTAGGTGTTGAGATTCCTCTCCTCATGCAATAGGCGGGTGAGCTCCAAGACCTTCTTTTCACTAGCATGTAGACTGGTCTCAAGAGAATTTTGTTCTTCCTTAAGCTGGATCCAGCTCTTCTGCATCTCTTCCCAGGATGTGGGTATATCAGGATGCTGAATGGTGTAGGATACTTCTCCTTCCAAGACTGGCTCTTTGATCACAGGGAGCATATGAGGATAAGGCATTACTAACTTATGGGAGCGGGCGCGTACCCACTTGAGATAAGGTTCCAATGGGATGGAATTCCTGTGCCCCAGTGTCTTACTGTCTATCCTACTTGGCATCCTCCAAGCTCTGATAAATCTCTGGCGAAGTCCTTGTGCATTGTTGTCGAAGTCAAAAACTATGTCAGGAATTAACATGTCATGAGGGCCATCCCTCCGAGCATAACCAAACTGTCTCTAAGCCAGGCATGGGTTGTAAGTAATACCTCCTCTGATTCCAAGTAAAGGAACATTAGGGTACTCCCCGCAACGATCAATGATAGTGACATCCTCTCTGGACCTAGGGCACCAATGTATATCTGCATGTGTAAGAGTCATCAACCGTTGTGACCATCTCAAACCCCGCTCATTCTTCAAAGTTGATTGTGGAAGGTGCGAAATAAACCACCTTCCCAAGAGCGGAATGCAGCACATAAGGACACCTCTTTTTCTCATGGTTCGAGTGTAACATGAGTGAAGGATGTCCCCCAGCAACGTAGGTATGGGATTCCTGGACATGAAGATCTGGACGACACTGATATCTATAAGCTGATCTGGGTTAGGGAACAATACCAAACCATAGACAAGGAGGGCCACAACTTCTTCAAAAGCTTGTAAGTCAAGGGAGTTCCAACATTCATGGGCCTTTTCAAACAGAAACCTAGCTAAGAACCCTTTGATACCACTTCTAACTTCCCAATGTCCCTTGAGGTCAGATGACTGTAGGTGCAAAGCTTTAGCAATATCTTCAAGCTTGGGTTCCTTTTCTGTACCGTTGTAGGGTAGTTGATCAAGGATAGGGATCTTCAGGAGCCGAGAGAACTCCTCCAATGTAGGTACCAGCTGATAATCCAAGAAGGTGAAACAGTGATACAGAGGGTCAAAGAATTGGAACATGACCTTTACCATATCTTCCTCAATGTTGGTGTTGACCAAGCTGATGAGTCTTCCATGTCTCTCACTGAATGAAGAGCTCTCGGGAATCCTGGATATGAGCTCTTTAAGCTGAGGAGGGATCCTTACAAGACTGATTTGAATTGTCTTTCTGCGAACAGTTTCCATGTCCTACAAAACAAGAACAAAGATGAACATTCGAACCCCTGAAACGGTTAGTCAATGCATATGATGCTGGATGATGTCATGATGCTATGATTAAACACACCACAGATATTTACAAAGACAAACATGTAAGGCACACAAGGCACACAAGACAAGCCCTTAGGGTTTAGGCCAGCATGGGGTCTGGGTATTACCCTCTTGAAGTTGGTGGGTTCAACCTGTCCTATTAGAAGTAACCGGGTTCTAAGGGTCCCAACATCACTGGATTGCTTTCATTGTTCATCGTTTCGATTTAGCCACTGAACTGGCGACCGAAATATTCCAGGAAAGCAACCCTCAATTGAGTGTAGTATCGAGTATCAACTAACCTCGGACTGCACCAAAGTCAGTTATCTCACTACCCTAAAGAGGCCAAGATAGTTCAATTAAGGTTCCTAAGGTCTGTTGGTGCTTCATGACACCACGCGGAGGCCCCGTACTCTCCTTGACTGAACTCAAGGGTTACCGGTACACACCAAAGTGCCACATCAACGTAGCAGACTGTTTCAACCATGTCGGTATACCCCGCACAGTTCCCTCACAGCCTTGTTGCTACTTTCTAAGAAGGTATCCCCAGATCCGGGTTAGGATCTATAGAACTCCCAAGACAGTCCCACAATTTAAAGCAAGCTAATCAATACAATTGAAAACACAGTTATGAACTAACCCTAAGGTACACCTCATTTTATTAGTATTGTCCCCAGCAGAGTCGCCAGTTCTGTGATCGGTGGATCTGGAACTGACTGTTTAACGCTGGTTCGCAAAATGTCGCGGAAGCAAGAGTCGCCACCGTCTTTTATTTTCTCCAAATGGAAAGGACAAAAGCACAGAAAAATTCCTTATAGAGATTGCTCTCGGTTCGGGAGGTAGATTATAGAAAGGGAAGGTGTTAGCACCCTTTCTATCCATGGTTATCCATGGGCTCTTAGATACTTGCTCACTTGTGTTTTCAAAATGTTTGTTTGCTTTTCAAGTGTGAGTAGTTTGAAAAAGTTTCTTTGAAAGTTTCAGATCGACTCTTGTATCAGTCCTCAAGAGTGTTTGAAAAGTTGTTTTTGAAAGCTTTTTGAAAATGTGTTGGTGTGAAAAGTATTTTTGAATTTGTTTTGAAATTAGAGCAAGTATCTAGAGTCGTCTACTTACCCTAAGGAATTCGTCTGTGTAAATGTCCTTAAAGTAATGCCATCCCACCATTGAGAGGTAGGTAGCACCACCGTTGGAGGTGTTCGGGTCAATTCGAGGTTCGGGGCATGGTGATCACCAGAGCAATGGGAAGACACCTTAGAAGCTACCCTCATGACAGGTTCCCGGATCATGAGGACTTACTAAGACATCCTCTACTCGACGATCACCTTTCGAGGCAAGGCAACAGTGAGGCGTACCCTAGGGGTGGTGTGTGATTTGTGTGTCGTTTTCATTTATTTTGTCTTGTCATGTCATAGGTGATCTACGCGTTTGTTTTTATTTTGTCATTCATTCTTGCATGCCATTATTAACAGTTAAAAAGATGCGGAAATTAAAAGTTCTAAACTATTACAAAGGCGCGGGTCCACATCGCCAAATTTAATCCAGGACCCGATTTGACATAAAAATAAAGAAATAAAGTAAAGTGCGAGAAATTAAATTTACACGGCTTTGGGAGAATTACATCAATATTTAAAAGAAGGAATAAATAAAATGCGCGAAGAGAATAAAAAATCGCAAGCGAGGGCGTTGGACCCTTTTTAATGAAATTAAATTATGATTATTAAATTAATGACATTAAAATGGAAAAGAAATTATTTTTGAGGTTTTGGTATTTATGATTTTGATGAGAATTAAATGGAATTAAAATATTAATTAACCCTAATTCTAGCTATTTTTTAATTTATTAAGAAAATATGAATATTACCTAAAATTAAACCTAATTAATTAATGCAATTTGATTTATAAAAATAAATAATTAATTATTAGTGATGAGAAAATAAAAGAAAAAAGTAATTAAAATAATTAAACCTAATTCTACAAGTTTTTAATTTATTAAGAAAAGATATTAAAGTTAATCCTAGAATAAAAATACTAATTAATTAATGAGATTTTATTCATAAAAATAAATTTAAATGAAATATATTTTTTTGATTTTTATGACCTTTCTGATTTTTATATTATTTTTTTATATATTAAGAAAATAAATTAAATTAAAGGAATTAATTAAAAAAAAGAAATAATTGAAACAAATAAAATAAAGAAAACAAAGGAAATACAATACCTTGGGGGGTTCTGTCTCCAATTGGAGGTCATAACTTAGCAATTCAGGCCCAACAACCTTTGGCCTGGTTGACTTTCCAATATTCACGTGTGTGGACGTTGACTGGGATGTATCCTATGCTCTGAATCATGGCCTTGGGTTTGATATTGATGGGACGTGTGGCATGGTTTGAGTGATGAGCGTATGGTAGACGCTTGCAAATGAGCTACACAAGAATATAATTAGGAGAAAAATATAAGGGAAAGGGAGGGGGACCTGGGATCGAACCCAGGTCCTAGAGATTACCAACGCACATGCTTGCCAACCGCGCTGCTGTGTTCCTTTGTTTATTATATAACCAATAAACATTATAAATCAAAACGTGAGTTAGTGGACGGATTTAGCGCGAAATTCAAATAAACCAACCACGCCTTGACACTTCATCATCTTCTTCCTTGTTGCGCTTTTGCCTGAAATATAAAAAAGGTTAGCGGGGGTTTTAAACCCCCCAAAATATGCACTTTTCCAAAATAGCGATTAGGCCATATGGCCACATAAACTAGGCGCGACTATGGCAATCGATTCGTCCAAGCTTCCTGATTTCAACCATGGCATTGAGGTGTCTCAATTTTACAGTAGGTGAAAGTACCAAATTTGAAATTTGAAGAACCCTAATAATCGTCTATGGTAGTTTCGCGTATGGGTGATGAAAACTTAATTAAACAATACAGTTAGCTTTAGAATCAATCAAGGAACATAAATCAAACATTAAAAATTACTAAAAACGCATGAATCATGATGCAAGCATATGGAAAAAATCTTGTACAGGACACGATCGTTCTACCGTTTCTCTGCGTTAGGATGGATGGTTTTGATCTGAAAACCTTCCTTGAAGTCTCGGGAAGGTAATGGAATGGTTATTTGGCCTTTAATCGCACTGGAAGATGGTTTTCAGTATTTGAGTTTTCTTGAAAAAATGCAAACTTTGTTATGGTGTTCTTGCGCGGCTTTGTGGTTCTGATCACTAGGGTTAGCATAAGTATATATGTGTGAATGATTAGGGTTGAGAATTGGATCAAAAAACCCTTTGCATTGATGAAGACATATTTGATTTTCATGGCAAATATTTTTCAATCTTTTTCACATGTTTTTGATGCCAATCATATCCAATTGCCTTGATTCTTTCTATACCTAATAATGCACGAAAATCTGAAGTTATTCCATGCATAAAAAGATTTGATTGCATTGGTTTGGTATTTTCCACATATTTATTTTAATTAAATGAATTATTAGCATTTAAAAATTCAAATAAATAAATAAAAATGATGAAAAACTTCCCTTTGGGCCAAATGGTCGTGCACATGCTTTGGATGATGAATCTTGGAAGAAAAAGAGGCCCATTAGCAATTTTAAGACATTTGAAGCAATGTTGACTTTTCAAAACATCCAAAAGTTTCCCAACTTCCACAAGGCATATCTTGCTCAATTCTTAAGCTTTGCTCATGTTCTTGGACATTTTGGAAAGGTCTTAAAGTCCTCTAACCAATGTCTTTGGTCCCATGTCATTTTGATTTACCAATCTCAAGTTATGGCCTTTGACTTAAAGTCCCTTTTTGTTGACTTTTGAAAATGACCTATAATGTTGAAAATGATAACTTTTTGTGAGAGCATTTCTTGGACTTGAAGTGTGAAGAGGAGTTGTAGGAAATGTCTTTATATTCAAAATGAGCTTTGGAGGGAATTTTTCTGATAATCCATGTGGAAGTTATGCCTTGGTCAAGTTACAGTTGACTTTTTCAACTGTCCAAATATGGAAACTTTTGCATCTTGAGACTTTTTGAGCCAAGCTTTGAGAATCATGATCAAGCATTGATCAAATGATGTTTGTGGCTTCAAAATGAGATGTTGACCAAAAATTTGAACTTTTGACTGTCAAATGACCATTTTGCCCCTACAGTTGACTGTTGAGCAATTAGGGTTTTTGACTGTGCAATTTTGTGCTGTAAGTCTTGAAACTTGGCATGAGGATACTTGACCATGTTTGTAGGCATGTGGGACTTGATTGGACCCTTGGAAACTTCATTTCCTTTGTCAGAACCAAAACCCTAATTTTGACTGTTAGGAGGCCCTTGAACTGTGCAATCCCTTGGGGAGATTTTGAAGCTTTGACTTGGCAAATTTTGAAGAATATGGGAGGGCAAATTTTAGGGTACAACACCTGGTATACCTTATGCTTGATTCTCTTATTGAATGCTTTGATCATACGCTTCTGATACATCTGAACATGATCCAGCCTAGTCTAAGTCCATTCATCTTCGTCTATGTTTGCATCTTTCATAATTCTCATGGAAGGGATCTAAAATTCAACAGGTAGAATACCCTCCATACCATAGACCAGAGAGAATGGGGTTTCCCCAGTTGATGTTCATGTTGAAGTGAGATAGCCATGGAGGGCGAATCCTAACATCTCGTGTCAATATTTATGCATCACCATCATCTTCCATATAATCTTCTTAATGTTCTTATTGGCGGCTTCCACTGCGCTATTCATCTTCGGTCGATACAGAGAAGAATTGCGGTGCTTGGTCTTGAACTGCATGCAGAGTTCCGTGATCATAGTTTTGTTGAGATTGGTACCATTGTTTGTGATAATTCTTTCGGGGATGCCATACCGACAGATAAGGTTATGCTTAATGAACCGGGCGACCACATTCTTAGTAATGGAAACAAACGAGGCTGCTTCAACCCACTTTGTGAAGTAATAAATAATGACGAGGATAAGGAGATGTCCGTTAGAAGAAGTAGGCTTGATCTCTCCAATCATATCAGTGCCCCACATTGCAAACGGCCAAGGACCAGTCAAGATATTCAGAGGTACTGGAGGCACATGTACTTTGTCAGCATAGATCTGGCACTTGTGACAAGTTCTTGAATGGTGGTGACAGTCGGTTTGCATAGTCGACCAATAGTAACCCACTCTCAGAATCATCTTGGCTATAGTATTTCCACTGGAATGAGTACCAAAGATACCTTTGTGCATTTCTTCCATAATCTTCTCCGCCTCTTTCTTGTCCATAGAATGAAGCAAGGTCGAATCATAGTTGAACATGTACAAAATTACATTACTCAAGAAGAAATTAGAAGTGAACCTCCGTAGAAACTTCTTGTCATTGATAGATGCGCCCTCGGGGTACTCTTGAGCCTCAAGATATCTTTTCACTTCATGAAACCAAGGCTTCTTTTCTACTTCACCGGTGTCAACTTCGTAGCAATGTGTCGGTTCGTCTAGCCTCTCAATGGTAATTCTGGGAGCCTCGTTGTTCCATATGACTTTAAGCATAGACGACATGGTTGCTAATGCGTCTTCCAACTGATTCTCTTCTCGTGGGATATGCTCAAAAGTGATTTCCTCAAAGTACGGAATTAAGGTCAACACATGCTCTCTATAAGGAATAAGGTTTGGATGCTTTGTATCGCATTCTCCCTTAACCTGGATGATTACCAGGGATGACTTACGCTTAAAAACTTAATTCTCATATCAATAGCAGCTTTAATACCCATGATGCACGCTCCATATTCATCCATGTTATTGGTATAGTCAAAGCATAATCTAGCAGTGAAGGGCGTATGGAAACCTTAGAGAGATATAATTATAGCACCAATTTCGTTGCCAAGTGCGTTAGAAGTTGCATCAAAAACCATAGTTCATCGGGATCCTGGATCAAGTCCTTCGTACGGTCCAGGTTTTTCACAATCTGTAACTAGCATAATGTTATCATCCGAAAACTCGAAGTTCATAGATTGGTAGTCGTCTACAGCTTGATGAGCCAAATGATATACCAGTACACTCCCTTTGATTTCTTTCTGAGTGGTGTACTGAATGTCGTATTCTATCAAGACCATTTTCCATCTGGCTATTCTTCTTAAGAGAGCAGGCTTCTCAAATATGTATTTGATTGGATCCATTTTAAAGATCAATAGAGTAGTATGAGTCAACATATATTGTATTAGTCAACGAGCAGCCCATGCCAAAGCGTAACACGTTTTCTCGAGCAGTGAGTATCTTGTTTCAAAGTCGGTAAACTTTTTTATAAGGTAATATATTGCATGCTCTTTTCGACCAAACTCGTCATGCTAGCCCAGTACACACCCCATTGAATTATCTAGCTCTGTTAGGTACACGATTAAAGGTCTTCCTTCAACTAGTGGTATCAGAATCGGAGGTTCTTGTAGGTATTCCTTGATTTTATCGAAGGCTATCTGACAATCGTCGTTCCATTTTACTACCTGGTCTTTCTTCAGCAACATGAAGATCGACTCATAAGTAGCAGTCAAATGAGAAATGAATCGGGAAATATAATTCAGTCTTCCCAAGAAAACTCCGACTTCCTTCTAAGTACGGGGAGTGGGCATTTCTTGAATAGCTTTTACTTTAGCGGAATCAACCTCAATACCGTTACTGCTGACAACAAAACCCAAGAGCTTACCGGATCTTGCCCCAAAGGTGCACTTGTTCAGATTCAATCTCAGCTTGTACTTTTTCAGCCTCTCAAATAACTTATGTAGATGGTCAAGATGCTCTTCTTCGGTCTGTGATCTGGCTATCATATCATCGACATAGACCTCTATCTTGTGATGAATCATGTCATGGAATAAAGCTATCATGGCACGTTGATAAGTCACACCGACGTTTTTCAACCCAAAAGGCATAACCTTGTAGCAGAAAGTTCCCTACTGTGTAACAAACGTTGTTTTCTCCATGTCTTCAGGTGCCATCTTGATCTGATTATAACCTGAGAAACCATCCATGAAGGAGAATACATTATGCTAAGCGATGTTGATGGCAAAAACATCAATATATGGAAGTGGGAAGTCATCTTCGGGGCTTGCCCTGTTCAAATGCTTGTAGTCTACACACATGTGTACTTTTCTGTCTTTTTTTAGTACTGGAACCACATTTGCAACCCATTGAGGATAGTATATTACTGCTAAGAACCCTGTGTTGAATTGTTTCATAACCTCATTTTGATCTTCTCTGACATCTCGGGACGCATGAGATAAACCTTTTGCTTTATCAGAGCATAACCCTCTTTCATTGACAGTTGGTGAACCACAATATCAGTATCGAGCCCCGGCATGTCTTCATACGACCAAACAAATATCTCAACATATTCATGCAACATTTGTATTAACCTGCTCTTGACAATGCCCTCTAAGTTGGCGCATATCTTGACTTCTTTTATTTCTATTTCAGTACCCAAGCTTACCACCTCAACTGGCTCCTCATGTGGTTAAATAGCTTTCTCTTCTTGCATTAACAGTCTGGAAATTTCTCCAGGTATTTCAAAATCTTCCCCACCTTCGTCCTCGGCTTGGTAGATCGTATTTTCAAAGTCATAAGTGGCAATAGCATATTCGTTATCAACGTGATCCAAAATGGATTTGGATCTACAATGTATTATGTGGGTGTGTGTAAGAACACATAACTATTTGAACAAAGTAAAAAGAAAAAAAGAGAGCACAAAATTTGAATGCAAAACTTCTAATGCTTTTATTAAATTAACATATTTTTTTGAAATGACAACCCTTAACAAACAAACCATTTAGCCCCGGGTAAGGCACATGGCTTAAAGTCATTATTTAAATATTACAAAGCCAAAACTTGAAAGCAATAAAAACAGAAATGTAGCTATTACTCCTGACTAAAGGAGATAGAGATGATATCTTCCACCTTCCAACTGTTGAGCCCTTTGCCAATGACATGAAAGATCCAGCTGTCAAGGTCGTAATCACTGTCAGCATCTTCTATAGAGTTGACTCTGTTGTTGCTGATGCGAAATGGTGGTAGTCTAGCACGAGCGTGACGAACAACCCTCTGACCCTCTGTAGTGAAACCCAAACCAAATTTGTCAGATTTATAGGGAATGTCAGTAAGTTGACCCCAAATAGTACAACCACCTTCTTCTAAAGTAGCTTTAGCATCTTTCAAGGAAACCATTATGGGCGGAACCCTTGTAACTTTGGGAATGGCAGAGACGTCTTCAGTTGATGCGGCAGAGAGTCTCAATGAATTCTCCATCCATCTCTACATACTGGAAAGAGTTCAAGTGGCTAACCATATACTCTTCTTCACCACAAACAATAACAATCTTTCCGTTCACAGGATACTTTAACTTCGGGTGCAGGGTTGAGGTGACAACGCCTGGCCCATGGATCCAGGGGCGTCCGAGTAAAGAAGAATATGCTAGCCGGATATCCATTACATAGAAGGTAGATATAAATATCTGCGAACCCACCTTGATCGGAAGATCCACTTCTCTGTGTACCATCCTCTTTGACCCGTCAAACACTCGAACTATAATATCATTGGGTTTCAGTACAACCCCTTCGTAATCAAGTCTATCAAGAGCGCCCTTTAGTATAACATTTAACGAGGAACCGATATCAACTAATAAATGAGCCAGAGTAGTGCCCATGCATTCAATGGAGACATATAGGGCCTTGTTATGATTTCTTCCTTCCGAAGTCAGATCAGCATCAGAGAAACCTAATCCATTACCAGTCATTAAGCTAGCAAGATAAATTCTGAATTAATTGGCAAAAATCTTGTGTGGCATATGAGCAGTCTTCAAGAATTTTACTAAATCCTGTGCATGGGATTCAGAACATAGTAACAGGGATAACATAGAGAGATCTTGGATAGGTTCTGCCCCATCTGTTTAACAATCTTGTAGTTGCTCTTACGGATAATCTTCAAAACCTCTTCCAACTCTTGTCTAGAGGTGTCTTCAACTACAATCTCTTTAGGCGCCTCTGTCTGGGCAGGCTCTGTTATTGGCTCTTTCCCTCGAGCCTCAGTGGTTGACTCGGTAATGGTAACTCTGACAAGTGTAGTGACATTCTTTGGAGAGATTTCCGAGGAGAAAACCCTTCCGCTTCTAGTAACCTTACTGGTTCCCACAATATTTCCAATGTCGGGATCAACAACCTAGTAACTTCATCTTCAAAAGTCGATAGTTCTTTCTTGACGCCATGGTAGTAGACGTCGGATCCATAGTTCCGAGGAATAGCTTTATCTGAAGAATATGGGATAGGTCCAGGTGTAGTGATAATCAAAGGAGCGGATTTTGGATTAGTAGTAAACCTTACAGGACCTTTGGAGGTGATCCTGATAGAAGGGCCGGAAATTACGGATAAGTATTGAAACAAATTCTCAATAGTTAGAATCTTCTTAACTAGAATTATATGATTGTCCATTAGGCGCTAAACACCTTCCTTCAGTAATTTGCAGCCATTAGGTCGGGATGCGTAGCAGTAACATTTTTCAGTACAACTCGGAAATAAATTGATCCACAACATATTATTCTTGATGATTGGTAGGGGAGTAACCAATTCACTTACGGTAGCAACATAAAGAACATCGTCAATATAACTTATGCCTTTGTCATGCTTCAGCATATGTGCAGTAATCACATTTGGGGTATCCAAAGGATCAAACTCAACTCTTTGTTGTCAATCATGTCCTGAATTTTGTTTTTCAGGGCCCAACAGTTATTGGTTTCGTGCCCAGGACTGTTAGAATGGTAGGCACACTTCACATTTGGATTATAACAAGGAGAGGAGGTTTTGGGATTCCGAGGAGTCTCCCTCAATGTTATCAATTCCGCTTTCAATAGATGTTGTAATGCTTGAGAAAATGGCATACTGATCTTTGTAAATTGTCTTCTCAGAGCGTCTGACTTAAGCTGATTGCCCTGTTATTGTTGTTGAACGGGCACATGATTATCAATTAATACCGCTCCCACAAACTGGTTGCAGTTACTTTTAACACGACCCTTCTGGCCATAAATAACATTGGTGTCATTCTTACGACTGAATGTCTTCTTTACAACACTAGAAGAAGCAACCACCAGAGTCTTTCCACTCTAGATACCACTTTCAACTCGTTCCCCCGTTAGAATCAGCTCAATAAAACCAGATGAAGAACTCCCAATCAGATGATTGAAGAATGGACCCGTTAGAGTGCCCATGACCATATCAACTAGCTCCCGGTCAGACAAGGGAGGTTGCACCCTTCCAGCTAAGTCTCTCCACTTCTGGGCATATTCTTTTAACCCTTCATTCGAGTCCATAGTCATATTTTATAATTACACACGAGTTGGTGCAAAATCCACATTATATTGATACTTCTTTTAAAAAGAAGCAGCCAAGTCCTCCCAAGTAGGAATGTTGGTTCCTTCCAGCTGATAGAACCACTCGAGTTATACACCAGACAAACTTTCCTGAAAGAAGTCAACCTATAACTTTCTGTCAGCAGTATGGGGTTGGATCTTCCGAACATAGGACCTCAGATGAAGTTTGGGGAAAGAAACACCATCATATTTAGCAAAAGCGGGGACCTTGAACTTGTGAGGGATAACTGCCCCCGGAATAAGACCCAGCTCTTTAAAAGCTATCCAGGAACTTTCTGGATTTCCATGGCCTTAAGCCGATCTTCCAACTATTTGTATCTATCATCAACGAGAGGATATTGTTCATCAGAATAGTCTTCGTCCTCAGGAATTTTCCCAGAACCTTGATTGCTTCCACCTTCAGCCCTAACACTTATACCGTCTTCCTCTTGATTATCATCTTCATCATAGGAGATATCAACAATTTGAAATTCTTTAGCGAGACCTTTGAATCTTCTCCCCATGTTGAGGATAGAAATTGGCTTTCTAGTCTTCTTTTTTTTGGCGATGAGCGCCGTCATATCTTTATGTCCATGGGCCAAGTTCAAGA
The DNA here is from genome assembly GCA_948472305.1 of Vicia faba. Taxonomy (NCBI): domain Eukaryota; kingdom Viridiplantae; phylum Streptophyta; class Magnoliopsida; order Fabales; family Fabaceae; genus Vicia; species Vicia faba. The sequence continues at coordinate 1,311,080,541 of OX451735.1, forward strand.
GTGTTTCCTAGAATTGGGAATTATGTGCTTGGAGTTCCTTGATAGTCTATTCTAGAGGCATATTTTTCTTGAAATAAACAACAAGAAGATGAGAAAACCTGTATCAAAAAACCTGTTATGAAATGATGCATGATATGTAAATGCAATGTTTTCAAGGATCATTGCAGGATTTAAATTTGTCTAAACAAAAGGAAACAAAAGAAATTTTAGTAACAAGCTCAAATTATAATTTATTTTAATAAAAAGAGTTACAAAGTAGCAAAATATAAATTCAAATTTCCCATGGGTGTTTCCTCATTGTGTTGACATATGCACTAAGGCTTTGTTCTTTGTGGAGTCATTTCGTCAACTCCAGTACTTTCTTCTCACTAGCATAGAACTGAGCTTCAGAATTATCTATTTCTTCCTTGAGCTGAATCTAGGACTTCTGTAGCTCTTCAAATTTGGTAGGAATATCGGGATAAAGAACGGTATGAGAAATATCCCCTTCAACAACAGGCTCTACGATCATTGGTAAGATAGAAGGATATGGCATTTTAATATTTTGAGCACGAGACCGCACCCATCTGAGGTAAGGCTCTAGGGGAATAGAGTTCTTGTATCCCAAAGTCTTGCTATCAATCTTATTGACCATGCCTCAAGAACGTATAAACCTTTGATGGTAATTTTGAGGATCATTCTCATAGTCGAACACAAAACTTTGGATGAGCATATCATGAGGATCGTCCCTTCGAGCATAACTAAACTGACGTAGAGCTAGAGAAGGGTTATAAGTGATGCCCCCTCTTATACCAAGAAGCGGTATATTAGGGAATTCCCCACAACAATCAATAATAGTGACATCTTCTTGAGCTCAAGAACATCAATGGATATCTGCTTGAGTGAGTGACATTAGCCTTGAGACCACCTCAAACCCTGTTCGTTCTTTATCAATGATCAGGGAAGATGCGAAATAAACCACCTGGACAGTATAGGTATGCAACACATAAGAGTTCCTTGCTTCTTCATAGTACAAGTGTGGAGGGAATGCAGGATATCTCCGAGCAAAGTAGGAACCGGATTATGAGTGAGAAATATTTTTGATGGCATTCACATCTATGAATTGGTCCGAATTAGGGAATAGTACCAACCCATAAATCACCAAAGCCAACATGTCCTCAAAAGAACGAAAATTCATGGCATATAGAAACCACTAAGCCTTCTCTATCAGAAATTTAGGAGAAAAACCCTTGACTCCATTCCTAGTTTCCCAATTAGATATAATGTCAGATCATTTCATATGTAAGGCTACTTCAACGTCTTCAGGTTTCGAAGCTTGCTCTAGAATGGTGAAGGGTATTTGATCAAGAATAGTCACTTCGAGCAATTTAGAGAATTCTTCCATTGTGGGCACCAACTGATAATCCGGGAAGGTAAAAATCATGATGCTTCAAATCAAAGAACGTTAAAAGAATGCTCATCATGTCTTCTCGGAATCCTGTAGTAACCAAATTGAGTAGATGACCATGTCTCTCGGTGAATTAAGAATCATCGGGAACCTTTGAGACTAAATCCACAAGTTTGGAAGGTATCCTTAAGAAGTTGATCCAGATGGTATTCCTACGACTGGAAGCCATGACCCTGCAACACATAACAAAGATAAATCCCCTAGATCCTTGAAATGGTTAGTCATGATATAATGTTACGATGTTATGATGTTATGATGTTATAATGTCATGTTTGAACATATAATCAAACACAAGCAAAGCATACAAGGCCTTAGTGTAGCGGTAGAATGTTGAGACTAAGCCATTAGATCGACTTGACTCACACAGGTCAAAATAAATATTCCCACCGCGCTTTATTGGTTCAAAATGAATGGGAAAAGAGCGAATAACCCAAAAAAGGGGGAGAGAATCTGAGTTCGGGGATTGGTTATGAAAAGGGAAGGTATTAGAACCATAAACATCTACAGTACTCCACAGGAACCTCTTTGAAAATTTTTGTATTTTGGCTATAAATGTTGTATACAAAAATAGATTGTGGGGATGAGAAAAGATGTATTTTTATAATTTTTGCACCTGCCGCGGTTGCGAACCTTTAGTGTCTACGTATCATCTTCCATGCAATAGGGGATTAGGGTACTCTTAGTTCACCTTTAAAAATTTTAAAACACAAATGTGTTGGTTAATTTTAAGAGACGAGACATCATCGTCTTATCCGAGTGAAAGAACATACTTACTACCCACAATTACGAGAAAGCAGAATTTGCGTCATCTCAAAGTGGAGGATATGCCTTGGATTTTAAAATCAACAAAGCCTCGCTCAACACCCAAGTGGAAAATATCTCACTTCACTACATATCATAGAAGTATAGTAGCTTGCATCACTACAAGGATTGCCAAGAGTCTAATCTTTTGAGAAAAGTTTAAAGTAAAAAAGCCAAAATGGCAAAAATGGTTTAAATGAGATTGATTGACTTTTAGTCTTCTCACAAAATTGTCAAAGTATCATTAAGTTGTTTATAGTTTGGTTAAGAAAATATTTTTTAATGCATGGACCTAAGTCAAAGTTTATTGTGAAAGCGATTCAAGTTTGGAAAAAAAATAGTTTTGAAAAGGAGGGAGAAGAATTTTGAAATTAAATAAGATGTGAGGAGATGAAGGGACTATCCTATAACATAAGGTAAAAGCTAGGGAAAATAACCGTCTAACCAACAAGAAGCCAACACATGACACAATGAGTTAATATAGAATTTTTATCCTTTGGATTTGATACCAAACAATCAAAAGATAATAAAACCTCTTAAGAAAACCAAGCTTCAAAGGCATTAAGTCTTCACAAAAATTGGGAAGAGTAACGACTGTATACAAATGAGTTTCCAATCATAGATAAAACATTTAATCAGAATATCATGCAAGTAAAGAAAACAAATAACCCAATGTCTTCAGGTAAACCCTAAGAACTCCAGACAAAATTGCAATAGAAGTCACAAAGTCTCAAGGTAGGTCAAGGTATCTAATCCTAAGTCCAAGAAGTCTATAACTCCAAAATGCCAAGGATAGTAACTAAATAGTCCAAGTAATATTAAAGTTTTTTATGGTTCAAGTTGATTATTAAGTATATTTAAAAAGAAAGGAAAAGCTCAAGTGAAAAAAATAAAAATTACATACAGATAAATGCTCAAATGAGCAAATATGAAAATAGCATGAAATGAATATGCTAAAATAAATATGCTTAAAATAAAAAGCATAAAGTAAAAGCATAAAGTAAAGTCAATTGTTAGAAATTAGAGCTTAGTTGAATGACCATCTTGAAACTTGCATTTAAAACTCATTAGAAGATTGATAAAATCAAAGCCTCTCAACAACAAGTTTCATTTGCTTTTTTCCAAGTATATCATTCATTTCAAAACTCAAGGCAATAATAAATGATCAACGATGTTTAAATGATTCACTCAGTTCCATGGTTTATGAAGATTCATTAGAGGATTGATAAGATCAAAGCCTCCTAACAATGAATCTCAAGGTTATTGGATTAAAGGTTTTAAAATAAACATACTTGGGCTTGCAATCATAGGTTTAGGCCACGAATGATCATTTCTCAAATTGGGACAAAATTTAGCACTATTTTAAGCAATCGTAAGTGGAATTATATAGAAGTCGCACCTATTTTGAGGCCGGTCAATAGCAATCTATGTGCTATATGTTTGGAGTGATGATATATAGATCAACCTCTAACAACATGTAACACAAAAGAGAAGGGGATAAGATGAAGAGGGAGGGGATACATTTGAATAAAATTTTTAATCAAAACTCTCATTAAAATCATCCATCCATTTTACTGGAGTTAAACTCAACACTCAAGATCCAATGATGTTAATGAAGTTTTTGATCAACAAACACATAGCCAAAATATATAAAAAAATTAAATCGAATTTTTTAAAGAGTAAAATAAAAATAAATAAAAATAAAAATGACTTTTAAATTGTTTTTAAAATAAGAATAAAAGAGAAAATGGAAAACAATATTCAAAGTATCAAAGAAAAATTTAAAAGGACCATAGAAAAATCAGGAATGACTATAAATATTTTTATAAAAATTTTGGTATTTTTTTAAAACAGAAAAGTATTCTAAAACTAATTAAAATCACTCAAATAAGTGAAGAAAAATATGAAAAATAAAAGAAGTCAAGATAAAATTCTAGAAAAATTTCAGAAAGTCAAAAATGAGTAAAGTGATTTTTATAAAAATTTTCAGAATTTAAAAACATCAAAAAGTATTTTTTAAATGATTAAAAACAAGTTAACATAAAGGAGAAATTATAAAAAATATCAAATCTGAAAATAACATAATGAAAAAATAATTAGGAAGAGAATATTTGAAAATATTTTTGTGAATTTTTTCATAATTTTTTAGTAAAAAAATGAATTTTCTGTGATTTTTTGAAGCTTAAATAATTTAAAATAAAAGTTCCAAAAATAAAATAGTAAACAAAAAAATATGGGCCATTGAATGAGAGTCGAAATAAGCTAGTAATCAGATCCAAAGGATCAAGCACGTTGTGCATATCATGGTCATCTTTGGAAATTGCACCAGATCACCTTTTAAATATTAAAAATAACTAAAATTCTGGCATGTTGGATGGAGTCTGACTAATGAATGTAATCAGATCCAAGGGCTCTCAAAGTGCACGTATGATAAAGCAAACACACTGGATTGAATTCAAAAAATCACATGTCACACTTTCATTGGTTGAAGCACGACAGGTAGGTCGTCTTCAACCTCCAGACGCCCTAGATTGGGATTCCTCAATCAGTTAAGTTAGAGGACCAGACTGGTACCATTAGATTAGTCTCTTCAAGGCGATTCTAATGGTACCATCGTGCCTAATTTATATAAACTGAGCAAAGATTAAATTGAAAAAATACAGAAATAATAACGAGCACGAAATTCTAGAATATCTCACTCAAATCTCAATGAAATCACAAATTGTAAAAAGCGTGAGAATCAAAAGGATGTAGAGAGTAGATTAGTCTTTTATTTGGAATGATTTGACCAAGGAATCTACCTGAACGAAGTAGCACAAGGTGGCTCTGAAACTGAATTTCTTTAGATCAGTTTAGGTTACAATTCTTGAAGGTAAGAGTGTGGTTAGCTTCAGAGTAGTTCAATGGAGCTAAATGAATGGAGCTTTTGGTGGTTTGGAGTGAGAAAGCAAGAAATCAGAAATTCAAATTCAGAGTTCGTGTGAGATCTGAACAAGGGTCAATTGGATATCAAAGCTTTAGAAAATGAGTGGGATATAACCCTCTGTTTATAAGGAAGCAAATGGGATGCTCAATCATGTGGAATGATGAAATTTGGAAGGAAATCGTGTGAAGTTGCAAGCATGAAAAGTGTGACTCATATTTTCTCAAAACTCGGTTAATTCTTGTGTTCCAAGGTGCTAACCACTTCTAAAAGATTGTTAAACATGATTAGAAGAAAAAACGCGCAATAATTTGGTGATTAGAAGCTGGATTATGGATTTCAAATTCTGACTTTGGAGAAAACTTCAGTTTCAAGGTGCTAACTTTGAATCCATGGTGTTCATAGCTCAAGGTGTCTTAGGGCATGATTCTTGAAGCATTTTAAAGATAAGGTCACAATCTTTATAGTGTGAAATGAATGGAATCAAATGGATTCTTGAGCTAAAAGTTGTGATGAGTCAAAGTTGAGAAAAAGATGCTGAATTTTTGTACTTAGAAAAATTCTTAGTTTTTCTTCAAAAATGACCTATGATGTTTTGAGTCCAAACAAGGCCTTCCTCCAAAATTGAGCTTTGATCAATGATACTAGATTGAAGTAGAATCCTTAAAGAGCGTTGTGAAATAAAACCTGAGGGTAGAAGCAGTAGGGGGCCCAAGTCCAGATTTTTTGACTGGGCCCTTTAGACAAAGGGAGGTGCGTTTCTGGCATGGTTAGGAAAAAAATGAAAAGGGGGATAGATTAGAAATGGGCCAGGCCCAACGCAACAAAGGTTTGATGGTATGCTTGGTTCAGGTACGGACGGGTGTATCGTAAGGTGGTGGATGCGCGTATTTAGGAGCGTGAGATGAAGATCATGGGGTTGAGATCAAGAGAAGCACGGTAAGAGTCATGGTACGGAAAGCATAGGATTATAAGAGTTATTATATTTGTTTTTACAGAAAAATAGAATTTTCACTTTCACTATTGTTTCTCTCTTTCTTCGTCCCTCACCGCTCTCAAACTCAAACACACCAAATGAAACCCTAGTGTCTCACCCGCGGCGGTGCTAGGCCATCCCCCCCCCCCCCTATTTCTCATTTCTAATCCAAATACAACCCAACCCCCATACCAAATGGCAACATGTATTTACAGAAGAAAGAAAGAAAAAATATCGAGCTACCTCACTACGTTTCTCTTCTCTGAACCTCGATCTCTCTTCACTAATCGTTTTTTTCATTCACAATTGCAGGTGACAGAGAATTAGAAGCGGCGCAATGATTAGGATTTAGGGTTCCAAATGTTGGAACCCTAAACGGGAGCGGCGACGAACTAGAAGACACGACCGGGCCTTTTCTGTTCTTAGCTTAAATTTTTTTATCACAATATGTTCGTCCCTCTAACCTCTCCACTCCGCCTACTGTAATCTCTTTTCTATTTATTCCTCCCTCTGTTCCCTTTCTTTCTCGTCCCCTTTCCTCTTATTTTGTTTTCATTTTATAGCTCTTAGGTTTTGTAAATTAAGAAGTAGAAAGCGCTTTAATTATCTTCATTTTGATTAGGAAATTTGAGTTTATCATGAGTTGTAATAAAGTTTGATTCAATTTCTGTATTTGTTGATTTGTAATAAGTCATTACATTCTGGAAAGTTATTGCTAAGACATTGTTTATTTTATGAGGAATTTGTGTTATGAAAAGTTTTGATTCTGGAAAAGGAACAAAGGACAGTGTTTGAAACCCTTAACACGAGCGTTGTTTTTGGCTCAATTCTTACAGTGGTTGTTTAGGTTCTGGGCCATATCTTTTTGTTCACTTTTGGGCTTGCAATGATTAAGAAGCCTTTTTGCTTATCAGTCAAATAATAAAAATAACCCAGTTTAAATAAAATAATTTCAGTAAAGTTTGTAACAATAATATAGACTGCAAAAACAATTTTCTCTTTTAAGACTGAAAAAGAATTTGTAATGGGCCTAACGAGTTTTTTATTTTGTGTTAATTATTTTGTTCATGTTTTATATTAGTATAAAATCTTGATTTGTTTCTTCTTATGTTTGGCCATTTGACATGAGTTTGGGTTGTAAAAAAAAACATTCTTGTTTACAAAATGATGACTTCAATAATAAAACAAACAATTTCCTACACAAATCCAAAAAAACATAACAGGCCACACTTAAATTATTGGGCCTTTACTCCTAATCAACAATATTTTTAAGCCAGCATATGCCCTTTTTTTTTTAAGATTCTAAACACACCCCTCTTTCTAAATGGGCCTTCCAATAATGGTATGATCTATTGGACCTGAAAACAAAAAAAACCCTATATTTTTTTAAATTGGCTCTTAAAATGGATCATAACCTGATGGGCCAAAAGATTTAACTTATTTGGGCTTTTTTTTAAAGATTCTTTACACATCCCCTTTTTAATTGTTGGACTTTTATTAAAGCCTACAGGGACATCAAATATTGATGGTCAATTTTGGATCGATACCCCTCTCTGATTTTAAACACCCCGTAGAAATAAAACTATATAGTATAAATCATTTAACTAGAAACATAAATATAATATTAGAGTAGGGAAAATTTGGGGTGTGACAGCAGTCCTATTTAATTATCTTTCGACTGAATAGTGCGAGAATGTGCAGGTCTCGCACGTTTTGATCGGAAGTTTATTATATATTGGAAGACTCCAAAATTTGCAGAAAGACTAATAAGGACACGCTGTGCAGCATTCCTATGGGTGTGAGGAATAGTTACAAATGATGATGTATCATCCTACCGGCATTTGAACCAAATTTGATTTTGACTTCAGATATGACGGTGCAGATGATTCGTCAATATCTTAAAATAGATTGCAGAATTATTCATATTTATCGTAACCTAGGAGGTAAATGATACAAGTTTGAAAAAGCAGACCTACTAATGCTAGCAGACTAACATAGTAAGTTTGTAACACAAATTTTGCATACTCATCGCAACCTAGGGGATGAATAACATAAAGCTCGATGACACATTGCCTCTTAGAAACTAACGCAATGCCAAAGATTTTTTGTATACCTATCACAACCTAGAGGATAGATAATATAAGCTTGAAACCAGATATTTGGAATTTGGAAAGTCTCCCTCAACCAGGACTTGATAACCAAATGAAATACACCAGGTTTGAAGCGATGAAACCTAAATCGCTGATGACATCGGTTGTGTTAGCTCTTAACCACGATTATCAACATGAAGAAAATATACCCCAAATTCATCGATGACGTAAAATGTGTCGTCCTCAACCACAACTATCAACATGAAGAATACCAAATTCACGATGATGTCGGTTGTCTCGTCCTCAACAACAACTATCAACATGAAGAACATCAAACTCACGATGGTGTCGGTTGTGTCGTCCTCAACCACAACTATCAATATGAAGAACACAAAATTCACGATGATGTCAGTTGTCTCGTCCTCAACCACAACTATCAACATGAAGAACACCAAATTCATGATGATGTCAGTTGTGTCATCCTCGAAAACAACTATCAACATGAAGAAACTAAACCCCAAATTGCTTTAAAGTTTGAACTATATAGTTCACACAGATAAGCCTGCTAAAGATGCCATTCATGATGTATATGCATAATGTGAGGCTCTTAACGGGAAACCTACTACTGAAACTTTCAAGGAATCTACTTCTGAGATTCAATTAAGGACTACCTTCTTCCAAGGTCTTTTAGATAATCAACTGTTATGATCAACCAGGAGAATCTACTGTCGAGATTCGATTGGGAACTACCTTCTACTGAGGTCTTCTGGATAATCAACTACAGCGATAAACCAGGAGAATCTACTGTCAAGATTCAATTGGGAACTACCTTCTACCGAGGTATTCTAGATAATCAACTGTCCTGATCAACCAGGAGAATCTAATGTCGAGATTCAATTGGGAACTACCTTCTGCGGAGGTCTTCTGGATAATAAACTACCGTGATCAACCAGAAGGATCTACTGCCGAGATTCAATTTGAGTTACCTTCTGTCGAGGTTTTTTGGATAATCAACTACCGTGATCAACCAGGAGAATCTATTGCCGAGATTCAATTGGGAACTACCTTTTGTCGAGGTCTTCTGGATAATCAAATTCCATGATCAACCAGGAGAATCTACTGCTGAGATTCAATTTGAGTTACCTTCTGCCGAGGTCTTCCGGATAATCAACTGTCATGATCAACTAGGAGAATCTACTATCAAGATTTAATTTTAGTTACCTTATGTCGAGGTCTTCTAGATATGTTCAACCCATGTTGTTGGAATGCATAGATGGATGAGATAATAGTATGGCTTAGTTTTTGGTCTAGGAGCCCTAATGCATGATTTATGCAGCCTTATGCTTTATGATTATGACTTGAATGCTTTTCTGAATGGTGCCCATGTGATGGGTCGTGGATGATTAAAGCATAGAGGTTTGTCTATTCAATAAGGTTGCTTGTCACATGATGGTGGAATGTTATGCTATCATGATTCCCTGATACTCGATTTGAACTTGAAGATTTCTTGATGTAGGAAAAATACCAATTGGAGGTTATGAAAGTACACAGAGAGCTTGCCCCTGTGTGGACTGCTTTTTCCTAATTGGTTGATAGGATCTTGGAGGAGATTCTCATGAGCTTAGAAATAGTTTTATCATAATATGAATTAGCCTACTATCTTGCATTATGCCCTTGATTAAAAGATTCTTGAAAATGTTTGGCTTTGAAGAACCATTTTGAGTAAACTCCTTTGATTGAGTCTCGCAGTGGTTTGCCATAATATTCGAATTTTGAAAGATGTGCCCCTCAATCTCTTAAATCTGGAGGAAGTACTTTCAGAATGAACTTAGACTATCTACATGAACTTGAAATAGGTTGCCCCAAGTATTCTAAGCTTGAAAAGATTTGTACTTGAAGTTGCTTGAAGAATTCGGACCCTACGTGTAGTAGGATGAACTTGATATGTACTGCCCCAATATTTGAATCTTGGAAGGTTGCCCCTGCTTACCAAGGCTTTAAGAGGTTTGTTAAAATGAGGAGACCGAGCCATACCCTGTTGTGATATGACCTGATTAAAGAATGCTCCTTCAAAAGGTATGCCCCTAATTAAATAGTGCTTCGAAACCTGATCCAAGTTGACTGAATCTCAGAATGCTCACCCCTTGTTAAATGTGTCTTTTTGTGATATACCCCTATAATCATTAGTATTTTCCCATGTTTAAAGGGACCCCCTTAGATTCTTTACCCTTAGTTAGAAGCTTCTTGGAAATGTTTCCTTTGATCAGACCTTTTTGAAATCTCCTTGATGCTAAGCATTAATTCGTATATAAAATTGTACATTTTGAAGAAGTAGTCATGTTTGATGCACATGCAAGTTCTTTGAAATAGAAATTGATTATTTGAAAATAAATGGATGATTTTATATGGATATTAGAAGAAGTGAAGTAGTTAGAAATAAATTTAACAAACATAGGAATCGATTTAACACAAATCTTGCTGAGTATGCTTTCATAGTAAAACCAACATCAATTAGGACTTTTAAAGGTTGTAACGTGGACATGGTTCATGGTTTAAGAAACAAAAGATATAAGGCTCAAAATTTATTTATCCCACCCCATCCTCCTTGATGTTCTCCAATCCTAAGTTCAATTAATCCAATAAATACATTTAATCCCCAAGAGATATTTTGTAGTCGCGCAGATCATGAGAAGCGTTGATAAGATTCAAGCACCGATAAAAAGTATTGATAAGATCTAAGCATTGATAAGATCCAAGCATTGATGAGAAGAATTTGAGTTTCTTGAGGTGGCAGTGACAAGATTATTCTCCAATTTATTTGTTTTTTAATCCCTTATTTTGCATGGACCAATTCTTTTGAATTTCCAGTCCATCGAGATGCCCCAACTTTTGCCTAAGTCAAGTTTTGATTTTCTTTGACTTAGCCTGGTTTTTTTTGTTTTTTTATTTTATTTTGATTTTGAAAATTTGTGACTGCCACTCTGATTATTGTAAACTTCGTCTTCATTGTTTCTTTGATCTTGATTGATGTACTGAGGAAGAAGACGTCATGGATTTTGTCTTTGTTGATTCCTCAATCTTGGAAGATGAACGCGAGGAAGATGATATTACTTAAATGTTTTCTTAGGTTGTTCTCTTGATGATGTATCGAGGAAAGAGATATGCTTGAACCTTTTCTTAGGTCATTTTGATTCTCCTGAGGTTTGAATGCATCGTCGAATTAATTAAAATCTACCTTGCCCCTGGTTAAGATTAAGGGTTTTTTAGAAAATAGAAAGAACTCTGACTTCTGGATCGAGGGGGTTAACTACAGATTAAATCCTTATATCTCCACTATTTGGGAAGTGAAACAATGCCTTACATCGTCAGCTAAGCCTTACTATTAAAAAGCATGCGTCAGCAAAATTCGATTATTTTTTATTTTCATCATTCTCCATCGACGTTTATTTATTTGAAAAATGGAAAAGAGGATTTGGAAATGAAAAATCGTTGATTATTTGAAATGATAAAGCCTAATTATCCTAGAGATAAGCTTCTGTAGTGATCCACCAATCAAGGCGAGGGGTTTTCCATCATATGCGGTCCATTTTCTTCAAAAGCTAATTGCTTGTTGTCAATCAGCTCTTGTACCACTTCTTTGAATGAGTTGCATTCTTCAATCGAATGCCCCGCCACTCCACCATGAAACTCACATTGAACATTCGAGTTGTACTAAGGAGGAAATGAAGACTTCATGGATCTGGTTTGTCTAGGGGTCATTGATGAATTTTGGACCAAATATGACCATAATTGATTGTATGTCATAGGGATCGGGTCAAACTGGCGATTTTCCCCTTTTTGGCTGTTTAGACACTTGTGCTAATTCGGGTGTTGATGGTGATTGTTATGATTTCGAACCTGATGATTCTGATGTCGACGTTGAGATGAAATCTTAGCATGGCAGTTTTGTGGTATAGGCCATGGTTGCTAGTGTTGAAGACCAGAGGGTGGTTATTGGTGTTGAGCATCTACTGCATATGAATATTGATGATAGGGCATAGGAAATGGAGTTTCTAGAGCTTGGTAAGTTCTCCAAATAGAATTTGTTTCATTTTCTTCTTCCTCTTGGAAATCTCTAAGGTATTCACTAGTCGAGCTACTCGAGACACTTCAGATTTTTCCGATTTTGATGTTGTTCTCGATGTGTTCCCCAGCTATTACTAGGTCAGAGAAGCGTGATGGGATACTGCCCAACATTTTTTCATAGTACTGTCCTCGTAGGGTGCTAATTAACACGTCTACCAACTCCTTATCCACTAATGGTGGTTGTACTCGAGCAGCCAATTCTCTCCATCTCTGTGCATATTCTTTGAAAGATTTGTTACTCCTCAAAGACAAGTCTTGCAATTGCATGCGACTTGGAGCCATGTCAATGTTGTATTGATAATGTCTCTGAAATTCCAAATCCAAGTCTTTCCAGGTGGGAACGTGGTTTCGTTCCAATTGTGTATATCATTCCAATGATGCTCCACTAAGATTGTCTTGAAAATAGTGGATAAGAAATTTGTCAATGTGTGGGTATGCTTCCATCTTCCTAACATACATCTTTAAATGGGTCTTAGGGAAACTAGGCCCTTTATACTTTTTTAAATATGGAATCTTAATCTTCGGAGGAAATACCACGTCTTCAACCAAACATAAAGCAGAAGTATCAAAGCTATGAGTATCTTGTCCTTCTATGGTGCTAAGCCTCTTTTCCAGCATGCGGTATCTTTTGGTGTCCTCAAGATTTTGGAGTTCTTTAATTTTCATGATTAGGTATGCCTCTTGATATTTTGGCATAGGGAATGCAAATTGATGATACTCAATAGATTCATGAGATGGAGTATACCCGTCTCGAAAAACAGCATGTTCTTGCACAACAAGGTTCTCCATTGAAGTTTTCATAGGATGAGGTCGAGCCTGAGTGTTTTCTTGAGGTGCATTGATGTCTTCAGTTGTGGTTTGTTGACCTTATTCCATTATTGTATCTAAATTTACACTTGCTTCATGAGATATCTCGAGTTTGTTCTGAGTATCTGGGAATCACCTTGTTGGACTATGGTTGGAAGTTTTCTGTGAGAGGAAGAGATATGAGTTTTATGCAGATGGATGAAGAATAAAAATGTATGAAAATGCTTGGGTATGCAAAAGTATTAAAAAAATTCATGGATATGTAATACAACATAGACGTAATATGATTGTAGATGTAGGGGTACCCTATACAGGTTTGATGATGATACCCTACTCTGACTCAGAAATTGAGACAAGCAGGGACTCCTTACGGACGAAGATGATAAAAGACATGGATTTGATGATATCCTACACTATTTTAGAGATTGAGACAAGTAGGAATTCCTTGCGGATTACGACCAATGAGGAGTCCCTATAGGATATGGATTATGATAAAGACGGAAGCTATACGGGCTAGAGATAGTAGTGGAAGAAAAACGACAACCTTTGTGGGTTTGCATATTGTAGTGGAATTTGTGAAAGGTATCCTTAGAAGGTTGGTTCTTGGTATTGGCCTACGGATATTATATCCTACCCATAAGGTAATTTCCTTAAGGGTATCATGAATAACACTAGAGGGAACGACGCAAGGGCCTCCCTTAAGCGGAGTCTCTTTACAGACCAAAACTTTCATCTCTAGGTCATGAAAGGTCTCATCACGGATTTTTGGTTTAAAAGTCGTACAAAGAGTCATAGGTGTCATTCCAAAGTCCTATTTCTCAAGTGGATGTCTCTCAAGAGATATTCCTTTTTCAAAACTCCATCGACTCTAAGTGAAGTCGTCACATAAACTCATAGGGTTGATGTAACCCCTTGGCTAATAGACGAATCTTATTTCTAAGGGTTTTGAGAATAATTTTTGCAAAATTATAAATCCCACCACAAACATATAAAATATAACGAATAATAAAAAATAAGCAAGAAAATAAATAAATAATTAAATATGAAATAATAAAACCCAAAAGAAATAAGAAAAACCCTAAAAACCTTAAAATCAAAAGATAAGGCTTCTAAGCCTAGGGTTGATTCCCCAACAAAGTCGCTAGTTATTATAACTGGTTTTTAAATCAGAGTCGTCACCCTTAATTTTTATCCTAAAGGAAAGAACTTTAAAGGAATAATCCTAAAAAGTTTCAGAGATTCTAGATTTGGACTCGGTTCTAGACGAGGGGAAGGTGTTACGCGCCCCTTATCTACCTTGTTCGCAAGGATACTAGGTTTAGAAGCGTGATTTAAGAAAATAGGGTTTTAAATGTTTTTTTAGGGGAAAATGGTTTGAATTTTAAATAGGAAAACTCTCCACGATTTTCGATCGTATGCCTACGTATCCTCTTAGGAGGAATCAGAGTCTCATTTCATAGCTCGCGGTTTTGTTTTTTATGGGTTTTAGAAATGCCACAAATTTTCTATGAACCAAATTCGGGTTTGTAAATTGCCGAATCGTGGGTATAGCTCGCAGTTGATAAAAAATAGTAATACAACCCTTTTGTGAAAATAAATATAAATTTGATTATATTAGTAAAGTGAAATTGATTTGAGGTTGGTTGGTTGTATTAAGACGTAGACAAGGGAGTCTGATCTAGTCTCCCCATCACATGGCCAGATATTGGCCATGTGTCGCTCGCTGACGTAGTAATTTGGTGAATCACGCGGGTTTCAATATTTTGATGTAAAATATTAACTTAAATTGTAAAAAAACCCTTTAAGTGCATGATTAAAAGATATAATTTAATATAAATGAACGGTATTATAAATTAAATGAGTTTAAAATAATAAATCATTTATAATAATAAATGATAATATAATATTATAATTATAAAAAATATAAATATATGACTATATATATATATATATATATATATATATATATATATATATATATATATATATATATATATATATATATATATATATATATATATATATATATATATATATATATATATATATATATATATATATATATATATATATATATATATATATATATATATATATATATATATATATATATATATATATATATATATATATATATATATATATATATATATATATATAAGCATTAATAAATGAATATATAAATTAAATTATAAAAGAAAAATAAAAAAGTAAAATTAATTTCACAGGGAGGGTGCAAATTATATTATGGTATTAAAAATGGGGGGTGTTAAAAGAAGGGGCTTGAATTCAGATATTAAATTCAGGCCCAAAAGACAAAGGGGATGCATAATTGCACTAAGAAGTAAAACCTAGGGGTAGAAGCAGTAGGGGGCCCAAGTCCAGATTTTTGGACTGGGCCCTTTAGACAAAGGGAGGTGCGTTAATATATTGTTTCTGTTATGAGGAATTTTTAACAAGTCATTACGTTCTGGAAAATTATTGCTAAGATATTGTTTCTGTTATGAAGAATTTTTGTTATGGAAAGTTTTGATTCTAGAAAAGAAACAAAGGAAAGCGTTTGAAACCCTTAAGACGAGTGTTGTTTTTTCCTCAATTAGTACAGTGGTTGTTTAGGTTCTTGACCATGTCTTTTTTAGTCATCTTGGGCTTGCAATGATTAAGAAGCCTTTTAACTTATCAGTCAAATAATAAAAATAACCCAGTTTAAATAAAATAATTTTAGTCAAGTTTGTAACAATAATATAGACTGCAAAAAACAGTTTTTTCTTTTATGTTTTTTGTTAGTATAAAATTTGTGTTAATTATTTTATTCAAGTTTTTTATTAGTATAAAATCTTGATTTGTTTCTGCTTATATTTGGCCATTTGACATGAGTTTGGGTTGTAAAAAAATACATTCTTGTTTACAAAATGATGACTTCAATAATAAAATAAACAATTTCCTACACAAAACCAAAAAAACTTAACAGGCCACACTTAACTTATTGGGTCTTTAATCCTAATCAACAATATTTTTAAGCCAGCGCAACCCCCCCTTTGTTTTTTTTAAGATTCTAAGATAGACCAAAACTTTAACTAAACACACCCCTCTTTCTAAATGGGCATTCCAAAAATGGTATGATCTATTGGACCTGATAACAAAAAACAAACCCATATTTTTTTTAATGGCCTCTTAAAATGGAACATAACCTGATGGGCCAAAAAATTTAACTTATTTAGGCTTATTTTTTTATTAAAAAAAAGATTCTTTACACCTCCCATTTTTAATTGATGGATTTTTATTAAAGCCTAATGGGCCATCAGATATTGATGGTCCATTTTGGATCGATACCCCTCTCTGATTTTAAACACCCTATATAAATAAAACTATATAATATAAATCATTTAACTATAAACCTAAATATAATATTAGGGTAGGGCAAATTTGGGGTATGACATAGCGGAAAAGCATCAACAACAAATAATTTTACTACTTAAAACATGAGTTATAACAACAATTCTCATAAAGAATTATCAAATATAGAAATTATCCAACAACAGAGGTATACGTATAGTCTCCTCCCAACATAAACAAAATAAATGTTAACCCCCAGTGTTACATATCAGAGTAGATAACGACTCAACAAACTCATAAAGAAGAGCAACCTATTCAACTAACTTCCACAGTTCTAATCCTGAGTATCTGCATGATATCCACGTGGAGGCAACATTCAAATAGAAGGGATGGGATTCATAATTATATAAAGAAATGCATAATAATATGTAAGCATATAATTATCTCACACAATCACCCATTCAAAAAATCCACACACCACACAATCCAACATAGTAGTAGTTATGCAA
Organism: Vicia faba; assembly: GCA_948472305.1. NCBI lineage: Eukaryota > Viridiplantae > Streptophyta > Magnoliopsida > Fabales > Fabaceae > Vicia > Vicia faba. The sequence continues at coordinate 1,311,097,555 of OX451735.1, forward strand.
GCACACTCCATACCATCCAAAGATTATAATTAATGATTTATGCAATACAATGAGACCAAACTCTATGACTCAATGCATGTGGCATCAATTATAAACTCTCAGGTAACGCTTCACTGATTCCCACATGGAATCAGCTACTCACACATAATCCCCACCATAGGGTTGAGGCTCACCAAAAATGGACCACCGTCCAAACACCATGATGCATGATTCATAAATGACATGCTACAACAACAAACAAGTACAATGGTATTCACCTTAACCAATTTACTAAACCTTCTCTAGCCACCAAATAACATGCATATGCTACAAACAATTAACGTTAGCATTATAGTAACACCGCCAGAACTGACACATTTGTTCATACATATTTATCACACTACAACATACAAATTATACACTATTTATCACCAAACAACAACATTAATCATTTCTAGGTTCTCAAACTTATTTTTAAATTAAATTACACCTATAACTCAAGTTATGAATTTTATAAAATCCTGTCAGAGCAGCATTAACCGGTTAAACTAAAACAGGTAACTGGTTACATCATCTTACGGTAGCTGGGATATTCAATTATTTAGAGTGTTAAATGGTTACGTCAAAAGTGATAACTGATTACACCTCTCCCAGAAACCTTAGTTTTCACAAAATTTAATTGTATAACCGGTCACACCAAAACTGGTAACTGGTTACACCCACGAAAAACCCAATTTTTGAAAAGTTGTCTCAACTATAACCGGTTACTCCAAAAGTGGTAACCAATTACCATCGCGATAGTAGCAGATTTTCTACAATTTCAGTGATCGAAAATCAGTTCTAACCCATCCCCAAAACCGCACATTTCATGAAGAATTATGTATCCAAGTTTTACAGATTCAGTCCCATCAATATACAACAATTCCAATCACTCACCAACACATAAATCATCTAAACAAACCACACAATCACATCATTATACACCAAATTGCACAACACATAGAGAAGAGAAAATAGTCGTAAAGAGACTAATTATCCATCCACATGTTATCATACAATTCTTATACAAGAGGAAATCTCACCCTTACCTTAGATTGATGAGTTTGAACTTCTCTAATGGAGGTTTTTCTTCCCATGCCCTAGATTTCTTCCTCTTCTCTTCTCTGTTTTCACGTTCTGTAAGAGTCTGACTCTTTATTCCCTTCTTTTTCTAATTATTATATTATTATTGTTATTGTTATTGTTATTATTATTATTATTATTATTATTATTATTATTATTATTATTACTTATTCCAAATAAATAAAATAAAATAATATCCCAACTAAATATTTATTTAAATAATTATAAATCAAATACTTATTTTAATGTATCACTAGGACAATAATAATTAAAATAAATACTTAAATCTTAACTATTACTATTATTTATATAAATTATCCTAATTAAATAATAGTAACTACCACCACCCCCAATCTCTATATTATTATTCAAACACCTCAAACACCTTAAATTTTACATTTCTAAGGCCACCACCCTACACCTAAGGGTTCCCTTAAAACATCAAACATCAACCAACATATATCATCATAAAATTTATTTACGAAAATTAATAAAATAAATCGGGGCGTTACACAATCTATGATATATGTTCAAAAAGTACATGATAAGAATGAAAGACCCTTTTGGTTTGACTTTGGTTGTGATACTTGTCATATTTGGCAACAAGAGGTTAAGTCTCTAAAAGTAAAATTAGACAAGGCTCTAGAACCAAATATAAAATTTGCTATTGACACCTCTAAATACAAAATGTATTTTCCTAATCCTTATAGAATATATAAATTTATAGAAAAGGAATCAGAGGACAAAATCTCATCTCATCAAAACTTGATTTGTCACTATTGTTATGTAAAAGGCCATACCATTATAAAATGCAAGCTTAGGAAGTTTTTAGTTCCTAAAGGCCTTTATCAATGCTTTCCTAAATACAACGAAAGTTTCACTTACCCTCAAGGACCCAATTAAGATTGGGTACCTAGTACATCTTGTTGACTTTGCAGGTAACATATCTTGGCCTTATGAAGAGAATATGTGTTCTCTTTTGTGGTAGCTCAAGGCATATTATGGGTGACATACCTAAAATCTATTGACTATGATGCAATGAAAAAGGATTTTTGTGACCTTGAAAGAAATAATAAGTATTCCCTAAGTTTGTTAAAAGGAATATGGTACTTTGTCAAAGAGAAAATGGATAGGTGATTGATGTGTAAAGCGTTAGTGCCATTATTTTGCATTAGTTTCAACTTTTGCTCGAGAGTTTTTTTGTGAAATGCTAAGTGCATACTCCGTCGTTTCTACGGCGAGGTTATATTGTTTCAATTTTTTCTTTGTAAGTAAGTTGTTTCTTTTGCCTGTTTATTTCTCTAAGTTATGTGATGTACTTAGTTTGTGATATATGTTATGGGTGTTCATTTCCAAAAAAATTCAATTGATTACTATAATACATTTCAATTCATATGCTTATAGTGACCTCATCATACTATCCTCACATGCATTATATGATGTTTTATTTAATATTTGCATATATGTGTATTCATGGTCATTAGTGTCAAATAATGAAAGATATTCATTTGCATATGTTTTCATTAGCATTCATGCATAAGAAAATTCGTGTCAACTAAATTATACCAATGATCCTAATTTTCATTATTTATGCTCCATCTGTCGACACATGATGCATATAGGTCGACTCATGTTTTAATGTTTTAGATATTTTGAATTTTGGTTCAATATGTGTCGACGCATATGTCGAATGTGTCGACTCATCAATTAAAATGTTCAAATCTTGAGTTTTGGTTCATTGTGTGTCGACTCAAGGGTATTGTTGTACCCCAAAATTTTCCCTCTCATTTTATCAAGATTTCCCCTCACAAGACTCTTTGAACTCAAGACCAAGCTAGGGTTTGCTCTGCTCAAGACATCTCCTTGCACTGTTGACCTAAATTAGGGTTTGAGTTTGCACAAGGAATTTTGGAATTCTAATGCTCAATGTGACTTTCATACTTCATGTTGGACTTACAAGATTGCCCATACCAAGTTTCAAGCCTTGAATTAAATTTTTGCCCAGTCAATTGGACAGTTGACCTAGAAATCAGTTGTATTGGGGAAAAAGTCAATTGTGGCCAATTTACAGTCAAACCTCATAATTTTTGATCCAAATCAACATTATAGACTCATATGAACCATTTGATCAAGTTTGGACCACAACTCCTCAAGAAATTTGATCAGATCATCAAAAGGGCAAAATGGTCATTTTTAGGGGTTTGACTGTATAAGGGCAATTTCTGATTTTTCACCTAGCAAATGGAAAATTGGGTTCAAGCATGGATTCAAGGACTCAATGGCATCATCTTGACCTATTCACAAGGTTCAAAAGATCTCAAATGCATTGGATTGACAGATGAATTTTCCAGTTAACTGATCAAAAATCAATTGTACACTGAAAAGTCAAACTTTGACTTTTTGGTCAGAATCAAGTGCCAAGGGTCATTTTTCACCAAGATGTGTCAAAACATAGAACTTGTTCACCAAGAAACCTAATTTTGCAAATTAGGGTTTAAGATTGAAAAATTTCATAACTTAGGATTTTTCTAAGTTATGAAATTTTGTTATTTTTTCCCCAACTTTTCCTAACATTTTCACCATGATGCTATTGGATTCAAAGAAAACTTCAAATATGAAAGTTGTAGTCCTCCACAAAATATACAACTTTTACTCACAAAGTTTTCCCAAAAGAATCTTGGATCTCAAGTTATGATTTTTGGAACAAGGGTCCATGAAACTTTTAACTTAGTGAAATTTTGCCCTAGTTTAGGCAGGATTTTGACCTATCTTCATAGCAATATTTCACATAGTTCCACTTGGAATCTCAAAATTCATTTCAAATATGGATTTTAGAGCATGTTACAAGCTTTCCAAAATGTCCAAGAACTCTCCAAAATCATTTGTGGTTAGGGAGAATCGAAGGTTTGAATTTGGCAAAAAGTCACTTTGATCCATGGCATTTTTCATGTTGCTACAAATTGCAATTTATATCCAGCCTTGTTTGTACTTGTTTACAGGTATCTAAACCCTTCCACACTCATAAATTAAATGAAAACACATTGGTTAGAGGCATTATTCTGAGCTTTAGAAGATTATACAAAGGATTAATCCATTTTTGGCAAAAAGTTAATATTGCCATTTTTGTCAAAGCTTGCTTTATGTCAAATTGCATCCCTTGAGCCTTGAACCCAATCTTGGACAGCAAACAAGATCCACAAACTTGGGGCCAAGCTCACCAAATTTGGCAGGATTAGAGATAGCCTGTACAGGCCTGGCCTTTGTCACTTCTCACCTTTGGCTTCAAAAACAAGAAAGCTTGCAAAAGTGAGAGAACTCTTGTATCGGTTATAACCAAGCTTTGTAAACATTTGAACCAAGTTTTGCATATCACAATTAGCCAGAAACACGAGCTATCCACTTCTCAAGCCTTCCAAAACACAAAAACATAATCTTCTTGCAAAACAGGGCAGCTTCTGCAGTTGCACCTCCATCTCACAAACCACTCGTGCGTTTTGTCCCAAACCTCTTCCAATACATTACATATAACCCACTTAAGTTATCCCAATCATTGGCCAGTGACTATAACTTTTTTTTCAAGCTTCACCATTTTTGAATTCAGCTTGTGCAGGTTGACTTCTACAAGCTTATTCAAGCAAACTCAAAGCAAACAAAGCATTGGGGAAGGTCAAAGGAAGTTCAAGCAAGCTCCGAAGCATCTTAGGCCTCATTGAAAACCTCCACATTGCCATACTTGAGTTCAAATGAAGCAGGTATTTTCCAACTTTCTATCTCTCTATTTAGGAATCATTGGGATTAGGTTTGTGAATAAAAATGTAGTAATCATTGCCCTTAAGCAGTACATATGCATAGATTTCATTTAAGTTAACTGTGTTGAGAGAATTTGATTGATGAACTTTCTGAAAAAGTTAGGTTAGAAATTAGGGCCAGAGAAATTCTCTCTGGTATTTGAGAGTTAGATTAAGTTCTATACATGGTTGGAATCGTGTTGAAAAATGCTATAACTTTTGTGTTGTGAGTTTTTGCTTTAGAGCACGTATGCAGGATTTCCAGAATTGTACACAGGGCGTGCGTTTTTGTTCAAAGGTTGAAGACGAAGGAAAATCTGGGCTGGGCCTGGCTTGTTCATGCTTCTTTCACCCCTAGCCTTACTGTTTACACCCCATTGGCCCATTGTTTTATATTTTTATATTTTTCATTTCTTTTTTAGTTTCTGATTTTATTTCATTTTTCTAAACACTAAAAAATACCAAAAACATTTTCATAAATTTTCACATTTTATTTTATTATTTTTATTATTTTTTAAACATAGAAATAATTATTAAATAATATATACATTTATTTCTTAAACAAAAACTTGTAAATAACATAAAATAAAAAAATTATATTTTATTTTTAGTATTTATATACTTAAATAATATTTTCTCACATTATTTTTATTTTTTTTAACATTTGTATATATTTTATCTATTTTATTGGATATAAATAATATATATATATATATATATATATATATATATATATATATATATATATATATATATATATATATATATATATATATATATATATATATATATATATATATATATATATATATATATATATATATATATATATATATATATTCTTAAAACAAATTAGGGTTTCCACCCTTAATAAAAATAATCTTTTATTTTATTATTTTTAATGCATTAAATAGTTTATTTTTACATATATAAAAATAAAACAAAAACATGTTTTGCATATTTATAATATATTGCATATTTATTTAATTGTCCATTTAAATATTTGCTTATTTATTATTTGAACAATGAATTCAATTTGTTTGTAATAATCTTAGGGTTTTAATTTCCTGCAAATAATCCCCTATTCAAAATTGTATCCCCCTCCCCATATCAATGTTGTAATAGCTTAGATTACTTTTACGCTTTTATTGTTTTCAAATATGCCATGATAGAGATTAGGGTTTGTATGCAATATCCAAAATATAAATAAATAGCTAAACCTAATACAAGACATAAAAGCATGTAAATTGATAACACAATGCACACACATACCCCTAAGGTTTAATCCACTTGTTGTCTTTAAAATGGCCATGGTATGCATGTTGAGTATCTTGGCAAAACAAAAAAATAAAACAAAAGATCATAGTCCCTCGATGACGCTATCTTGGTTGCCTAAATATAATGATCTAGTCCCTCAAAAAAATTGCTAAGGTACTTGGCACAATTGCTATCATGGTCAATACGATAACCGGCGCCTGTCCCGTTTAACATCCAAACACAAGGTTGTTTACAAAATACAATGGTAAAATAACAATGTGAAAGGGTTAAAAATGTGTAGGAAATATCTTTGAGTAGATAGGTTAGATGTTCCTAGTTACTTGATCAAAACTTGCAAACATCCTTGCTATTTTCAAAAACACATCACAACATAATTTCAAAAACATTTCCCAAAACAAACTTTCAAACTTTGAAATATATTTTCAAAAGACAAACACCTTTGTATATATTCAAACAAAAATCATTGCAAAGGTTGCCTAGACAAGGCCTCTTTTCAAAACATTTTCAAAAACCACACACAAAGCACCATTTCAAACAATTGAAAAGGGAAAGCAAGTGATCAAAACAAATAACTAAGAGCCCATGGATAACCATGGATGAAAAGGGTGCTTGCACCTTCCCTTTTCATATTCTACCCCCCGAACCCAAGAAAACATCTCAAAGGTCTTTCCTGTGCTTTTTTTACCTTTCCTTTGGATAAACTAAAAAGTTGGTGGCGACTCTTGCTAAATCGAAACATTTGCGAACACAAACGCAAAACCTCAAGTTAGTTCTCCTACCGTATCACAGAACTGGAGACTCTGTTGGGGAAGCAAGAATAGTGGGGTTACCTTAGGGTTTTAGATCACCTTTACATGCTTATCTTGTTTGCCTTGATTGCTATAAATTTGGTTCTATTGTTTGGGTTTGAAATCCTCTACCCGGATTTGGGAAACATTCATAGGTAAATAGAAATACGTTTTGGAAATTGTGTGGGGTATACCGACATGGTTGAAGCAATAGCTATATTAGTGCGACATATTTGTGGGTACCGGTAGCCTTTGAGTCAATCAAAGAGAATACGGGGCCGCTGAGTGATGTCATAAATCACTAATGGACTTTTAGAACCTTTACTTGACCATCTTGGCCTTATTAGGGGTAGTGAGATGACCGGCTTTGGTACAGTCCGAAGTTGGTAGATACTCGATACTACACTCATTGAGGGTTGTTTTCTTGGAATATTTCGGTCGCCAGTAAAGTGGCTAAACTGAAACAATGAACATACAAAATAATCCAGTGATATTGAGCTCCTTAGAACCCGGTTACTATTTATAGGATAGGTTGAGCCAACTAAACTTCAAGAGGGTACTTACCTATGAAACCCCATGCAAGCCTGAAACTAGGATCTTGTGTGATTTGCTTGTACATATACTTGTGCATACATCATGAACATCATGAAGCATCATATGCATCCACTAACCATTTCAAGGGTTTGGATCTTCATCTTTGTTCCTGTTTTATAGGTTATGGAATCACTTCGCAGAAAAACCATTCAGGTCAACCTTGTGAGAATCCCTCCTCAACTCAAGGAGTTTGCTTCCAAGATTCCAGAGAATTCTCCCTTCATTGAAATACATGGTAGACTTCTCAACTTAGTCAACTCCAACATTGAAGAAGACATGGTGAAAGTTCTCTTCCAGTTCTTTGACCCCCTACACCACTGCTTCACATTTCCTGATTACCAACTAGTGCCTACTTTGGAGGAATTTTCTCAATTCCAGAGGATTCCTATTCTCCTTCAACTACCCTACAACGGTACGGAAAGAGAGCCAAAGCCTGAAGATGTTGCTCAAGCCTTACACTTGCAACCATCTGATATCAAAGGTCATTGGGAAACCAGAAGAGGTGTTAAGGGTTTCTTGGCAAAGTTTCTGTTTAAGAAGGTACAAGACTACTGGAATTCTCTAGATCTGCAAACTTTTGAGGAGATTATAGCACTTCTCATCTATGGGTTGGTCTTGTTCCCAAACCCTGATCAGCTTATAGATGTGAATGCTGTCAAGATTTTCATATCTCAGAATCCTGTGCCTACATTGCTTGGGGATATCCTCCACTCATTTCACACACGAACAATGAGGAAAAGAGGTGTTCTCATGTGTTGTACTCCTCTTCTAGCAAGGTGGTTTATTTCTCACCTTCCCCAGTCAGTCTTGAAGAATGAGCAAGGCTTGAGGTGGTCACAACGATTGATGACTCATACACATTCTGATGTTCATTGGTGTTCTCGGTCCAGAGAAAATGTCATCATCATTGATCGTTGTGGGGAATTCCCTAATGTCCCATTACTTGGCATTAGGGGGGGCATTACCTATAACCCCTGCTTGGCTCTGAGACAATTTGGGTATGCCCGAAGGGATGGCCCTCATGACATGCTGATTCCAGATTTGGTTTTTGACTTCGACAATGATGCTCAAGGACTTCGACAAAGGTTTATCCGAGCTTGGAGGATGCCCAACAAGGTAGACAGTAAGATACTGGGACACAAGAATTCCATCCCCCTTGAGCCTTACCTCAAGTGGGTACGAACACGCGCCTAGAGTCTTATGATGCCTTACCCCCATATTCTTCCTGTGATCAAAGAGCCTGTTATGGAAGGAGAAGTTCCATGCACCCTCCTACATCCTGACATGCCAACATCATTAGAAGATTTACAAAGGAGTTAGATACAACTCAAGGGAGAACGAAACACTTTTGAGGCCAACTTCTATGCCAGTGAGAAGAAGGTTTTGGAGATTACTCGTCGACTCCATGAAGAGCAGACTCTTAACACCTACATTGCGCCAAAGAGGATGAGCAACGTCTTTTTACCTTAGAATTTTGTATTATTTTGCCCATGGGGAATTTATGTACTAACAAACTCTATCTTATTAATATGACGTGTGTTCCTTTTTGTTTACAACAAATTTGAATTTTTGAATCCTTGATTGCATTACATGAATACACATTATTCATCATATGCATAAACAGGTTTTCACACCAGGTTTCCTTATCTCTCTGTTGTTTATTTCAGCAAGATGGATATAGAGTAGACGGTCAAAGACCTACAAGTGCAGAATTCACAGTTCCAACAACTCCTCATGACCTTAGAAAAGGGTCAGGAGGATCTTAAAGCACTGTTAGAGAAGGAAAAGGAGAAAAAGAAAAGAGTTGGTGTGGCTACTATAGGAAGAAGATTTGAGAACCAAGCTAGAAGGGTCCTGGATTTCCCCTCAACATCTGATGAAGGGTAGGAAAAGGAAAGGGAGTCGCGGTACCATCTGAGTCTGAGGCTGAAGAAGAAGAAAAAGAGGAGGATGAAGACTATTCAGAACAGCAGTATCCTCCTGCAGATGACAAGTACAAGAATCTGGAAGAACGTCTGGCAGCCATGGAAGTGCAAAGAGTGCCTGGGCTGGATTTTGAAGGGTTAGGGTTGGTCTCTGGGATTGTCATTCCCCCCAAGTTTAAAGTTCCTCTGTTCGCTAAATACGATGGGGTGTCTTACCCGAAGATGCACCTAGGGTCTTACGTCAGAAAAATTCAACCTCATTCTTCTGACAAGGACCTGTGGATCCACTTTTTTCAAGATAGTATATCAGGTACGCAATTGGATTGCTTCTACCCGCTTGAGAGGTCTGATGTGCACAATTGGGAGGATTTTGCTGCTGCTTTCTACCGAAAATATCAATATAATATGGAGTTAGCACCTACTCGTACTCAATTACAGAGTATGGGTATGGTCTCTAATGAAGGCTTTAAGGAGTATGCCCAGAAATGGAGGGACTTGGTTGGAAGGGTGCATCCACCATTGTCTGAGAGAGAGCTTATTGATATGTTTTTGGGGACTCTGTCAGGTCCATTCTTTAATCACTTGATAAGAAGTTCGTCTGCGGGCTTCACCGAGTTAATTCTGACTGGTGAAAGAGTTGAAGCTGGCATCAAGAGCGGTAAAATTCAGAAGGACGCATCTGCTTCTGCTGCGGTCAAGAAAACTTTTCCATCTAAGAAAGAAGTCTCAGTTGTCTACTCTCAAAGAAGACAAGGAAGAGTTAAGCGCCGGCCAGCAGTGGGGGCCGTAATGATTCAGAAGTCCACATCTGATCAGCCTCGAAACGGTCAACCAAGAACCAACCAGCAAAGGGTAGAAATACCACAACGGCAGTATACCCAAATAAATATGACACACGCTCAGGTTCTACCCCATCTCTTGAAGTTAAACCTTACAACCTTGAAAGAGGCACCGAAGAACCCGAATACAACTTCTCCTTTTTACCATGCCAACGCCAAATGTGCTTATTATTCGGACAGCCTGGGGCATGACACCAACAATTGTTGGGCCCTCAAGAATAAGATCCAGGATTTAATAGACACTAAGGAGGTGGAATTCAACGCGCCCGAAAAGCCGAATGTGATCTCTGCCCCGATGCCAAAGCATGGTCACAATGCCCATGCTATTGAAGAGGATATGTATGTTGTTGCTGTTAATAACTTGATGACTTCGTTGCCAATAATCAAGATGAATCTGTTGAAAGCCGGGATTTTCCCAAGCTGTGGAAAAGATTGTTACCTCTGTTCGTCCTTACAATCCGATTGTCCGTTGTTGAAGTTAGGCAACCAGCTCCTAATGGATAATCAAGAAATCCTCTTTGAGAAAACCCCTGTTATTCCAACCCCTTCCAAAGATGTTGCTATAATTACCATTTCCGCCAATCTTTCCAAGGTCTCCAAAAGACCTGTTAAGATTACGTCCGATCCAAAGATTGTACCGCTAAAGATTACTATGTCGGGGCCTATCCTATACAAGTCCAACAAATCAATACCGTGGAATTATGGAGGAGAGATCTTCTACCACGGTGTTAAGAAGATTGAATCAGTTGAAGAAAGCTCCGATGAAGAGACTCCTGACATAGGAAATATTGCTGGGACGAGTAAGATCACCCGCAGCGGAAGAATTTTCTCTCCGGAGATTTCTCCTCCAAGGGAAACCTTCGGACCCTCAAATGCTCCTAAGGTTACTCCTGTGTCGGTCAACATATCTGTGCGGACTCCAGTTATTGAAGAAATTGTTACTCCCGTGGTTGTACCCTCTGATGTTGCTACTGATAAAGGTAAGGGGATCCAAGAAGCACCCGTCAGAATGAGGGCTCAACCTTTGGTCATCCCCGAGACCATTCAAAAGGAAATGGAGGAGATTTTAAAAATAATTAAGAAAAGAGACTATGATGTCGTAGAACAACTGGGGTAAACCCCTTCAAAAATCTCTATGCTGGCCCTATTGATTTGTTCCGAAGCTCATGCCAAAGCTTTGATCAAATTCCTGAAGACGGCCCACATGCCTCAGGAAACCTCCGCGGACCAGTTCCAAGAGTGTGTAGCTAGCCTAACAGCCGACAATGGTCTTGGCTTCTCCGATGCCGATTTAACATCTAAGGGGAGAAAGCATAATGACGCGCTGCATGTCTCAGTGGAATGCAGAGGGACTACTCTTGCTCACATTTTGGTTGATACTGGGTCGTCTTTAAATGTCTTGCCTAAGAAAGCATTGGACAGATTGGACTGTAAAGGTTTAACTTTGAATCCAAGCAACATCATTGTCAGAGCCTTTGATGGTTCTAAACGGATGGTCCACTGGGAGGTGGACATCCCGATTAAGGTGGGAACGGAAACTTTCAACTCTACATTTTATGTAATGGAGATCCGTCCTTCATATTCTTGCTTGTTGGGAAGATCCTGGATCCACAACGTTGGGGCCGTCACTTCTTCTCTGCACCAAATGCTCAAATACCCAGTCCAGGGGAAAATTATAACAGTTCATGGCGAGGAGGAGTATATGATAAGCCATCTTAATTATTTCCGCTATGTGGAGTTAGATGGCGAATTCATAGAAACCCCTTTCCAACACTTTGAAGAGGTTTCTCTTGAAGTTGCGGTAACCAAGACAATGACTTATGTTCCCATCATTACCAAACCTGTGTCCCGGATGTCATCCCTTAAAGATGCGAAGGCTGTGATTGAGGAAGGAGGGAGCACAGTATGGGGTCAGCTGCCAGATTTTCCTTACAAGACAGATAAGTTCGGCTTGGGTTTCACTGCTTCTTCTCAAAAGGCTTTGCGCCGCTCCCGGGCTGGAGGGACGCCGTTGAAGATCACCCATCATGGAGTTCATGCTTTGGAGGATGGTGAAGATGAGAGCAACTTTTAAGACTGGATCTTTCCAACTGTTAAAGGAGGGCTGAATAATTGGGAGGCGAAAGACTTTGTTCCCATTACTTTCATCAATCAGTAATTTATCTTTCGAACATTTCTGTTGGTCTTTAATAATTATTAAACAATTCGTACACTTTTGCCTTGTGCCTTACCCGAGGCACATAGGTCCATTTGTAAGGGTTTGATTTTTCATCTTCATATGCCATTTTTAATGAATCATGGACGTTTTCATATATAAACTTTTGTGTTCATTTTCTTTCTTTTTACATTTTTATTTTTGTTTAAAGGTGGATATCCCTTACACACACCCACACTCACCAATGCAGGTACCCATCCACTCTGGATTCCATGGGTAAAAATTCTACTATGGCCTTCAGTGACTCTGAATATCTGGTCAATCATTCCGAATACAAAGGTGATGAAGACTGTGAAGTGCCGGGAGAGTTAGCTAGACTGCTACAACAGGAAGAAAGGGCTATTCTACCTCACGAGGAGTTGTTAGAGACAATCAACTTGGGAACAGAGGAAGACAGAAAAGAGGTTAAAGTTGGTGCCAACCTTAAGTCAAGTGTCAAAGAGCACTTAGATCAGCTGTTGAATGAATATGTTGAGATCTTCTCCTGGTTCTGCGAAGACATGCCGGGACTCGATACAGATATTGTGGTTCACTACAAGAGAAGACTGTCCACCAATTAAACAGAAAGCTCGTCGCATGAGGCCCGATATGTCTGAAAAGATCAAAGCCGAAGTGATGAAGCAGTTCAATGCTGGGTTTCTTGCTGTTACTTCCTATCCACAATGGGTTGCTAACATTGTGCCCGTGCCTAAGAAGGACGGCAAAGTGAGAATGTGTGTGGATTACAGAGACTTAAACTGGGCTAGCCGTAAAGATGACTTTCCACTACGGCACATTGACATCTTGGCTGACAATACAGCTCAGCACAAGGTATTTTCTTTCATGGATGGATTTTCAGGGTACAACCAGATCAAAATGGCCCCTGAAGACATGGAGAAGACTACTTTTGTTACACAGTAGGGTACTTTCTGCTATAAAGTGATGCCATTCGGACTGAAGAATGTCTGGGCAACCTATCAACGAGCCATGGTAGCTTTGTTTCATGACATGATACATCATGAGATTGAAGTCTACGTAGACGACATGATAGCCAGATCGCAAACAGAAGAAGAAAACCTCGACCATTTGCAAAGGTTATTTTTCAGGTTGAAGGAGTACAAGCTCAGACTGAACCCTAACAAGTGCACTTTCAGAGTTAGGTCCAGTAAATTCTTGGGATTCATCGTCAGCAACAAAGGCATAGAGGTTGATCCTGCCAAAGTCAAAGCCATATAAGAAATGCCTGCCCCTCGCACTGAGAAGGAGGTCAGAGGCTTCTTGGGACGCCTAAACTACATTGCAAGGTTCATTTCTCACCTTACATCTACCTGTGAGCCAATCTTTAAGATGTTGAAGAAAGATCAGGTGGTTAAATAGAATGATGACTGTCAAGCTGCTTTCAATAAAATCAAGGAATATTTGCTAGAACCTCCTATCTTAATGCCTCCCATAGAAGGAAGACCTCTAATCATGTATCTGACTGTTTTGGAGAATTCAATGGGGTGCGTACTGGGCCAACATGATGAGTCTGGCCGAAAAGAGCATGCCATTTATTACCTTAGCAAAAAGTTTACCGACTGTGAGACCCGATACTCACTGCTCGAGAAAACTTGCTGCGCTTTGGTATAGGCTGCTCGCCGGCTAAGTCAGTATATGTTGACACATACCACTTTACTGATCTCTAAGATGGATCTAATCAATTACATTTTCGAGAAGCCTGCTCTATCTGGAAGAATTTCTAGATGGCAGATGATCCTCACCGAATATGATATACAGCACACGACCCAAAAATCTATAAAGGGGAGTGTATTAGATGACCATTTAGCTCATCAAGCTGTTGAAGATTACCAATCCATGAAGTTTGACTTCCCCAACGAAGACATTATGGCATTGGACAACATTGAAGTTAACGGACCGTATGACGGACCTGAACAAGGATCCCGATGGACTCTGTACTTTGATGGTGCCTCCAATACACTTGGGAACGGTATCAGTGATGTGCTCATCTCTCCACAAGGTTTCCATACACCTTTCACCGCCAGACTCTGCTTCAGCTGCACCAACAACATGATCGAGTATGAAGCTTGTATCTTTGGTCTCAAGGCTGCAATTGACTTGGGAATCAAATCTTTGGTTGTGTTTGGGGACTTAGCCTTGGTTATCAGTCAAATTAAAGGAGAGTGGGACACTAAACATCCTAATCTCATCCCATACAAAGAACATGTCCTGACATTGTTACCTCATTTCGAGCAGATTACCTTCGAGCACTTCCCGCGAGAAGAAAATCAACTAGTGGATGCTCTAGATACAATGTCTTCCATGTTTAAACTTAACTGGGATAATGAGTCTCCCCGAATCACCATCGAGCGGATGGACGAACCTGCACATTTTCATGAGATTAATACCAAAGAAGTAGTGGACCGACCCTGGTTTCACGAAGTCAAAAGGTATCTCGAGACTCGAGAATACCCTGAAGGAGCTTCAGTCAACGATAAAAAGTTCTTGAGGAGATTCTTTGCCAAGTTCTTCCTGAGCAATGGTATCCTATACAAGCGCAATCATGATTGCATCCTGCTTTGTTGTGTGGACAAGGTTAAAGCTGAGAAAATCATGACTGAACTGCACAATGGTACATTTGGCACCCACTCAAGCGGGCATACGATGGCTAAGAAGATTCTACGGGCAGGCTATTACTGGTCTACCATGGAAGCCGATCATCATCAACATTCTCGTACTTGTCACAAATGCCAAATCTATGCGGACAAGGTACATATTCCTCCAGTTCCTCTCAATGTCCTAACAGCTTCTTAGCCATTCGCAATGTGGGGAATCGACATGATTGGAGAGATCAAGCCTACAACATCCAATGGACACCGCTTCATCTTGGTGGCTATTGATTACTTTACCAAGTGGGTTGAAGCAGCTTCCTTTGCCTCTGTTACAAAGAATGTGGTTGCCCGCTTCATTAAGAAGAATCTCATTTGTCGGTATGGTATCCCCGACCGGATCATCACGGACAACGGTAAAAACCTGAACAACACTAGGATCACCGCTCTGTGCGAGCAGTTCAAGATTCAACACCACAATTCATCTCCCTATCGGCCAAAGATGAACGGTGTTGTCGAATCTGCAAACAAAAATATCAAGAAGATCATTCAAAAGATGACAGTCACCTACAAGGACTGGCATGAGATGTTACCGTTTTCTCTACACGGGTACTGTACCACAACACGTACATCAACTGGGGAAACACCTTTTTCTTTGGTATACGGCATGGAAGATGTTTTACCTATTGAGGTTCAGATTCCCTCCTTGAGAATCATGAAGGATGCTGGTTTGAGTGAAGACGATTGGATTCAGACCCGATTTGATCAACTTAACTTGATTGATAAGAAACGACTTACTGCTACTTGCCATGGTCAGACGTATCAAAAACAGATGATTAAGGCATTCAACAAAAAAGTCAGACACCAGGTATATCAAGTCGGAGATCTCGTAATCAAGCGGATCATCTTACCGCAAAATGATCCCATGGGCAAATTGACTCCTACTTACGAAGGACCATTTGTGATCAAAAACATCTTTTCTGGTGGGGCAATGATCCTGACCACCATTGACGGCGAAAATCTGCCGCACCCTGCGAATGCAAACATAGTTAAAAGATACTACGCATAAATGACCCAAAAAGTTGAAAACCCGAAAGGGTGACTTGGGCAAAAATGAGCATCCCGGTGAATCGAAAACCCGAAAGGGCGGTTCAGGCAAAAATTAGGGATAAAACAAAAAAAAAATTGTACACCCAGCAAGTTGAAAACCCGAAAGGGAGACTTGGGCAAAAAAGGGTTTCCCGGTGGATCGAAAACCCGAAAGGGCGATCCGGGCAAAAGTTAGGGAATTAAAGCGTATGACTATGTCTCGTCGGATCCCTTTAAGGACAATCTCTTCACAGATAAACTCCAGGTTTCTGATCAATCTAATCATATGCGGACGAAGCAACGAATGGACAAGATACTCAGAATTACGAAGGCCATAGCAGAATGGGAACCCCATGGAATTTTTACACATAGCCATCTTTCTTTGTATAATTTTTTCTCATTTTTATGACAACATTCTCTTACTAGGATGTCTGTCTCCTTTGTTCAAAATACTTACAAAAAATTAATACAAAGATACTTCAAAGTGCGGAAAACTATTTGCCTTTTTACACTTGGGTTTTATTTGAAAACATCCAATGATTTATTAAATGAGCATATGCATTTGAATATAATCACATGTTTACAAATAAATAAAAAGGGAAAGAATAATTACTGATAGGTTGAAAGTACAAGAAGACGTCTTTAGGCTATTCCAGGAGAAATCCCCTGCAGTATATCATCTAGATCCCCCAGCGGAGCTAAAACCTTGAAATACATATCCCCAGCAGAGTTAAGTTTCAAAATCCCCATCAGAGTTGAGTTTTCAAACTCCCAATCCCCAGCGGAGCAAAACTTTGAACTATAGACCCTCAGCGAAGATGAAACTTTCTTCCCCAGCGGGGTCAAATCTTCAAACTTTAAATCCCAGTGGAAACCATCCAGCTTCTTCCATTTTCCCCAGAGAGTCACTTTAAAACCAGATAATTCCCCAGAGAGTTATCCTAAAACCCTCTTCCCCAGTGGAGCTGAAACTATCAACCCACAGCGAAAATCATCCGGTTTCTCCAATTTCCCAGCAAGATATCTTTAAGCCTGGAAATTAACCAGATAACAGTTAACTTTTATTTTATCCCCAATCAAGGATAATTTCTCAGAAGATTGGCGTACACCCAAGCTCCTGATACCCTTAACAGAATGAAGATTCTCATTCTTGAAACTCCAGAAGATTGGCACACACCCAAGCTTCTGATACCCTTAACAGAATGAAGATTCTCATTCTTGAAACTCCAGAAGATTGGCATACACCCAAGCTCCTGATACCCTTAACAGAATGAAGATTCTCATTCTTGAAACTCCAGAAGATTGGCATACACCCAAGCTCATGATATCCTTAACAGAATGAAGATTCTCATTCTTGAAACTCCAGAAGATTGGCATACACCCAAGCTCCTGATACTCTTAACAGAATGAAGATTCTCATTTATGAAACCCCATAAGATTGGCATACACCCAAACTTCTGATCTCCCCATAGAGTTTTTCACTCCCCTAGCAGATCGAAGATTCTCATTCTTAATTCCCCGCAAAAGCCATCAGAGCATTCCTTATTCTCCAGCAGATCAAGGTTTTCCGTTGATGGATCCCCGGTAAAGATCGCCAGAGTTTTCCCTATTCCCCAGCCGACGAAATGTTTATCATCATCTAAAGACTTTAAAGGATCCCTACATCCCCAAGAAAATCATGATGGATTCTCATCGTATAATCCCCATGGAAGTTGTCAAAGTTTTGATAATCCCTGCGAGTTACCAAGGATTCTCTATCCCCAAGCAGTCAACAAGGATTTCTCATCTTCAACAGTCAAAGATTTTGAATCTCCAGCAGTGGTCAAGGATTTATTTTCCCTGACAGCAGTCAAAGATTTTATTATCTCCAGCTATCAAGGAATTCATTTTCCTCAGTAAGACAGCTAATCAGCTTACATGCGCATGCACTACATTCATATGCCATGAACATTGATAAAACACATACATTGCATCATACATTTCATGCAACATAACTTTTTGTTTCAGCTAACATTTTACATGTTTCAGGATAATATTAACAAGCTACCAACATACAATCATGAAAACAGCTTAGGGACGCTCCAGACACGGATGCAATTATATTGCTTATTCAGATTCGAAGTTCAGAAAATAGCTCAGAGATACCCCAGACATGGATACCATTCTGATGCTCATTCTCCTGATTTTCAACAAACATTCTTGGATGGCATCTTAAAGCCCATCTCCAATAAGATTCTATCACGTCTCTAAATGGCATCTTTAAGCCCATTCCCTCAACTATATTTCGACGAGTGCAAATTTACGGGCACTCTAGTGTCCAATCCTCTTTTACCTTCGAGTCACGAAAGGCAAACTCGCCAATCTAACTCTTCAGGTTCAAGAAGATTGAACAGGGGCAGTTGTTGTACCCCAAAATTTGCCCTCTCATTTTATCAAGATTTCCCCTCACAAGACTCTTTGAACTCAAGACCAAGCTAGGGTTTGCTCTGCTCAAGACATCTCCTTGCACCGTTGACCTAAATTAGGGTTTGAGTTTGCACAAGGAATTTTGGACTTCTAATGCTCAATGTGACTTTCATACTTCATGTTGGACTTACAAGATTGCCCATACCAAGTTTCAAGCCTTGAATTAAATTTTTGTCCAGTCAATTGGACAGTTGACCAAAAAATCAATTGTATTGGGGAAAAAGTCAACTGTGGCCAATTTACAGTCAAACCTCATAATTTTTGATCCACATCAACACTATAGACTCATATGAACCATTTGATCAAGTTTGGACCACAACTCCTCAAGAAATTTGATCAGATCATCAAAAGGGCAAAATGGTCATTTTTAGGGTTTTGACTGTATAAGGGCAATTTCTGATTTTTCACCTAGCCAATGGCAAATTGGGTTCAAGCATGGATTCAAGGACTCAATGGAATCATCTTGACCTACTCACAAGGTTTAAAAGATCTCAAATGCATTGGATTGACAGATGAATTTTCCAGTCAACTGATCAAAAATCAATTGTACACTAAAAAGTCAAACTTTGACTTTTTGGTCAAAATCAAGTGCCAAGGATCATTTTTCATCAAGATGTGTCAAAACATCAAACTTGTTCACCAAGAAACCTAATTTTGCAAATTGGGTTTTAAGATTGAAAATTTTCATAACTTAGAATTTTTCTAAGTTATGAAATTTTCTTATTTTTTCCCCAACTATGCCTAACATTTTCACCATGATGAAATTGGATTCAAAGAAAACTTCCAACATGAAAGTTGTAGTCCTCCACAAAATATACAACTTTTATTCACAAAGTTTTCCCAAAAGAAGCTTGGATCTCAAGTTATGATTTTTGGAACAAGGGTCCACGAAACTTTTAACTTAGTGAAATTTTGCCCTAATTTAGGCAGGATTTTAACCTATCTTCATGGCAATTTTTCACATAGTTCCACTTGGAATATAAAAATTAATTTCAAACATGGACTGTAGAGCATGTTACAAGCTTTCCAAAATGTCCAAAAACTCTCCAAAATCATTTATGGTTAAGGAGAATCGAAGGTTTGAATTTGGCAAAAAGTCACTTTGATCCATGGCATTTTTCATGTTGCTACAAATTGCAATTTCTATCCAGCCTTGTTTCTACTTGTTTACAGGTATCTAAACCCTTCCAAACTCATAAATTAAATGCAAACACATTGGTTAGAGGCATTATTTTGAGCTTTAGAAGATTATACAAAGGATTAATCCATTTTTGGCAAAAAGTTAATATTGTCATTTTTGTCAAAGCTTGCTTTATGTCAAATTGCATCCCTTGAGCCTTGAACCCAATCTTGGAAAGAAAACAAGATCCAAAAACTTGGGGCCAAGCTCACCAAATTTGTGCAAGATTAGAGCTAGCCTGTACAGGCCTGGCCTTTGTCACTTCTCACCTTTGGCTTCAAAAACAAGAAAGCTTGCAAAAGTGAGAGAACTCTTGTATCTTTTATAACTAAGCTTTGTAAACATTTGAACCAAGTTTTGCATATCACATTGAGCCAGAAACACGAGCTATCCACTTCTCAAGACTTCCAAAACACAAAAACATAATCTTCTTGCAAAATAGGGCAGCTTTTGCAGTTGCACCTCAATCTCACAAACCACTCGTGCGTTTTGTCCCAAACCTCTTCCAATACATTCCATATAACCCACTTAAGTTATCCCAACTATTGGCCAGTGACTGTAACTTTGTTTTCAATCTTCACCATTTTTGAATTCAGCTTGTGCAGGTTCACTTCTACAAGCTTATTCAAGCAAACTCAAAGCAAACAAAGCATTGGGGAAGGTCAAAGGAAGTTCAAGCAAGCTCTGAAGCATCTCAGGCCTCATTGAAAACCTCCACATTGCCATACTCGAGTTCAACTAAAGCAGGTATTTTCCAACTTTCTATATCTCTATTTAGGAATCATTAGGCTTAGGTTTGTGAATAAAAAATGTAGTACTCATTGCCCTTAAGCTGTACATATGCATAGATTTCATTTAAGTTAACTGTGTTGAGAGAATTTGATTGATGAACTTTCTGAAAAAGTTAGGTTAGAAATTAGGGCCAGTGAAATTCTCTCTGGTCTTTGAGAGTTAGATTAAGTTCTTTACATGGTTAGAATCGTGTTGAAAAATGCTATAACTTTTGTGTTGTGAGTTTTTGCTTTAGAGCACGTATGCAGGATTTCCAGAATTGTACACGGGGCGCGCGTTTTTGTTCAAAGATTGAAGACGAAGGAAAATCTGGGTTGGGCCTGGCTT
The DNA here is from genome assembly GCA_948472305.1 of Vicia faba. Taxonomy (NCBI): domain Eukaryota; kingdom Viridiplantae; phylum Streptophyta; class Magnoliopsida; order Fabales; family Fabaceae; genus Vicia; species Vicia faba. Next base: position 1,311,118,522 of record OX451735.1, read on the forward strand.
GTTCATGCTTCTTGCACCCCTAGCCTTACTGTTTACACCCCATTGGCCCATTGTTTTATATTTTTATATTTTTCATTTCTTTTTTAGTTTCTGGTTTTATTTCATTTTTTCTAAACACTAAAAAATACCAAAAACATTTTCATAAATTTTCACATTTTATTTTATTATTTTTTAGACATAGAAATAATTGTTAAATAATATATACATTTATTTTCTTTAACAAAAACTTGTAAATAACATAAAATAAAAACATTATATTTTATTTTTAGTATTTGTATACTTAAATAATACTTTCTCACATTATTTTTATTTTTTTTAACATTTGTATATATTTTATCTATTTTAATGGATATAAATAAATAATAAATAATACATAATATATATATATATATATATATATATATATATATATATATATATATATATATATATATATATATATATATATATATATATATATATATATATATATATATATATATATATATATATATATATATATATATATATATATATATATATATATATATATATATATATATATATATATATATATATATATATATATATATATATATATATATATATATATATATATATATATATATATATATATATATATATATATATATATATATATATATATATATATATATATATATATATATATATATATATATATATATATATATATATATATATATATATATATATATATTTTCTTAAAATAAATTAGGGTTTCCACCCTTAATAAAAATAATCTTTTATTTTATTTTTTTAATGCATTAAATAGTTTATTTTTACATATATAAAAATAATACAAAAACATGTTTTGCATATTTATTTGATTGTCTATTTAAATATTTGCTTATTTATTATTTGAACAAAGAATTCAATTTGATTGTAATAATCTTAGGGTTTTAATTTCTTGCAAATAATCCCCTATTCAAAATTGTATCCCCCTCCACATATCAATGTTGTAATAGCTTAGATTACTTTTACGCATTTATTGTTTTCAAATATGCCATGATATAGATTAGGGTTTGTATGTAATATCCAAAATCAAAATAAATAGTTAAACCTAATACAAGACATAAAAGCATGTAAATTGATAACACAATGCACACACACACCCCTAGGGTTTCATCCACTTGTTGCCTTTAAAATGGCCTTGGTATGCATGTTGAGTATCTTGGCAAAACAAAAAAAACAAAACAAAAGATCATAGTCCCTCGATGACGCTATCTTGGTTGCCTAAACAAAATGATCTGGTCCCTCAAAAAAATTTGCTAAGGTACTTGGCACAATTGATATCATGGTCAATATGATGACCCATGCCTGTCCCATTTAAGATCCAAACACAAGGTTGTTTACCAAATACAATGGTAAAACAACAATGTGAAAGGGTTAAAAATGTGTAAGAAAGATCTTTGAGTAGATAGGGTAGATGCTCCTAGTTACTTGATCAAAACTTGCAAACATCCTTGCTATTTTCAAAAACACATCACAAAACAATTTAAAAAAAAATTTCCCAAAACAAACTTTCAAACATTGAAATATCTTTTCAAAAGACAAACACCTTTGTATATATTAAAACAAAAATAATTGCAAAGGTTGCCTAGACAAGGCCTCTTTTCAAAACATTTTCAAAAACCACACACAAAGCACCATTTCAAACAATTGAAAAGCGAAAGCAAGTGATCTAAAAAAGTAACTAAGAGCCCATGGATAACCATGGATGAAAAGGGTGCTTGCACCTTCCCTTTTCATAATCTACCCCCCGAACCCAAGAAAACATCTCAAAGGTATTTCCTGTGCTTTTTGACCTTTCCTTTGGATAAAATAAAAAGTCGGTGGTGGCTCTTGCTAAACCGAAACATTTGCGAACACAAACGCAAAACCTCAAGTCAGTTCTCCCACCGTATCACAGGTATAATGTGTGGACTCGTTAATTCAAAATTTTGAATTTCTTCAGTTTCAGTTCAGTATGTGTCGAATGTGTCGACACATGAGTCGAATGTGTCGACTCATAACCTATAGAGAGTCTCTCATATCGGATTTTTCTCTATCACAAAAATTATTCAAATTAAAGTGTGACCTAATTCACTTCTTCTCACCTTGAATCTTCCACCATACTCTATAAATTCCTCCTCCATAAATCATTAAACCCTACATTTACCAACAAATCGTTAAAAATGTTTCTCAAGATTCCTCTTCCATAAAACACTTGTTCTAACTTCTTTTAAATCTCACGCAAGTTCTACAAGTCACAAATTTGCATTCATCTGCTGCCTTTTTGTCATTGTTGTGTATTATTATTTCTTAATATTTGGGGTTTGTGGGTTTTCGTATTTCCCTCAAATAGGAAACCACTTAAGTTACACATTTCATCAAACACCTTATGTGCAAGCTTTATTTGGAATTTCGATCTTTTATCCAAGAGTAGCAAAGAAAAAAAGTAATGTCAAAGGTAAGGGAAATGATGGTTCTTCCTTAAATGTTCTAGAAACTGCATTTTCCGTAGTTGATGGTGATGATTTTAAGTTCTTTGAAGACAAGTGCCAATATAGGCTTGTTATGAAACAACATATGTACAAAGCCTCTATTGTTTAAGAACTGAATCTTCCTGAAATTGTTAGTCGTTTTGAGCATCAAAAGATTAACTACTTTCTATAACTTTCACAAGACTACGACAAGGATCTTATTCGTGTTTCCTATGTCGGGTTGCACAAACAGCAAGGGAGTAAGTTTTAATTCAGAATGTGTGATAAAATATAATGTTTTACTAATGCATTATGGGAGTCATTGTTTGATATTACTACTATTGGTGATGATGCGAGACTAAAGGTAACTAATACAAATGTTCATGGTTATTTTCGTTGGAGACCTCATATGAATGAATTGCTTAAAGCTCCCTGAGCTGATGACAATTATGAGAGTATATCAACCAGACACTTGAAGCAATTTCCTCGTATCTTACATTGTCTTATTTCTCATGTTCTATGTCCAAATAATGGTGGGCATTCAAGGGTGGATCAAACGGAATTCAACCTTGTTTACATTCTTCTTCACAAGATTAAAATAAATTGGGCAAACTACTTTGTTTCTCATATGTTCTTCGTCAAAGAGTGTAACAAAGGAACTTCCTTTTGTTATGTTTCTATGATTGCCAAGATCCTCAAGTACTTTAGCATTGAGGTTCCAAATCTATTATGCATCTCACCAGATTGAACCAGGAACTCACTCAACTCACCTTGACAAACATGAGGTACTTTTGGGATAAAAACTTGAATGTGTACTACTACCTTCTGAGCGAATCCACTAGAAAGATCTATGATTTTGATAATCCATATAAGTTTGAAGAAAATGTTGATGCTCCTAAGGTTGATGAGCAACCAATTGGTGGCATTAATTAAGATGATGTGAATATGATTGATACCAACCATGAGGAAAATGAAGCATGGGCAAATGCTACAAAAAATCAACATCATGAGCAAACACAAGGATGGGGACAACGAACACAAAATGCTTGGACACAACAAGGTGATGGCTATAGAGAGTTTGATGGAGGTTCCCAAGACCATGGTTCTGGTTCACATAGTAATTATTTTGGGACTGTTGGAAATGAGTTTGCTTTAATCGATATGCTTCAAAACATGCATGTGAAGAAAAATGAGCCTTGTAAGGGAGAAATATGTTAGAGAGATGATTTTCAGGCTGCTCAAGAAGAGTGTGTCATGCCCTAAATTTTACCCCTAATATCATATATCATTTTTCATTATACATCACATCAAGATCACAAGCTTGGTTGCCTACTCTCTTTCTCTATCTCTTTGAGCTTTCCTTTGTGGAGATTATCAAGCACCTTCTTGTGTATATTTCCCTTTATGTGTTTATATACTTTATGTTCTACTAACAATTAACCAAAATACCAAAAATATGCCTGGTTTCCATTTGTTTATTGTGCAAGCTAGGTTTTGAATCAAGAGCATCAAGCATATTTCCCTCAACTAGGGTTTGCTTCCTCAAAGTGAAAGAGTGGTAAACCATTGATTCTCAAAGACTATTTCATCAAATCATGTCCTCTAATATCAAAGAATAAGGTCTCAAGCATCATTCAGTTTCATTTTGGTCAAGAATATCTCAAATTGTGATAGCTTGTTTCTCAAGAAACTTCAAAGGTTCTTGTGTTTATTTCCATGCCTAGTTCAACAAGTTTCCTCAAGACTTGGCCTAATTTAATCAAAGGACATTAAAGGTGCACCATTTTGTGTTCTTATGATCATCATTGTGTTTTAAAATGCAATAAAATCCAAATTCACAAGTTGATTCAAAGAGGTTTAACCTAAAAAGTCAACATTGCAAGTCAAAGCTCAAAACTTCACAACTCCTTCATTATTCAACATTTTTAATGCTTCTTTGGAAATATGACTATCCTTAACATCCTCTACAACATATGTTTAAAAGTCAAGAGCCAATTATGCTTGGAAGATCATCAAAAATTTGGAAACATTAGAGGTCAATTTGTGGACTTAGTGAAAATTGACGCAATTTCAAGTGAAATTTGCCTAGCTTCCAAAGATCATATCTCTATCAATTTTAAACTTATATGAGTGACTCTATTTAATACTTGTATTTTGTTATTCCCTCTACAATTTTTTTCAAGGATGAAAGGCCAATTATGCTTGGAAATCCATGGAAAGTTGGATGACATTATAGGTTATTTTGTACTTAGAAATTTTAGATTAGTGATTTTAGTTCTTAATGCCAACTTCAACATGCCATAACTTTCTCCTCAAGCATCCAAATCAATACTTTCTTGTCACATTGTAATCTTTGTGATGATATGATGAACTTGCAAAAATAATGAGCCATAAATGTTAAGTGTACAAGGTGGAATACAATCTTGAACATGGGTGTACAAAATAGCAATTTCCATTTTTTGTCAGATTTTGCAAATGATCAAAACTCAAGTAAAAGACCAAATATGCAGAGGTTTTCCACTCTATTGTGATCAGTGATGACAAATGAAGCAAAACGAACCAAAATGTGCAGCATCCCAATGCATTTTAGTGATTTCCTCTTGAAGAAAAATCACACAATTCGTGTGACTTGGATTCCAAATGTGTGAGCCTCAATTCACACGTACCAAGCCTGCATCAGCTTTCCTACAAATAGAGCACTCATCTACTCTCAATTTCAAGCTTTTGATAGCCACAAAACCCCTGCTCATACTTCAAATTTTTCTTCTAAAGTGTTGTTGAGATCGTGAAACTTTTCCAACCCATTTCAGAGTAAATTCTTGATTCATACAGCTCCCCTGCCATCTCTTGAAGCTAACACAACAAATTGTAAGCATTGAAAGCCTCGAAATCATCCTCACTAAGTCTAGTTTTAGACACCTTTGAGCATACTTCGTTCAGGTAGTTAGAGGCTTCCATTGGCTTCAAACTTGATACTATAATATAGTCCTCGACTCTCTGATGCTTGTACTTACTTCAGTTTTCATTAATTTTGCATATTGATCATTTAATTTCAAATTTCGTTTTCAAAAGTTTTCTCGAGTTTTCAAAATTAAACATCACACGGTTTGAATAAATTTATATGGATGATATGGTTGGAATCACATCAAAGAAATTGTCACAATGGTATAAGCCTCATGATCTGAGCTTACAAATTTTAAAATCTCCGATGGCACATGGCTGAAGAAGATAACTGGAGGTGTGTGTTGGTTGCCTGAGTTTATTTTAACGTTCTATTAAATCATATGTTGCCACTGAAATGTTTCGATTGGTCTATTTTATTTGAGATCGTGTGTTATTACTGAAGTAATTTCCATCATGTGCTTTCACCTTGGAGCCTTTGGATCTGGCAGCATGGATATGTGACTAAGATGTAACGCTCCACACTTTTTTCTCTTTTATCGCATTTTATTTATTTTGTTTTAAATTGTTTTAATCTTCTAAAAATTATTTTAAAATTCATTTTCACTCCAAAAAAATACCAAATACTTTCTAAAACTTTCTTTTACTATTTTACTCTTTATTTTAATTTTTTGAGAATTTTATTTTATGTTTTGCTATTTTTCATTAAATTCCTTTTAATTACTTTGTTTTGATTGGTTAATAAATAGTTTTTTATTTTAAGAAAATCACCAAAAAAATTCTAAAAATATTTGATACCTTTTCTGATTTTTCTATGGTATTAGTTGCAATTTATTCAATGTTTTGAGTATACTTTGTTATTTTCTATTTTATTCCCTTTTAAAAATCATTTTTAAAAAAAATCCATGCATTTTAATTACTTATATTGCTTTTTAATATTTGTTTGACTTGTGTTGACTGCTGTTGGCCTTGGATCATGGCTCATTTGGTCACAATTTTCATCAACATCAATGGATCTTGAGTGTTGATGGAGTGAAAACCCTAATCCATCGAAATGAATGATTGATTTTGATGATAACTTGATCAAGGTCTTAGTCAATTTTTGGATTTTCTTTCTACCTTCATATTTCTTCATCCCTTTCTTATTTTTTCTTTCTTTTTTTGATAAACTAGATGATGATGAATTCATCTTGTTCAATTAAGTTTAAATTGATGTTTGATGAACTTTTATCATTTCAAATCTACCTCTAAGTGATCAATTGATCACTCAAGGTACTTTAGATTAGTGATAAGTTTGTCTCAAGGTATCATGAAGGACTTGGTTGATGTGATGATCCCATCTCTTTGACTTAGTCTTGATCACCTTTCTTTTAAACTATGTTGTGCATTATATGCAATACACCTATATTAGTTTGGCCTGACCTCAGATAGGTGTAACTTCTACATAAGTTCACTTGCGATTGATTAACATAGCGTTAAGTTGTCCTGAATCGGATTACTAATTACTAACATTATTAATAATAATTGTACTAACTTTAATTTTCCGTACTTTTACATTAATGCAATTTAAATTCCGCACTTTATATTTATGTAATTTAAATTCTTGCAATTTACTTTTGTGCAGTTTACTTTTATGCAATTTATCTTTAAACATTTACTTTTCATTTTATATTTATGTCATTTATTTTTATTGTCTTTTTCTCTTTGTCCCTTGTACTTTTTCTTTTTCTTTTCAAAGACATTAATAAATATTAAACCCTAAAAGGACTTCATGGTTTTCTTGGACTATTGTTACTATCCTTGGCTTGGAAATGACTTTGTGGACTTAGATTTTGGTTCTTGATCCTATGCTTTGGAGTTGTGACTTAAGACCTTGATTCATATGATGCCTTGATCCATCTGAGACCTTGGGGCCTTCATTTGAGACCTTAGGAGTTTCATCTGACCATTGGGTTTTATCTTCCTATTTTCTTTTGTGTGTTTTATCTGATGCAGTGAATTTTATCTGAAACTTAAAGTTTTCATCTGATGTTTGAGAATTCATCTGCACATTAGGATTCATCTAATTCTGAGACCTTGAGCTTTCATCTGAGACATCAAATGTTCATCTGATGCTTATAATGTTTATTTGATTACTTGCTTATGTGTGTGGCTTAAACCAAGGGAAATGGATGCATGGTTTGACTTATGTCAAGATGATTGCTCTAGCTTGGTCAGATTTTTTATGCCTTACTTTTACTTTATGTTTTAGGATATTCCCTTCATCTCATGCCCATCTTCTTCAATTTTCAAAACTTCTCTCTTTTTCAAAACCTTATTGTTTTCTCAAACTTGAACCACCTTCATAATAAACCTTGACTTTGTCAAGTGCATTTTCAAAACTTCGTTTCTTAATAAATGTTTCAAAATACTTAAGCATATCAAAAAAATTTCAAAAGACTTAAAACATACAAAACTCATTCAAATCTTTTTCCACTTGGATTTTCATTTTTTTAAAATCTTTTCCCAAAGATTAGACATGATTCCTCTTCATAGTTAAGATTTAATTCTCCTATCCCTATAGTATTTATTGATATGGTGTTGATTCTTTTCCACTTGAGAGAGTTAGTGGCATACTTGTTGATTTTTATCCAAGTTGGAGCTCCTCTTTCATGATGATGCAAAGGTACATGTTCACATGCTTATGAGTGATTAGTTGAGTTTTCTCCTTAAGATAACAAAATGTATCTTCATTTAAAACCAACCAGACAAACAAATTTTGTTATTTTTATAAGAACTACGTGGTTCTGATTTCTCCATTATACATTGGAGGTACGTATGCAAAGAGCTCTCAAAGTTTTGCCGAACCAAAGTCATGAAAAAACCATTTCTTTTCTCATCTCCACAATCTTTTGCAAACAACCCAATTTTAGCCTTTAACATAGATTTTCAAGAGGTTCACAAGGAGTGCCATGGACGTTTAGGGTGCTTATACCTTCCCTTTGCATAACCAACCCCTGTACCTAGATCCCTTTGTTTTATTAGTTTTGTTTTAAAACTTCTGTAGGTTTTATTCACTCTTTTCTCATTCCTTTGGAAACAATAAAGTGTGGTGGTGACTCATGCTTTGTGAGTTAAGTTAATCAATAGCTTAATCTCAAATTTACACTTCTACAAAGTGTTTTTAGCTTATTCAAGATCATATGACTATACAAGATACAAATTTTGATGTCTTTTCCTCTTTTGCTACTGAGCAGTTTTATGCAATCCGAAGTGAAATAGGTACCAAAAAATGCTGCTATGTATACGAGGATAAATAACATGATTTCCATGATTGTTTAAAATCACGAGTAGTCCGCACAATTTTACCAAGATATTCGTAATTCCATGGATTATGGTGGAAGACCATCTCATAGGGGTCATAGAGGTCATCATTCTTTTTAAAGATTTTGAGTCTTAGGTGTTTTGGTTTAAGTTCCTTGTGGTTATGCATATTGGTCATGCATTTTATGTTTTTGAATCCATTTGTATTTTATGTTCTTTCATGTTTTGCTTCTTTGGCTTATGTATTAACATATTTTAGCACTTCTTCGAAGTGAAACTACGATTTGTGTTTGTTTATGTCTTTTATGATAATATTTGACAATGTTGCTATAATATTGATTGGTATTGTCCTATTATTTATGCTTAAATATTTGTGTCACTCCATGTACATAGGGTATATGTGAGTGCACGTTCTTACTTTTGCAAAAGTCCTTTGTGTGATATTCGTATTTGTGTGAACAATGATACTTCTCTTTTGTGCTTTGTCTATTTTTAATGTTGTCAAAGGGGGGAAGCATATGCAGAGATAAAATTAGGATGCATATATTCAGAGGGAGCCTTCATGAAGACACAAAATGTATCATCGAATGTTTTTCCATCATCAAAAAGAGGGAGTATGTGAGTGCACCTACCTATTAGATGTTTTTTATGATGTCAAAACTAGGATAAACTTAGAATTTATGTATATTTAACGATATCTCAGAGTTCTTATGTGCACCTTTTCATTAGAGATCTAAGAATTCATTTAGAATATGTTTGGACAGTGCACTAAAAATTAGTTTTTACATGAAAAACATATCCATGTGTCGATACATTTGATGTATGAGTCGACACATGTGGATTAATAATGACACCTGTAAAGCCTCTATCTATGTGTCGACACATATAACCTTTCAGGTCGACACATGCTAAAAAAATTTATCTATGTATCGACACATATGTGTTCAGGTCGACACATGTACTGCATTTTTAAATCCTAGCAAGCTTTTGTCTATATGTCGACACATGTCGTTATATGTGTCGACACATAACTTATATGTGTCATTAAATGCTGTAATTTTTTGGAAAATTTGCATTTACTTTCAATTTCTAAACATCCCTTATTGCCTCCAACTTGCACACATAGAAATACTTCATACATGCATCATTTTCAATTTGATGAAACTATAAACACATACAAAAATTTCTCATCATCTTCAACCTTTCATCTATGCATACACACAAATAATATACACATAATCATTCATTGTTTTGGTACCATCTAGACTTGTGTTGATAACATTCAATTTAGGTTGGTGTAACATAAGATTGGGTTTTTAGTTTTTGGGGGTTTCATCGGAAAAAATATGACGGTTTTCTTTCGAGATCATAGTGTTGATTTGAGGATTTTTACAACATTTTGCAATTCGGATTCGATAGAGTGAAGACCTTTAAAGGATGGGAGGTTGTTACAATAGAGTAGCGTGAGACGGTGAATTGATTGGAAATCTTGGGTGATGATAATTCGTATTTTGGATTCGACCAAGTGAAGGCTTTTGTAGGTGTTTAGGTATTGGCTTGCATTTTTGGTAAATTCCAAGTGTATGTGTGAATGTCATGACTGATGTCATAACATTCTAGTTCAGGTTGTACTAACTCTTTAGGTACATATGCAGAAAAATATTGTAACTCAAATACTGATGTTTATAAGTGTGCATCTGAGCATGTTTGCAAAATGATCACACTTTGCTAATCAGTAGACAGGTTTTCTCAGATGTCATAACAGATGTTATGACATCCTGTTCTGAACTAGCAGGATTACAGGATTGGATAAGTCTGAGTTTTTTCAGGAAATAACTCAGTCCTTCCTAAACAGAATCCTGCGTTTTCTGAGGAGTAACCTAGCTCAATCCTAACCTGATCAATGAAGTACTGTGACCTGGTCTTAAGGTCAAACGGAATCAACCCTAGGTTTTTGGAAACCCTAACTGAAGTTGCAGCTGCTATATATTCAACAGAGCTGCGGTTTTTGAAGTCATCCCTGCTGATTGATTAGAAGATTAAGTTTGTAATCTGTATAGATTTGTGTATTGTACTCCAAGCAATATCATTGTGATAAGTGTCTTGGAATAGGTTTCAATTGTAAGGGTTGTGTAGCACTCAAAGCTTTGAAGCAAGAGTGTTTGAATGTTACTTGACTAAAGCTGTGAAGCAGAGTCAAGTTAGTTGTGTACATCACTCAAAGCTGTGAAGCACGAGTGATTGTGTTACTTGATTAAAAAGCTGTGAAGCTTAATCAAGAGTGTGTTTTGAAGAGTGTCTTCATCAATTCTCAAGTCAAATTGGTTTATGTATCACTGCTGTGATTGAGGGGGAGTGAGTAGGAACTCAGGTTTAAGTTGTACTTAGATTAGAATTGCATTGGGTAGGTCTTAAGTGAAGGAGATAAACTGGTTGGTTTATTTCCTGAATTAACATCTCTTATAGTGGATTCTCTCCCTGGCTTGGTAGCCCCCAGAGTAGGTGTTGTTGCACACTGAACTGGGTAAACAATTGACTGTGTTATTTACTGCTTTTGTATTTACTGTCATATAGTAAGTCAGATACGGTGTCATAACATTGGACGTGACATTGAGTATCTGTAGCCAGAATTTTCAATTGGCATCAGAGCAGGCACCCTGCCTGTATTACTGGGTGAGATCTAGGGATATCACTTTCTGGCACTATGGACAAAGAAGGAGTTTTTGGAAACAGACCACCCATTCTGGATGGAACTAATTATGACTACTGGAAACCTCGTATGATTGCCTTCCTAAAATCTCTGGACAAAAAGGCTTGGAGAGCTGCTGACAAAGGATGGATTCATCCCACCATAACTGAAAGAGATGGGACAATCAGTCTGAAGACCTGAGGAAGATTGGAGTAAAGAAGAAGATGAGTTAGCTCTGGGAAATTCAAAAGCCTTAAATGCCTTGTTCAATGGAATTGATAGAAACATCTTCAGATTAGTACATCAATATGAACTGGCCAGGAAGTTTGGGACACCCTCAAAACTACTCATGAGGGCACTTCCAAAGTAAAGATGTCAAGGCTTCAGATGTTGACCACTAAGTTTGAGAATCTAAAATGATGGAAGATGAAACCATCCATGAATTTCACATGAACATCTTGGAGATTGCCAACACCTCAGGAGCACTGGGAGAAAAAATGTCAGAAGAAAAACTGGTGAGGAAGATTCTCAGATCCTTGCCTAAAAGATTTGCAATGAAGGTAACTGCCATAGAGGAAGCCCAGGACATTAGCAAGTTAAAAGTGGATGAACTTATTGGGTCTCTTCAGAGTTTTGAGATGGGGATCACTGATAATGGTGACAAGAAGAACAAAAGCATAGCACTTGTAACCAACACTGATGTTGAACACAAGGAGGATGAAGAAGAAAACATATCAGAAGCCATTGCCATGCTTGGAAGACAGTTCAACAGCGTCATCAAAAGAATGGACCCAAAGTCAAGGTCAAATGTTCATAACATTCCTTCTGAACATTGACAGTTCCAGCAGAAGACCAAGATCAGAAGATAAGGAAAACCAAGGCAGAGGAATTCAATGCCATGGATGTGAAGGATATGGACATATTCGAGCTGAATGTCCTACCTTTCTTAAGAAGCAAAAGAAAGGAATGACTGTTACTTGGTCTGACTATGATTCAGAAAGCAATTCTGAAGAAGAATCTGCCAAACTAGTTACTACTGCCCTAACTAGTGTTTGTACTTCTGAAAGTGACACCAGTGATGAAGAAGTAACATTTGAAGAACTGCTGATACCTACAAGAAATTGTGTATCAGAAGTGGTGAAGTCTGTGTGCAAAATGAGAAACAATCAAAACTCATTGTAAAGCTGGAGGCTGAAAAGAGAGCAAATCTTGAAACTATAAGTCATTTAGAAGGAGAAGTTCAACTGCTGAACTCACAACTGAATCAAATGACCAAATCAGTCAAGATGTTGACAAATGGAACAGACAAATTGGAAGAGATTCTTCAGGCTGGACAAAATATGGGAAATAAATTTGGCCTAGGATTTGTGGAAACAAAGAAATTTGTTACCAGGAAGCAAATGTCAAACCAGATGTCTCAACATTACTCTCAACATCAGGGACAGAGACACATGAAGAAGAGGTACCAAAGATGGAGATGTCATCATTGTGGGAAATATGGTCACATAAAGCCCTTCTGCTACAGACTACATGGATATCCTAATCAGAAATCAGATGTCAAACCTAAGTCTAAAAAGGTACCACACGCTCCTCAATGGAAGAAAAAGGCTACTGCACTGATAGCACACACTTCCCTGAAGATCTCAGCAAAGGAAGATTGGTACTTTGACAGTGGATGTTCCAGACACATGACTGGATTAAAAAATCTCCTCAATAATGTTATGCCTCACACCACCAGTTTTGTGACCTTTGGAGATGGTGCTAAAGGAGAAATCAAAGGAGTTGGTAATTTGGACTACCCTGGAGTTCCAAGTCTGAATAAGGTACTGCTGGTAAAAGGGTTGACTACTAATCTCATCAGCATCAGTCAATTATGTGATCTAGGATTCATGGTCAACTTCTCAAGATCTGAATGTCTAGTGTTTAATGAAATAACTAGATATTGTAATGAGAGGAATAAAATCCAAAAATAACTGTTATGTGTGGCAGCCTGAGAACACTGATATCCCCACTTTGAGTCAAATCATCAAAGAAGAAAAAGATATGAAACAGTGGCAGCATAAACTTGAAGGAATGAAAAGAGCTATTCCTATGGAAGATGTCAGAAGAACTCCTAAACTACAGGCTGATAATATATGTGATGTGGCAAAGAACAAGTCTCATAAATTCTGTTCTCAAAAATTCTGGTCAACACTGATGCTACCTGAAGACAATGTTACACAAGATGTTGTGACATTGTGGTGTGATAATCTGAAAACATTCAACATTTTCCTTAAACCCTATTGACTTTGGAGAGAAGAAATCATTTAAACTGAAACATAGTTTCTCTGAGCTTCAGCTAACTGATTCTTCTACCAAGGTGCTTGTTGGAAATCAACTTGAAAATTTGAGGGGCAGATTGGGCATTCACCAACATGAGAAATTATAGCAATTAGTTTTGCTGAAAACAAGGGTTGAAGGGATTAATTCTATTAAGTCTATATTTAGTGGGTTAATCATATTCACTCACAATTCCTTCAAAAGCCTTCAGAAGTCGAAAAGACTCCCTTGTACTCCCTATCTCTCTCATCCTTGCAACCTGTTTTCTCCTCCCAATCAAAGAATTTTCTCAAACTGCTACTGCTACTTAACGTTAAACACAATGTCTCAGACATCATCTTCCACCATGGCGGCTTCGTCTCACTCATCATCATCATCATCTGATCAAGATTCTAGGGCAATCACTACATGCTTAGAATCTGAAGTTCTTGAGGTCACTCCTCTCAGGGAGATGGCAACTGACCCAACCAGAGTCAAAAAGCTCCGGACCAGACATGCAGGAAGAGCTCAAGCTACAATCTCTGGTAACTCTTCTCTTCCTTCGTCTTCTACACCTAATAAAGAAGGATCAGTTCAAGTACACCAAGCTATTGCTAGACTGGTTTCTAGCATTCTGAGTGGCAACCAATCTGTACCAGGGATTTCTATCCCTTTGAATCAATCAGAAAGTCCAAATTTGGAAGGTTCTGAAAATATAGATGTCACTAAGGATGTTGTGACACCAAAAGACAACATTCAAAAGGCTGCTGATCCACCTATCATTGATGTGGATGAAGATTACTCAGATAATGAACTGATTGCAAATGTGAACCCTAGCATTGCTAGGAGATTGATGAAAAGAAAGAGTAGTGAGACTGTTAAGCCTGATGCTAAGAAATCCAAGGCTGAAGGGTTGGCTGAGAAAATTCAGACTAAAGGGAAGAAGGCACAGGTGCAGACTGCTAGACAACCTGAAACTTCTGATTCTGATCAGAATTTGAGGTTGACATTGACAATACTCCCATCAGAAGGAAGCTCCCCTCCGCAAGATTGCTAGAGTGCCTGAAGTGCCAACAGACAACATCTCCTTTCATCACCCTGATAATGCAAACAGGTGGAAGTATGTTTGCTTGAAGAGAATAGCCTTGGAGAGAGAACCAACAATGATGCTTTGGAGTGCAAAGACATCATGGAGCTGATCAGGAATGCTGGGCTAATAAAGACTGTGATGAAGTTTGGCAAATGTTATGAAAATCTGGTTAAAGAGTTTGTAGTGAACTTATCCAATGATTGTGCTGATGGGAGGTCAGCTGACTTTGAGAGTGTGTTTGTTAGAGGAAGAAGGGTCAAGTTCTCTCCATCAGAAATCAACAAGTTTCTTGGAAGAACAAATAAGGACTGTCCTGATCTAGAGGCAACTGACAATGAAGTATGCTTGACCATCACTGCCAGGCAAGTAAAGTGCTGGCCATTGAAAGGGAAGTTGAATGCTAGTAAACTCAGCATGAAATTTGCCATCTTGCATAAAATAGGTGCAGCAAACTGGGTGCCTACAAATCACAAATCAACCATCTCCACAGGATTAGGGAGATTCATCTATGCTGTAGAACCAAGACTGCCTTTGACTATGGAAGGTACATTTTTGAACAAACCTTGAAGCATGCTGGCAGTTATGCTGTCAAAGGACCAATTGCCTTTCCCTCCCTCATTTGTGGAATCATCCTTGCACAATATCCTGACATACTTGTAGCAAGAGATACAGTCTGCAAAAGAGCCCCTGCCCTTGGCCTGCACTACAAACTGTTTCAGGGATCCCATGCTCCAGACATTGTCATAACATCAGCTGAGACATCGTCTGCAAAGAGCCAGTCCAAAACATCAGATGTCATAGCTGTCTTAAAAGAAACTTGCAAAGATCTGGATGCTAGAAAAAGGACCCTAGAAGCACTAATTGCCAAGCTAGAAAAGAAGAAGCTGAAGCAAGCATGAGGGAAGAAGATGAAGGACAGCTCAACATTGAAGAAAGTGGCTCCTCTGAGTCTGATGACAGTACTTGAAGGATGATTGCTGCTTGGTGATGTTGCTGGTGGAGTTTGGAAGTATGTTCTGCTGTGTCTGCTGCTGATCTCATTATTTTGCTTGGATAACTGTATTACTTTATAAACATGTAATCTTTGGCCCATTTGTGGCTAAAGTGGGGAGAATATTTTTGGTACTCGCTTAATTAGTACTTAACACTATATTTTTCTGCTGTCACTTATTTCTGCTGCTATCTATCTATCTCTGATTGTTTAGGGACTTTAGCCAAAAATCTGCCAAAGGGGGAGTTTGTAGGTGTTTAGGTATTGGCTTGCTTTTTGGTAAATTCAAGTGTATGTGTGAATGTCATGACTGATGTCATAACATTCTAGTTCAGGTTGTACTAACTCTTTAGGTACATATGCAGAAAATATTGTAACTCAAATACTGATGTTTATAAGTGTGTATCTGAGCATGTTTGCAAAATGATCACACTTTGCTAATCAGTAGACAGTTTTTCTCAGATGTCATAACAGATGTTATG